>OZ038001.1:2315000-2465000 GCA_964035705.1 Porites rus
TGATAACGATAACGATAATAATCATAACTATAACAAAATTGTCAAATCTGATTGGCTATCAACTGCCCTGATTTCAGCCTTAATTGGACAGTTTAATAGGATAGTACGCGTCATGCCTAAGTAACTGGACAGTACGCGCTTAAATAAATTTTTTTTTCACTGCTAGCAAAACAAAATTTCGAATTTCTTGTGTTTTGATTGAAAAAATAGCCTTTTATATCACAAATTTCATGTCGTCCAATTCGGTCTGTAATCATAATCGTGATTAAACAAATCGGACTCCCGCTACGCGGTCGTCCGATTTTGTTAATCATTCGTATGATTACACACCGAATTGGGCTCCACTCAGTCCTGTTACCATTACTAATAATGATAATAATAATGATGATGATAATGATAACGATAACGATAATAATAATGATGATGATAATGATAACGATAACGATAACGATAACGATGACGGTAAAGATAACGATAACGATAACGATAATAATAATGATAATAATGATAATGACAATGATAGCGATAACGATAATAATAATGATAATAATATTAATGATGATGATAGTGATTACGATAACGATAATAATAATGGTGATGATAATGATACAAACGTTAACCACAAAGGATTGCAAAGGACCGCAAACGAATATGCTGAAGAATGTAGGATCTACAAAGACCTGATCAGCAAAAATGAAAAGTAGACGTATTAAATTCTGCAAGCAGAATAATGCAATGCTGATCGTACTACGTGAAAATTAACTCTGCAGGACATCAACACGACACCGAAAGAACTCAAAACAGAGCCGAATTTAATATTATAATGATAACGATAACGATAGAACGACAACGATGATAATAATTAGTATATACACAATCCGTGATCTTGGCGATTTCAGCAATCTGATTGGTTCGCTATCTCGGACTATTCAACAATATTCACCTCCTAGCGAGTGGATAATGTGTGCGCTCGGTGTTTTTCCCATTTTTTTAGAGAACGATCTCTTAAAAGTCGACAAAATCCTAGGGCTGACTTTTTTTAAGGCAAGAAAAGACTTGGAAGGATTCAATATGGCGTTTTTCAATTTACTGTAGCTGAGTTTTGTGCTCGATGGATTGTTTACAACTCTCGTGTATTCGCGTAGAAGAAGCCGTTTCGTGAAAGGAGCGTTTTCTAACGAGAAAATTTGGGCTCAAAAGTCGAGGTTTATTTATGACAAACAAATTTAAAAGGAAATGTTTGTAGAAATTCTACGTTTCAAGTAAACAGGAAAAAGAATGATACAGGAAGACCACGTCTTACCCCGAGCAACCGAGGCTATAAACTTGGCGAGTCAACAGAAAACAACAAAGCTCTACTTTTCTGCTCTGGTAAGGAAACAGTTTAAATTTTTAGCGGTTCCATTTAAGCCATTACGCTGTTGTTTGCGAAATGATAAACTTGTGAATTGCCCTATTTGAAAATTCTGCAAAGATCTATTTTTAAACTTACGCGTGATTTGATCTGTCAATCAAATCGTACTTTTTAATGGTTTCCTCTCTGATTTTGTTGAGATCACTTCGTGTGTATAAACTAAAACAATTATTCTTTCCAATCTCGGTGAATAGTGCCTTCGGGAATATTTACCTCGCCGCTTTCGCGGCTCGGTAAATATTTAGCCACTATTCGCCTCGATTTCAAAGAATAGTTGTTAATGATAATAATAACGATGATGATAATGATAACGATAACGATAGAACGACAACGATAACGATGATAATAATGATGATGATAAACATTTACAATTCATGATATAGTATACAATATACTATAAACCTGGCCCTTCAAGTAGAACTCCTCTTTGCCTATGCACTCCCTTGTGCGCCAGTTGGACGAAATATGGTTTAGAACATAACTACTCACCTCTGCAATTGTATAAAGCATTGATTTCGACTGCGTCTCTGGTACTTAGAAGGTTATTCGGAGCTCCAAATTCCATGTTCTCGTTTCCAATGGCTACAATGGTGGGTTTGCCGTTTTTGGTGAATGCCAGTCTATCATAATACATGACGGACTGATAATCGTAGGACACACCCAAATTATCAAGAGTCCCCCACGAATATTTGTCAAACTGGTCTTTATACTCTAAAATAAAACAAAGTTAGGTAGGTAAGGTAGGTGGAGAAGGTAAGTAGGTAACACACTTGGCTTAACGTATTTTTTGTAAAGACTAACAATTGGAAAGTAACTGAGACCTAAAGATGCCAAAAAACGAATTTCTGACGTTTGAAAAACATGGGAACGAATTGGACAGAAATAAATAGAAATTCTGACGGCACGGTTTAAGGGCGCGCGGGGTTCCTTTTCTCGTGTTAGTGAAGTCAGAATAGAACGCTTCTAAAGATATCACGTAGATTTCAAAGTACTAGTTTAATCAAACCAATATTTTCAATTGATAATTGAGTAAAAAGTCGTGTCGTCGAAAATAAATAGACCTTTTTAGCTTTCAGTTTGCAACAATAGTTTGCCGTCTTTCGCTGATGGCCGGTTAACACAATGTAAGTATGATTCACTACTGTATGAAATATCTTACTAGGTAGAATGTTCTCCCAATAGATCTTGACATATTTATCTCGATCGCTTCTTGCTTGCTCGTGGAAGAAACCTGAAGTAGATATGAAAGATGCTATATACAACTGGATCTATATTACCAGTGGCGGATCCAGGGGAGTGGCCTGGGGGACCCGGCTCCCCTCTTATTTTTAGACCAAACTGAGGCGCGAAGGGCCGAAAAATTCTTTTTGGAGACCGCTCCCCCCTCCCCTCCCCCTTATCTCAAGATCTGGATCCGGCACTGATTACTACTTGTAATTACTGGCATAGCTACTGACAGGACCAGGACTCCTGGACAGGACTTTACTAAAACGAGGAACTCAAAGAACGGGAACGAACCCGGGAAGCAAGGGATCAAAAGGTAATTTAAACACCACCCCTGTCAGTATCTTTATTGCCTATTCTCCCTTTTTTCATTTTGCAGTTCCGGTGCGCGCTACCCATTCTCTCTTTAGTAATACCTTCGTAGACGGCCATGACTCGTTCACATTACACAATTTGGTTCACCTGCGTTAAGGTGGCTGAACAAAGTTTTGCGGGCAGTCAGCGGTAACTCGCGTAACGGCGCGTGTTTTAAATTAGACAAACAAACATGGCGGCGAAAAAAGCATTGGTACACAGAAGACGGTTTCTCAAAATGTACTCACTAAAATTTTGTGATATTTGGCAGAATTTGGACTTTTATCGTATTTAATTAATGAGAACTTTAAAATGGAAGTTGAACAGACGAATTTTGTGATACATTTAATAATTACGATACAATTATATTAGGGCCATTTATACGAGGAAAAATAAGACGCGTCTTACAGAAGACGCGTCTTAAATAAGAGGCGAACTGTACCATTTATACGAGCATGTCTTATCTAATAAGACGCGTCTTAGCTAAGCCGCGTCTTATTTTAGACGAAATGTGCCTTTTTTTACGGAAAGTTCGCGTCTTATTTTTCCTCGTATAAATGGCCCTATTATTGATTGTCTAAAAACCAGTCTGTTACAATTTCGTCAAATAAGCTTCAAATGATAATGATTACTTATAGTAAGCTGCGTGCAAGTTTATAGGAAAATCTAATAAACGAATTTTATGTAAACTGAGCAAAAGTGAAATTTTAAGGTTGTGTTCAATCGTTCCTGTTGCCATGGAAACAACAAAACGTCATATTTTACCTGTCGATCAAAATCTTTCATCGGTATATTTTTCACCTGCCAAGTTTCAGCTCGTGAGCTACAACCTTTCTCTTGCCATGTTTGACAAACGACATATACTCACAAACTGCCAAAACTATGTTCAGCCACCTTAAGAAGAAAGTTTTTGTAATGGGGTGCGTTAAAAAACTGTTGAAACGAAACATCATTGATACTTAAAAAGTACTACAACTTCAATCAGGGACGTAGCAAGCCCATAGACCTGAAGACTTGGGACTACAAATTGTTGCTTTGACCAGTCTACTGTTTGTAATAAATTATGCGTTGTTGGTGTGAACTAAAAAAAAAACTTATATTAAGAGCTAAAAGTGTTGGTGAGGTCACTGCGTACTAGCCATGCGTACAATTTTCAGGATAGGTGGAAATGAAAGCCAGCCAAACCTACAATTAGTCGAAAAGCTAGCTACACCCCTGAAAACCATGTACTGTAGATCACATTGTAGTCCCGCATGTAAACCTCGAACGCCTAACTAGAACATGCGATAAGGGCAGCCTATGATCTTTTTATCTTTTTGCCCATCGCATAAAAACGCGAGAGAAAAATTACCTATTGCATGCATCATTTCATGCAAGATCGTTGGGACGTTATTACAGCCATTAGCAAGAGAGATTTCTTGAGGGATGCTTTGAGCATAATGCTTTCCCACCTTTGATGAAGACCTAAAATGATAAAAAACGTTTAGATGAAGAAAAAAAACTTCAGAAGTTTCTCAAATGGTTTTCTCTCAATGCTTTAGAAGCCGGAGTGGTTAATTCTGAGCTGCTCTAAAAACTATTTTATCCAACGTGATGTCTTAGGGAAACTTTTCTAGTCTTGACAGTTTTAAGGTCACTGAATTTTTTTCAGGTCTCCCCTGAAACTGTCAGCTACCCTGATCGGTCCGGTCGACAGTTCGAGGACATGATAAGCCATCAGTTGTATTTTCTATATACCAGAAAAAAAAGCCCTGAATATCTGCCGTTAACCAGAAATGTTTGGCCTTTCTTGGGCTTTAGAAAATTCTAGGAAATATTTTGCTTAGTCCCTAGGCCTCATTATTCCGCGCGGCCAAAGCGTTTCGGGTCACGTGGTGCAAGCGAAGATGTGATGTTTCCCGTCCGTTCGCCTCGGATACGTCCCCGAATTGAATTGACCGAGAGGGTTTGGGAAAACGCCGTAGAGGGAATAGGAAAGGAAATGTTTAGATTTGTTCATTTGAACAGTTATTCACTTCAAAGAGCAAAGTTGTTAGGAACTCCTATCCGCATGCGCGTTTTACCAGGAAGAAAAAGAAAGGGCGGGGGAAGGGGAGGGAGCGGGGTAGGAAAAGGGAAAGGGAATTCTCATGGGACAGCTGATAGGTGAACAGTGTAATTCCCCTTTAATTCAGTCAACCCTCCGTGCTCCTCTCAGGCAAAGTAATTTATTTGCACCTTTTTTGTGTAATTATTTTAAGCAGTTTTGTTCCTTAATCCTGCTAAGAAAAGAACTGATTTAAAAAGAAGAAAAAAAGAAAGAAAGAAAACATAGCGCACCTCTGGGTTCTTCTTTTTGATAACTTACCCATCGCTGTTTCCAAATCGAATGTAGTTCCCCCCATGGACTGCCCTGTTGTAGTATTGAAATCGGATGCATGTTTTACTGTGGAATTCCTGAATCGCTTTGTACACATTAGACGCGACATGGCCTGTGTGTTAAGAAAGAAATTAAGTCTGAGTTTCGCGCATACTGATTGCCGCCACTTTTAAAGCGAAACAATTTTGTTAGCCTCCTTCGTGACGAGGCCCTGAGAAGGTTTGCGTAATGAAGCTACGATCTTGTGGAACGACAATTATAACACAGCTTGCGGAGTAAATTAGACGGGTACAAGGTCAAGCTAAAAGCATTTGGGGAGTTATCGAGTAAGCAAAGGGATTTCATGGTTGTTTGTGCCCAGGTTCCCGAGGGACGTGTGCAAAACAACAACACGAACGCAATAGCAGAGGGGTAGGAGGACTAGCAGTCAGATGACAGGCAACGTGATAGGAAAGAAGTAGAGTTTTAGAGTCTGAAAACAATAGCTTCACTTGTAAATTACGCTTGTAAAAGTTTTTAAAAAAATTAACCCCTGGCTTCAGTTGTTCAAATGGTGGATAACGCTATCCACTGGACTCGATTTTTCGTATCTCCCCTAGCTACTTTTCAATTATTGGACGAGACAGGATAAATACTGTAATAATAATTAGTGTACAAGAGGTCGAGGTAAAGTGATGTTTTCGCGCCACCGCGGTCGTGGCTCCGAAGGGCCTGTTTGAAAAGCTGCCATGTCACAGTGACTTGGGTATCCCGCCCCGAGGTCCAACCCCTTACCCTTTAATATATAATTTTTCACAAAAGGTACCCCTTCCGTATACCTTCTATTGACAAATGTTACCCCTTTCACATACCTTCTTTAGAACCTTGCATCCCCTTTAATTGCCGTAAATGCACTGTCTTTTAAATAGAAATCAATCACAAAAACACCACGTTTTCTCGACTTTATAAAGCCATAAAATTCATCTGTGACCCCTTTTGGGTTCTTTCACAGACCCTAATGACAGATTTCCATATACTTCAACTAATGAAATCCCTCCTTCTCATAAACCTGAAGCCTGAAAAAGATACCCCTTTCGGGCGGAGCCTTCCCGTATAGGTCCCTTTCGGGCATCGTATGGAGTACGCCCGCGGGATCGTCCCTCAAATCTCTAGTGATATGAGAATTCTCGGTAGGGAAACCCAACACACTGATCATTCCTCTGAAAACAAATCGGGCCAAGACTGTTTTCGGTCATCATGATAAACTAAATTGTTATATAGCTGCAAATTTCTTCTCAACAGTGCGCGGTCTCATTGGTTACTTTGAGGTCACATGATGTCTAACAACGAAACTGATTCCCGCCAAACTCTCTGAGCGGGCAACATTGCAAACAATCTATGACGTCAGAAGGTAACAATGCAATGTTACCAGCGAATGTTGACAGATGATCGCCGTTACAGCGAGGTTTAATGAATTTCCAGCTTCAAAATTTACAGCTACATAACAAATCACTAAAGACTGGTCAATCGGGAAACATTGGTTTCCTCGAATCTCAATGTTTCCCTCAGCTTCGCCTCGGCAACATTGAGATTCTCGAGAAACAAAATTAACGGTTTCCTTCGTAACAAGTTATTAAGAGTTTAATACTTAGACTGCAAAACATTCGGGTTTCTTTTTTCTTAAAATCGCTAAAGAGTGGCGTAAGAGACCCACGCGCGCGAAGCGCGCGAGCCTTTTTTTGCCCGTAGGGCGTGTGAGGCGTATTTTTAGCGTCTCCCCCAGCCCCAGTCTCGCTCTCCGTTTTCAGCCTCGTTCCAGACCTTTTGTTTGACTTCTCCCGCGTACCTGAATACGCAAAAATACGGACCGTTTCGCAGTCTAAATATTTAACGTCTCTGTTACTTCCTTAGGAGAAGTGCTACAAAAATACATACTCATATAGGAGGGAATCTGGTATGGTATAATCCGGGTGTTCCATACTCGTTTTTTTCTCGTATGGCGTTCCGTGAGTTTCCGCCCTTTGTTATATAGTCCTCAAGTTCGGGGTCAAGCTTTGATAAAAAGCTGATATGTTTTCTGTTACAAAGGAACAAAAATAAAAATAAAAATCTTAAGAAAAGAGGTTCAACCATTATGTATCCTAAAGGCCATCCTTTTTATGCAATTACGTTAAAAATAAGATGAAAAACAGACGTTAAACAGACTGAGCTAAAGCTAATATGCGACTGTAAAGAAATTACATACGAGGCCATTAGACACTGCATACTAAGTATAAAAAAAAACAGGCAAACAAACAAATCAGAAACAAACGGGGAGGGGGCTTGGAGTCAGCCAGTCGGGGGAGGAGTATGTTGTAGCTGAGGTGAAATTTTTGCATTTCAAGCACCCCGCTCGATTGGTCTGAAATAGGGTTAGGCACACCCCGGCCAAGAATTCCCAGGAGTACCTTCCCCCCACTTCAGGGCTGGCTTGGGCAGTAGCGACCAGACAATAGGTAATTTTTGCCGAGTTCCATAAACTTTCACTTTAGAAACGAGGCTAAGTGCAAAACCTTTCCTATTGCAATTAGCCTAGCTTTGAAAAAGAGGCTTGGGGCAACATTCAGTCTGTGGGCGAAATCTTATGGTGCTGGTATTCAAATGAAACCTTTTGAGTAGAACTTTTGCAGAGGATCATTTATTTCTTACGATTTTACAAAACAAAATTTAATTTTGGGAGGAGTTTTTTGGCCAGGTGGTTAGAGGTGAAACGGTTTATATGGTTAGTCTATCCCAAGGGGGGAGGAGTGAGCGTTAGGGGTGCGCAGATTATAAGAGGGATTGCGTTTCGGTTTGAATTACGAGTTACGTGAAAAAACATCTGTGTAGGCCGACTCGATATACTGACATGAAGTCTGCCCCCGGCACGAGATGCATGATTATGAAGACACGTTTTTTGCTCACACAGACATCACGTTTTTGACCCTCTTGAAACCAAGGCAGCGTTATACCAATGTTCAATCAATTCATTTTATTACTAAATTCCACTTTGCAATTTTCGAAAAAAAAAGGGGGAAAGGAAATCGTATTTAGACCAGGAAACCGTTTCCAGAAGTCCTGCCAAAGCTTTCAAACCCTGACTTGGTTTAGACACAAATCATGCGTTTCCCTACCCTGTCGAGAGAACTTATTTTAGGGCCCTGGGCCCCCAGTTGTTCGAACGCCGGTTAGCACTAACCGGGGGTTAAATTTTAACTCGGGTTTCTTTTTCTTTTTATCAAAAGCACTCTCTCGGATAATTTTCTCTATTTTTTTAGGATATCCAATCATCAAATTGTAGGCAGAGAGAATTCAACTGAACTGGCCTTTTAAGCTCTCATATCTGAGTTCGAAATTTGCACTAACCCTGGGTTATCTTAACCCAGCCGGCTTCGAACAACACGGCCCTGATTCGTTTCGTTTCCCATACAGAATTACGTAATTTAGATTAAAATTGTTGAAACTGACACAATGGAATTAGATGATTTTGTCAAAAATAATTTTTGGCAGGAATCCTGAAGAATCATAGCTTGCGGACACAGACGTCAGACGACCGGAGATACGTCTGTGTCCGCAGGCTAAAAGACTGAAAAAAAAACATATCCTGTTCAGCAGCACATACGGAAGTGCCACTCGGGGATAGAGTACCCTAGGGAATGGGTTTCAAAGACCATATTTCTCATGCATAGAATATAGCAAAATAAATAAAGCTTTCTGTCCTATAGTTACGATTAATGTTCTCTATATGACACTAAAAAGGCTACTAGGAAAAAATGGAATTTTAAAAACATGCAGTATATTCTTTAAGTAATCCAAGAGGTCACGAATTTATACGTATATCATTTTGAATCAATAGCAAATTAATGATTCCCTGATTCTCACCTTTATCCAATAAACTAACGGGTTTGGCATTCGACGAAAGAAAATTCAAACTTACGACAAGCAGAAGATAAAACGGCCAAGAGGCCATATTTTGCATGACAACAGAAGAGCAGATTATCGTAGCGCAGTACATGTATATTAAACGTCCGTGCGTCCAATAACTTCTCAGATATCATGGGAAATTAAAAGGGCCTGGCGACAAGGCTGTTTGAAGAGATAGAGCTGCTAAGATGTCGTTGATTGTCGACATTATGGAGCTTAAACAACTACAACGACTACGACAACCACAACGACGACTTCAAAAAACAAAAGGTTTAATTAACGATCAAAACAACAGCTCTGCACGTGCATCACGCTTTTTGGTACATTTCTTTGACGTCCACTGCACGACTTCGACGTGAAACTTACTAATTTGACGATTTATGGAGGACGTGGACATACGACGACGAATTTTCCTTCCTCTTTTTGAACCTGAATAAAATCCTTAAGAATTTAACTCCATGAAAAGTCGCCTTCATTTGACATATTGGGGGGGTCCAAATAGACTCGATTAAGTTTGAAAGAACGCAAATTCATTTTTTTAAAGACGTTTTCACTGCCGTCGTAGTCGTCCTTGCTTAAGGTCCCCATTGTCTCAATTCGTTCCGAAAATTGTTACATCGACAGCTATTGAAACCCGGAGTAGTCAAGATATATCTGATCATCTGTTCATCCAAAAATGAAAACTGACTTCATGCAAGCAGTAAATTTGTGGACAATTGAATTGCAATTGATAGTCGAAGGATCAAACAATTATCACTTGTTAAAAAAACCTTTTTAAAAATTCTGAAAAATCTCATCTTTTCTTCAAAACCAGATTTAAAATATTCTTCTGGTTTGTAGGCGCCCAGTTTTTCACCATTTAGACCTGCCGCCCTTTCAAAATAACGTCGGTGTAGCAGTTCCGGGCGTAGTTACATCCTGGAGTAGCCAACAGACAAAAATCGAAATCAATAAAGATTGTTAGCAATCAAGTGATTTTTATCGATTGATAACGGAAACGGTGAAAATCTATTTAATGGCAAACTGAAAAAACTTGTTGTTCTTGTTATATATATTTTTTTGGGGGGGGGGAGGGGGCGGTGATAGGGGTTAGAGAGGGGATGACAACCATGCATTGTTTCTTAGTGTCAGTTTAATTTGCTTTTGTCATCAATCTCCGTTTGTTGTTATGCTTTATCAAACATGCTTAATTTGTTTTTACTACGTGAAGGTAAATAAAACACAAGTTATTTTATTTTTTTTATTTTATTAGCTTCGCCAACATAATATAAATACATTCAGGTAATCAAACGAAGTAACAACAAAAAAAGTGGCAGGGATTCCGAAACAGCGTGAGCTAGTTACTGCGGGCTCAGAAAATTAAAAAATATAAGAATAGTTAAAATTAGTACATAATCACGAAATTAAAAGCAACACGAGACAGGCTGAGTAAGACTACGACACTTATTACATTTAAGACAGACAGACTTAATTTAAGTGCGGGGATTTTCACAGTCAATTAAAAATAAAAAAATGCTAGAAAACTGGTTAAATAATTTTTTGCATCAATAGCATTTTCTGCATAATCTATGAATAAAAAAAGCCACCAGTTCTTAAATCACATTCAATAAGCACTCTTTACAACAATTCATGTTTCATTTACAAGGTAATGTTAAAATACCGTGGTCATTTCATCCCAGCGAGGTTTTAAAAAGAAAGCCCTAATTTTCACAAGAAAGAAAAACCATGAAGGATTCTGGTAGCAGTAGTAAAGCGGTGGGGGGGGGGGGGGGTGGGGGGATGGGACAGGGTTGATCATCCTCCCGCCTTCCGTACCCTTGTATCCCTTTGTCTCCCGACTCCCGCCCTTTAGCGAGAGAGACGAGACACTTACACGACTGACACAGTCCACACACGTGTACATGTGTCATGCCATCTCACTCATGACCTATGGTGTAAGCGACTTGGAAAGGTTTCCAATTTGACCGCAAGTAATGCTGTTTTTTCTTTATCCCGAGTACGAATTTTTGGTTTTTGACTTTTCTCGCATATAAAATTTTGCTTTAAGCCTCGGAGAACGTTAAATGGACGTTGTTTGGGTTCGTTTCTTTGAGTGGATGATAACCAATAACAAATAACGAAAGCTTGTCTTTTTGAATTTCTTCCCCGCTTCCCGCCGTTGTAGAGATCCCCCTTCTCGCCCTTTCTTCTCCCGGGCTCCTTCGAGGCCGTCTTAAAGATAATGACCGAGCGCGTAGCGCGGACCGAGTGGGTAGATTTAATGCACCTTTTCATTGTTTTAGAACCAGCAAGACATTCTTGTGGTCACTAAAATGGAACGGTAGGCTATTTTTCGTAGTAATGACCACCTGTTCCACCTCAATGACCTGGTTTTCCTTTTTCTGAAAATCTTGCCCCGTTCAAAACAACGGAAGGTGCATTAAAATGTCTTGAGGGGATCGTCTACATACTCGGTGTCAAAACTATGAATCAGCTTACTAAATCCATTTTCTTGTGCCTATACGGCTGGCTAAACGGCATTTTTATACTTTTTACTGACTAGGTAAGTACACCAGTGATGTTTTTCTTTTCCGTAAAATAGCATAATAAAATAAATTGAAAACAATAACAACAATCATCTTATCTAATTCCAAAGTCATTGACCGCGATGGAAAAGTACTTGACAGGACCTTCAACAAAGGTGTGGCATTTGGGCGGTACACCTCATGTCAAACGTCCATAACTCTGTGTCGTCATTTTTTAAAAGTACTACACCATCCCTTGTTGGAAAGATGGAAACAGAGCCAGGGAGTTCTATCGTGTTCAATTCCTCGCGGTTTGACATTCTCAAAGCAGTAACCAATGTTACCTTTCTACTTTAGTCTGAGGAAACTTTAACAAACTCTGAAGTAGTGGAATAAATAGTATCTTCTTTAAGAGAACCTGCAATCGCTTTGATCTCTCTACCGTTTCACGAATCAACAAGCTCTTAAAATTTCGAAAAGACCCAAGTTCCCCTAGAGTGACCGAACAGATAAAAATTTTATAGCACCACTTAAAATGAATTTCTACAGCTCTAAAAGTACTTTGGATAGCCTAAAAAGTGTTTTCAATGTATTAAAGAGGAAGCTGTCGTTGGGTGCATTCTCCTGATATATGTGCTATTGGCCCCAGTTCCTGGTGTAAGTATACGTTTTGCTACCTTTTACAGCTTTTAGTCAAACAATAAAGATAAAGCAAGGCTCTGAAGTGCTTTCAGCTACTTTAAAAGCCCCAGTTTTTACAGGGATCATTACTAAACTCTTCACATAATTCTTATGTCGATCTTACACTAACTTTAAGAAAAAGCTTCTTACACCCCGCTGTTAGCTCGTTACCTTTATATTTAGTTTTGAGTTTGTAATTTGGTTCAGGGAGAGAAATAACTCCCATTGTATTGGGTTTTTAAGAGCGAATAAAGTTACTTTCGTTTCAACGTTTGGGAAAATATCGCAGAGCTAATTCAAAACATCCGAACTCTACTACACGGATTGTTCACCGAAATCACTACATAAAGTATAAATAAAATAAAAGTACAGACGATCTGATTGATCACAGAAGAAAAACAAAGAGAGCTGTAAATTCTGTGAATGATTCAAAAAAAAAAACCGCTTCTATTCTTACAAGTCCTTTGTCTTTTTTCATCTTACAGAACTGCTCAAAAAGAACACCAAGAAAACTCAAGGATCCGTATCTGAAATGAGTTTATGGCAAGCTTGTAAGTGATCAAAATTGATGTGACCCCAGAAACCTGAGGAGTAATCAATCAACCGCAACTGGGCATGTTTACCAGCGTAATCTGTTACATTCCAACTTTTCTCTTTCATAGCCCCATCACATTCAGTCGGTGTCTCCTTGCGAACCACTACCCCATCAACAATAAGCTCGGCACGAATGTTTGGACTTGTATAACCTCTGCAGCCTGCTCCAATCAGGAAGGTAAGCAATTTTCCAGTAATCTGAAAACTGGGTGACGTCAATGAGCCTTGAGGACCATCACCTTGCTGTCCCCCAAACGGTTCAGAGGGACTGGGCCGATTCTCGAAGGTACCAATCCACCAATCCCCTTTGTGGTTGCTCCAAGCCCTACCCCTCCTTGATAACGTGTTATTCCCGTATGTTGGCTGATTATTGAATGCAGTGCCATTCAAAGTCCAATTTGACAAATCATGGTCTTCGAAGTCAAATATTGTGTAACACTCTAGTTTGAGAACAAAAGATATTTAAGATCAGAGAGTGAGATGACTGTGACTGTGAGATAATCAACTTGTTCGTATTAAATGAGAAACCATAGGAGACCGTTTTAATAGTGAAATTGTCATAAGCATAATTATTATAAAGATCGAGAAGAATTAAACCAGAAGAAGCAGCCAAACCAGTTTTTACTTCGTTAGAAAAATATCAGACTGACCAACATTTCTGCGAGCGATGAGACACTATGTTGCCAGAGGCAGTTGTTAATGCATCAGTCAATTCCAGTCGCGCCCAGCCCCCCCCCTCTCCCCTTAGGGCTACTGCGGGGCATTTGCCCGCCCTCAGTGCCGGGGGTGGGGCATTTGGAAATTTTGCCCTGCCCGGGGGCCGGGCATTTGCCAACCCCGAGCTTTTGACACGCACGCGGTTTCCTATCAGAATTTAGCTACACACAGGATTTTACTTGAAAAGCAAGCAGATTGGCTCATTTCAAGGCCGGGAAAAAATTGAAGAGGTTTGTAAAGGTATGTTCTCGATTTTATGCATGCATTTCTTCATTGCTTATCAAGCCAGAATTATATAGCGAAACGCGGGAGCTATCGACGTGAATCAACGTTTTTTGGGTTATTGAATCAAGTTTCTCTTGATACTATTTGAAGAACATCCTTTCATATTTATAAAACTATTCCTTGCAGTTAACTTTACAGGGCACTATTAATTTCTAAAATGTCATTAATTTTATAACAATACTAAAACCATAAACTGGTGTCGTCACGGCGTGAAGTCTCAATTAGAATAGCACTATTACAAAGAAAGACGTTAATTGAAACAAAAAATCGCACATCAAAATGCTTAAAATGGCACTACTCGACCGTGCGATCAATAAAAAATGTTGCAGTGTTGACGGAGGACGGGGCATTTGCCCTCTTTTTTCGTCCCTACTCCGGGGGATTTGACAGCTCAAGAGTCCCCACCCCCGGGAATTTGCCATCCAAGGAAAAAAACTGCTAATGCCCGGGGGTCAGCCCGGGGAGGGGGCTGGGCGCAGCTGGAATTGATTTATGCATAAAGAATTTTCCTTAGCTCTTCTAAAAGACAAACCAGTCCTTTCTTATATAATGCTTGGTTTAAAAGCTTACGATTTACATGATTTACGATCATAACTGTCAAAGCATCCAATACCTCAAACTATAGAAGATTCGTTGGTGTTCGTTGCACTGGTTTTTTTACAAAAGCTAAATTTTTCTTTACCAGGAACTATTGGCAACCTCAACCGATAAACATCATCATATTTCAGGCTGTTTTTCTGATGGTGATCAATCAGTGCTGTCTTTTACCCTCGCTTGCAACTGCTTTCAGTCTTGGGAAGTTTACACTAACAGTGGTATACCTGTGCAGATGTATCCATCTCCATAGTAACCAATATTGCAGGTGCATCTGAAAGATCCTTCAGTGTTCGTACAAGCTGCGTCCTTTCCGCATCTCAGTTCTTCTTGACATTCGTTGATATCTAGAATAACATTGTAATAGTGTGAATTAACCACTTACTTCTCACTTGCCTTTATATTCTTTGTAAAGAGGAAGACAGTGAATAAGCCGCCCTTTCTTTTAAGTCTTCTCTCCCTCTTTTTTCTAAGCAAATAGATCAATGGTATACTAGCATAATATTTTGTTATAAGCTCCCCTTTTCGCCTTCTTGGCCAGAGAAATAATACCTCGCTAATAACTGAGCTTTCCACTTCCATCAGCATGCTGGATTTAAAATCCACTCTTATGCCTTTTCTTCTGGATACCGGCTCTTTAATTAATTTATTATTATTATTATTATTATTGTTATTGTTATTATTATTATTATTGTTGTTGTTGTTGTTCCTTGTAGTCTGTTAGAAACTGGCCCATTCCTTCGTCCTGAGGTGCTAGAGGGGTATTTTACTGGATGGACAGAAATCGTCTTAGTATAGGTGTCGTTCCTAAGAGGATGATCTTTTGCAGTTTATTGATGTTAGCTGCATGGGTATTTTCTAAACTGTTTACAACAACTAAGGACCCAAATAAACACTGGGATACCTGTGCAGTTGTATCCATCTCCATAGAATCCAGTCTTGCATTTGCATCTGTAAGATCCCTTTGTGTTTTTACAATCTGCGTTCTGGCTACACTCTTGACTTTTTTCATCACATTCGTTAATATCTAGGTGAAGATAGTTATTAGAAGACTCATTCAGTTACTTTGCAAAGAAAACGATGACTGGACAGTGGAACTGTCTCGTTTACACGACAGGTCGACAGTCCACCGAAAATTAACTCAACTTCAAATTATAACTCAGATCGAAAATTTTAGGCTAAACGAAGGGGAAAGTAAAGAGAAACGTGCCGCAAATCCTGAATCCACTCCAAAGTAAATGGAAAAGTCTTTCATCAATGCACGAGCTCCTGAAAATGCTGCTTCCGTCTGGAAGGCCCAGCGCTTGATGCGCTTGTGATGGTTTTGTCGACAATGGTAGGGCTAATATTACAGCGGATATACTTTTTTTCAAATTAATGTCTCATATGTGGTTTCTTGCGTGCGTGGTTTCATAACTACTGCGTTCATTTAGTTCATTTTTCAGACCTACCCATTTGGCATATTGCACCTGTCCAGCCTCGACACAAGCAGTGATATCCTTTCTTGGTAAATCCTGATTGACAAGTCCCGTTATTTTTGCATGGAGAACTACCACAAGGATTCTGGGGAAAATATTATGGAAAAGAGATATTGCTTTATGCTTCTGAGCCTTTTCTAAACCTTTGCTAGAGGTGTCCGCCTTATCATGATTCAAGGAAAGTGAGTAAAGATTGGCAGTCCGAGCCCAACTCTAAACGTCGGCTTTAGGGATTAGCCCGTCTTACATACATAAGGGGGCGTTGTTTTAAGGCGTTTAACAAGTTAAATTAAACTGTTAATGTTCTTTAAGTAGCAAAAAACGCTTTCTTTTGGAAGGCACTTGTAGTTTAAGATGTAATTACATAAATTTTCGATCTTAAAATAATAATAAAGTGAAATTTCTCAAAAACGGCTACAGTTGAAACAAAACCGTCTAAGGAGAAAAACTTGCTTTTCAGAGAGTAATTGAGCATGGCTGGCGAAAGGAAGAGACCTAGTGTAGTTGTCAGATTTAGTCGGCAGGGGGGGGGGGGGGGATGGGGGTCAGAAGAAAGATGGTTTGCGTTTACTCCATTGCGATAAATCTGAATTTTCAAAGACATCCAATATGACGGCCAACATGGCTACCATCATAAATGACGTACCTGGCCCTCAGCGCGTCAAATTCCATAATATTCACATCATCCCGTGCAGTTATCACAAACAGAAACTATCTCCCTAATTTTTGATCTTTGCAAAATATTGTAACACAGTAAAGCCCAAAGGGTGAGCTCCAGCCGTTTCCCTTTGGACGAGGCGTTGGGTTATGGTATTAATAGGCTCGGAGACTGTAGCTGGATAACGTTAGAATTTAATGATCTTACGTTTGTTCCACGGTAAAGGAAATTTGTTGCCTCCACAAAGTCTTCATCGAGTTCTCCGTGTGTAGAATTGTTCAATTCACAGCTGTATTTTCCATTTCCAACCATTTTGTTTTCAAAATTAACGCTGACACAATTGTGCTCGTAGTAACACCTCAACTCACACTCATCCAGATCGCGAACTTTTAAAGTGGTAATTGAACTTCGTGTCGTGCAGTTTTGGTCTGAAATCATAATACTTGAAATCACGCGTATGATTCATTTTAGACCAAATTGCACCCTACTCAGTTCAATAACCATTATAAACCCCACAAGTTGCCATCAGTTAAAGATTTGTTCTGTCTTTCTTCATAGTTAAGTAGTGAGGTAGATTTGTTTCTACAGTTTCGGAAACTAAGTAGGTTCTTGACTCTCTCCAAATACGTTGACTTTGTCCAGTAAAATTGACTTGGTAAAATAACCCAATCCAAAGAACTCTGATTTCGCAAAATGTTTCAAATGAAAGAAGGTACCTCTATGTGAAACGTCTTACCGTCTATAATTAGTATAGGTAATAGCATGATTTGTAGTGATATTTGGCATAAATACCACAAGTGATATTTCGAAATTGTTGTACGTAATTTCACGAGCCGTTAGGCGAGTGAAATTTGAGTCAATTTTGAAATATCACTAGTGGTATTTATGCCAAATATCACGTACAAATTATGCTATTATTTGTTTATACTACTACCCGCAAAGGTTTTGTAATTTTCACATGTTGGTATTTCAAATTAAGCTGAAATACCACTGCTCTTAGCCAATCAAATTGAAGAAATTTCTCACGTAGTAGTATAAATGCGATAACATCAGCGTAAATAATTCAGAAACAGTCAGCGTAAATAATTCAAACACAGTCTAAATCTGGATGCCATGAATCTAGGTAAATATTGCACTGTTGGAGGTCAACTTCCCTTTATTAAAAAATTCACAGGACGTGACAGTCAAGACTAAACACTCTCCACCATGTAGTCACATTTGTCTTGTTTCAAAATAAGTCCAGCTGAGTCTCCAGCTGGTGGTGATACTCAAAGTAAAACACAGGATCTTGGATATTTAGCTGTTAGCAGCTGCAGCTTCTAACCTTTTAAATGCAGTATTGGTAAGTCCCGTATAATACTTAATGTCAAGCGACTTTTAAGCACTCAGATATGTCAAAATGTTTTTTAAAAAAGTGTATAGCATAAAATTAATGGAAAAACAACTGACTTGGAAACAAAACATTACGTGAACTCTTTTCAGTAAGTAACAGACCGGTTACTTAAACGTTTAAGAATACTTTTCCTTAAGTTTCTCTCAAAGAGCTTGAATTAACTTAGAGGGCTGAACTCACTACGAAAAAGAATATATCAAATCGAAAAAAAACAAAAACATGGAACAGGGTGGAGAAATAATGGTTGTATTTAATTCGAAAACTGCAGCACGGGGGAATTTTATCAACTAAACCGCAATTCTGTTAAATGCGCAAAATATCCCTCCTCGATGTTAAATTGCTGCTTAATTTGGCTAACTGTTAGTGTTTCAAGAACATTAGAAAAAAAAGGTTCTTAAACATACCTTCATTACAAGAATGACTTCTTACAAACGAGGCCATGATTTTATACAAGATTATGACGCAAGAAATCATGTAGTAGAATTTCATATTCCGTGTCAATTACTTCGGTCTACTTAACTTCAAAGGCTCTCACTCAGTGTATTTGTTACTTGAGTAAAAGTAATCTGTTCTGTCACTGTTAACAAGAAAGATGTGTAATGAAATTAAATGGCTGTGTACACTATCAATTATTCAGTAAATTTTATCATGCAGACAAGAAAACAAGATGTTATAGGTAGCCTGCGATCATAGTCGTTTGTTGTTGTGGGGAAAATGTTTCAGTCGAAGGAAGTTTTAATTAAAGAAAACATTAATTTCCATAGGTGAAAAATCATCGCTGTTATGCTCGCAACTTAGGTGCGGAAAAGAAAGCCTGAAAAAATTGCATACATACGCGTCTTCAACAGCTAAATTAACAACGGTGCAGAATTTCCTTTAGCGCTGCTTTTTATGCAGAAATACGTAAGTTATCAAATTAGCACATAGGATGACTGTTTTTCCCTAGCGACCGAATACATGGTCTGATTATGGTTATAGACTTTCCCATTTTGGTCTGGAATCGGGTATAGTTTTTCGAGGGAACTACGGGAGTGTATGAACATACTTGTCTTTTCAATCCCAAATGAATAAGAACGACTGAATAGAAATATGTGAATTCGAAATGCGTTTGAAGAAATTTTTTGTTTGCGCTCTACTCTAAGTAATGATGACATAATTTCTGCCAAGGTCGGAAAACGGGTATGGATTTTAGAGGTCTGGTCTGAAATAGGGTCAGGCACAACCCCGCCAAGAATTCCCTTCCGGGCTGGCTTGGGCAGTAGCGACCAGACTTTTGTCAACAATATAGGTAATTTTTGCCGAGTTCCATAAACTTTCACTTTAGAAACGAGGCTACTGAGTGCAAAACCTTTCCTGTTGCACTTAGCCTCCCTTTCAAAAAGAGGCTCGGAACAACAATGAGTCTGTGGGCGAAATCCTATGGTGCTGGTATTCAAATGAAACCTGTTTAGTAGAACTTTTGCAGAGTACCATTTATTTCTTACGATTTTACAAAACGAAATTTAATTGCGGGGATTTTTTTTGGCCAGGCGGTTAGAAGTGAAACAGTTTATACGGTAAGTCTATCCCAAGGCCTAATGAGAAGTGAGCGTTAGGGGTGCGCAGATAATAAGAGGGATCATTGAGTTTCGGTTTGAATAGAAAGGAGAAGTCGTTACGTCACGTTGCCATGGTAGCAAAATTTTTGGATGACAACAAACCGATAAAGTCACTTAAAAGTCTATTCGCACTATTTCAAACTTCACCGATCTTATTCAATTTCATTTAATTTGGCAAATCTTGGCAAAATTTTCTTTGGGACCATATTTATCGTTATCTAAGTTTAGAAAAAGAAAGCGACAATTTTTTGTGTTGTGTTCACCTACTCCATAAAGCGGGCTCGTGAAATTAAGAAGTTTCATGTCGTAATGGTGCAACGACGGCAAATAAGTGTACAAAACAGCGTGATGCACGTGCAAAGTTGTTGTTTGTTAATATAAACATATTATTTTTTCGTTCTCCTTGCTGTGGCAGTCGTCGTTGGTTTTGTTGTCATCCAGAAATAGTGCTACCATGGTAAAGTGACGTCACACTTCTCCAATCTATTACAAGTTAATTTACGTGAAGAAACATCTGCGTAGGCCAACACGATACACTGACATGACAGGACTGCCCCCGGCATGGGATGCGTGATCATGAAGACACGTTTTTTGCTCTTCACGTTTTTGACCCTCTTGAAACCCGTACCAAGGCAGCATTATACCAAGGTTCAATCAATTCATTTTATTATTAAGTTCCTCTTTGCAATTTTTGAAAAAAAAGGGGGAAAGGAAATCGTATTTAGACCAGGAACCCATTTCCCGAGGTCCCGCTAAAGCCTTCAAACCCTGACTCTGTTTAGACAAAAATAGTGTATTTCGCTACCCTGTCAAGAGAACTTATTTTAGGGCCCTGATTCGATTCGTTTCCCATACAGAATTTCGTAATTTAGATTAAATTTTTTAAAACTGACACAATGGAATTAGATGATTTTGGAAAAAACAATTTTTGGTAGGAATCCTTAAGACTCATAGCCTACGGACACAGAAGTCAGACGACCAGAGATGCGTCTGTGCCCGCAGGCTAAAAGACTCAAAAAAACCATATCGTAAAATTCCGAAAATAAGCCCCTCCAAATATAAGCCCTCCAAACTAGTAACGCAAAAAACCCTCCGTTAAATCGCCCCTCCAAATATAAGCCTCCCGGGGCCTTGTACTTGGAAATTGCCCTCAAATACAAAGTGAAACAAAACAAAAACGGTAAATTTCCTTCCAACTATAAGGCTAGCACAATCGATTTTGAAACGCAAATTTCCCTCCATAGATAAGCCCCTCCAAAAGGGTCTTTTAAAAATATAAGCCCCTGAGCTTATTTTCGGAATTTTACTGTATCCTGTTCAGCGGCACATACGGAAGTGCCCCTCGGGGTTAGAGTACCCTAGGGAATGGGTTTCAAAGACCATATTTTCATGCATAGAATATAGCAAAAAAAATAAAGCTTTCTGTCTCGTAGTTACGATTAATGTTCTCTATGACACTAAAAAGACTACAAGGAAAAAATGGACTTTTAAAAATATGCGTTGGCAATTCACACAATTGCGCATTGCATGAGTCTATTCTTTAAGTAATCCAAGAGGTCAGGAAATTTTTATAGGTATATCATTTTGAATCGATCGCAAATTAATGATTCACTGTTACTCACCGTTATCCAATAAACTAGCGGGTTTAGCATTCCACGAAAGGAAATTCAAACTTACAACAAGCAGAAGATAAAACGGCGAAGCAAGAGGCCATATTTGGCATGACAACAGAAGAGCAGATTATCGCAGCACAGTATATTAAACGTCCGTGCGTCTAGTAACTTCTCAGATATCATGGGAAAAGGGCCTGGCGACAAGGCTGTTAGAAGAGATACAGCTGCTAAGATGTCGTTGATTGTCGACATTAGGGAGCTTAAGCAACTACAACGACTACGAAAACCACAACGACGACTTCAAAAAAACAAAAGGTTTAATTAATGATCAAAACAACAGCTCTGCACGTGCATCACGCTTTTTAATTAGTACATTTCTTTGACGTCCACTGCACGACTACGACGTAAAACCTCCTAATTTGACGTTTTATGGAAAACGTGAACACACGACGACGAATTTTCCTTCCTCTTTTTGAACCTGAATAAAATCCTTAAGAATGCAACTCCAGTAAAAGTCGCCTGCATTTGACATATTGAGCAGGTCCAACTAGACGCTGTTAAGTTTGAAAGAACTCAAATTCAATTTTTTACCGACGTTTTCACTGCCGTCGTGGTCGTCCTTGCTTAAGGTCCCTATTGTCTCAATTTGTTCCGAAAATTGTTACATCGACAGCTATTGAAACCCGGAGTAGTCAATCGATAAAAATCGGTATCGATTTATAAATCTGTAAATCGATAAAAATCGGTAAATCTGATTTGATTGATATCGATTGTATCGATCAATCGGTAGAAATCGATGACACACTCGTTTCGTTTATCGATTTATCTTGATTTTTACCGATTTCATCGATTTATATCGGAAGATATATCTGTTCATCTGTTAATCCAAAAATGAAAACTGATTTCATGCAAGCAGTAAATTTGTTGACAACTGAGTTGCAATTGATAGTCGAAGGATCAAACAATTATCAGTTTTTAAAAAAATCTTTTTAAAAATTCTGAAAAATCTTATCTTTTCTTCAAAACCAAGTTTAAAATCTTCTTCTGGTTTGTAGGCGCCCAGTTTTTCACCATTTAGACCTGCCGCCCTTTCAAAATAACGTCGGTGTAGTTCCGGATGTAGTTACATCCTGGAGTAGCCAATAGACAAAAATCGAGATCAATAAAAATCGTTAGCAATCAAGTGATTTTTATCGATTGATAACAGAAACGGTGATAATCTATAGAGGGAAATCTATGAATGAATTTCAGACATCCTTTCGACTCGAGGGTATGTCTGAGATTCAGGTTGGGAAATCTTTACTAAGGTTGCATTTCTAGTGATACTTGCCTGCGAGAACTGAACGTAATTATAAAACCGAACCGTTTTTGTTAAGTTGTTACGTACAAAACGAAGAGTTTTAGATAGACGCTTGTGTGTGTAATAGGTTCCACATTTCTCATTTCATGTTTGTTGATCAGTTGTTACTCGTGGATGTGTCTTCCCAGCTGTATTATCTTTAAAAAAAAACAATGGCGGACTTCCGTTGTAAATCGTTAAAATCATGCAATGTTTCACAGTGTCAGTTTAACTTGCCCTTGTCACCAATCTCCGTTTGTTGTTATGCTGTGTCTTTATCAAATATGCTTTTGTTTTTACTACGTGAAGGTAAATAAAACACAAGTTATTTTATTTTTTTATTTTATTAGCTTCGCCAACATAATATAAATACATTCAGGTAATCAAACAACGTAACAAAGAAAAAGTGGCAGGGATTCCGCAACAGTGTGAGCCAGTTTCTGTGGGCCCAGAAAATTAAAAAATATAAGAATAGCTAAAATACATAATCACAAATTTAAAAGCAACACGAGACAGGCTGGGCAAGACTACGACACTTAAGACTTTTATTTAAGTGCGGGGATTTTCACAGTCAATTAAGAATAAAAAATTAAAAAATGCTAGAAAACTGGTTGAATAGTGTTTTGCATCAATAGCATTTTCTGCATAATTTATGAATTAAAAAAGTCACCAGTTCTTAAATGACATTCAATAAGCACTCTTTACAACAATTCATGTTTAATTTACAAGGTAATGCAAAATACCGTAGTCATTTTTCAAGTGACGACAGCGCCATGGGGTACTAACACTACTAAAATCCATTTCGTACTTCCATTCATATTTGAGTTTAATCATCCCAGCGAGGTTTGAAAAAGAAAGCCCCAATTTTCACAAGAAAGCAAAACCGTGAAAGATTCTGGTAGCAGTAGTAAAGGGGCGGGGGACGAGACAGGGTGGTCACAACCTCCCGCCTTCCGTACCCTTGTGTCCTTTTGTCTCCCGACTCCCTCCCTTCAGCGAGAGAGACGAGAAACTTACCGGTATATTACACGACTGACACAGTCGACACACGTGTACATGTGTTATGCCATCTCATTCATGACCTATGATGTGAGCGACTTGGAAAGGTTTCGAGTTTGACCGGAAGTAATGCCGTTTTTTTTTTTTTATCCCGATTAAGAATTTTCGATTTTTGAATTTTCTCGAATATGAAATATTTCTTTAAGCTTCGGAGAACGTTAAATAGACGTCTTTGGGTTCGTTTCTTTGACTGGATGATAAGCAATAACAAATAACGAAAGCTTGCCTTTTTGAATTTCTTCCCCGCTTCCCGCCGTCGTAGAGATCCCCCTTCCCGCCCTTTCTTCTCCCGGGTTCCTTCGAGGCCGTCTTAAAGATAATGACCGAGCCCGTAGCGCGGACCGAGCGGGTAGATTTAATGCACCTTTTCATTGTTTTAGAACCAGCAGAACATTGTTGTGGTCACTAAAATGGAACGGTAGGCTGTTTTTCGTAGTAATGACCACCTGTTCCACCTAAATGACCTGCTTTTCCTTTTTCTGAAAATCATGCCCCGCTCAAAACAACGGAAGGTGCATTAAAATGTCTTGAGGGGATCATCTACATACTCGGTGTCAAAACTATGAATCAGCTTACCAAATCCATTTTCTTGTGCCTATACGGCTGTCTAAACGGCATTTTTATACTTTTTACTGACTAGGTAAGTACACCAGTGATGTTTTTCTTTTCCGTAAAATAGCATAATAAAATAAATTGAAAACAATAACAACAATCATCTTATCTAATTCCAAAGTCATTGACCGCGATGGCAAAGTACTTGACAGGACACCTCTACCCAAACTTTCCTCGAGTGCCCCCCCCCCCCCCCCCCGCGCCCTCTCCCCTCTCCCCACCCCGGGAGTTGACGTACCTCTCGTAAGTGACCTCCCAATCTGCGAAAACAATTGAGCGCTTGCTTACAGAAGGTGAATGCTTACGAGAATGGTACTATAGAGGGTCTTTTCGAAGACGAGGACCTGACACATCTACTTTTTGAAAGAGAATTCATTGGATTGCAATTGTAAAGTTACGGTACAGCTCCTTGTGGTCGCTAAAAGATCTTCGCAAAGTAGCTCTTACAGTAAGCATAGAGATCGAGCTTAAGTGGGAAATCTATTTTAAAACCGTAACACCCAAAGTGGTCACGGTCGCTTTCGATCAATAGGTGGTTTTTTAACTGTAGTGATCTGACCAAAAGACATGCAGTAGTCCAGGTGAATAAAAACGGGCTATCCGTTCCTCTAAAATAGAAAAAACAACGTCACTTAGGGTAACCTCAGAGAGAGACCGAAGAGAAGTGGACATGTCAAAGGTCCATAACCCTATGTCGTCATTTTTTAAAAGTACTACACCATCCCTTGTTGGAAAGATGGAAACAGAGCCAGGGAGTTCTATCGTGTTCAGTTCCTCGCGGTTTGACATTCTCAAAGCAGTAACCAATGTTACCTTTCTACTTGAGTCTGAGGAAACTTTAGCAAACTCTGAAGTAGTGGAATAAATAGTATCTTCTTTAAGAGAACAGGCAATCTCTTTGACCTCTCTACCGTTTCTCGAATCAACAAGCCCTTAAAATTTCGAAAAGACCCAAGTTCCTCTAAGGTGACCGAACAGATACAAATTTTATAGCGCCACTTAAAATGAATTTCTACAGCTCTAAAAGTACTTTGGATAGCCTAAAAATAGTTTTCAATGTATTAAAGAGGAAACTGTCGTTGGGTGCATTCTCCTGATATGTGCGCTATTGGCCCCGGTTCCTGGTGTATGTATACGTTTTGCTACCTTTTACAGCTTTTAGTCAAACAATAAAGATAAAGCAAGGCTCTGAAGTGCTTTCTACTACTTTAAAAGCCCCAATTTTTACAAGGATCATTACTAAACTCTTCACATAATTCTTATGTTAATCGTACACTAACTTTAAGAACAAGCTTCTTACACCCCGCTGTTAGCTCGTTACCTTTATATTTAGTTTTGTGTTTGTAATTTGGTTCAGGGAGAGAAATGACTCCCATTGTATTGGGTTTTTAAGAGCGAATAAAGTTACTTTTGTTTTAACTTTTGGGAAAATACCGCAGAGCTAATTCGAAACATCCGAACTCTACTACACTTATTGTTCACCGAAATCACTACATAAAATAGAAATAAAATAAAAGTACAGACGATCTGATTGATCACAGAAAAAAAACAAAGAGAGCTGTACATTCTGTAAATGATTCCCAAAACAAAACCGCCTCTAGTCTTACAAGTCCTTTGTCTCTTTTCATCTTACAGAACTGCTCAAAATGAACACCAAGAGAACTCAAGAATCCATATCTGAAATGAGTTTATGGCAAGCTTGTAAGTGATCAAAATTGATGTGACCCCAGTCCCTTGAGGAATTGTCAACCAAACGCAACTGGGCATTTTTACCAGCGTAATCTGTTACATTCCAGCTTTCCTCTTTCATAGCTTCATCACACGCCTTTGTCGTCTTATTGCGAACCACTTCCCCACCAATAATAAGCTCGGCACGAAGGTTTGGAAAACTCTTGTCGCAGCCTGATCCAATCAGGAAGGTAAGCAACTTTCCAGTAATCTGAAAACTGGGTGACGTCAATGAGCCTTGAGGACCATCACCTTGCTGTCCCCCAAACGGCTCAGAGGGACTGGGCCGATTCTCGAAGGTACTAATCCACCAATCCCCGTTGTGGTTGCTCCAAGCCCTACCCTTCCTTGATAACGTGTTATTCCCGTATGTTGGCTGATTATTGAATGCTGTACCATTCAAAGTCCAATTTGACAAATCATGGTCTTCGAAGTCAAATATTGTGTAACACTCTAGTGGGAGAACAAAAGATATTTAAGATCAGAGAGTGAGATGACTGTGACAGTGAGATAATCAACTCGTTCGTGTTAAAAGAGAAACCATAGGAGACCGTTTTAATAGTGAAATTGTCATAAGCATAATTATTATAAAGATCGAGAAGAATTAAACCAGAAGAAGCAGCCAAACCAGTTTTTACTTCGTTAGAAAAATATCAGACTGCCCAACATTTCTGCGAGCGATGAGACACTATGTTGCCAAAGGCAGTTGTTAATGCATCAGTCAATTCCAGCCGCGCCCAGCCCCCCCCTCCGGGCTACTGCGGGGCATTTGCCCGCCCTCAGTGCCGGGGGTGGGGCATTTGCAAATTTTGCCCTGCCCGGGGGCCGGGCATTTGACAACCCCGAGCTTTTGACACGCACGCGGTTTCCTATCAAAATTTAGCTACACACAGGATTTTACTTGAAAAGCAAGCAGATTGGCTCATTTCAAGGCCGGGAAAAAATTGAAGAGGTTTGTAAAGGCATGTTCTCGATTTTATGCATGCATTTCTTCATTGCTTATCAAGCCAGAATTATATAGCGAAACTCGGGAGCTATCGACGTGAATCAACGTTTTTTGGGTTATTGAATCAAGTTTCTCTTGATACTATTTGAAGAACATCCTTTCATATTTATAAAACTATTCATTGCAGTTAACTTTACAGGGCACTATTAATTTCTAAAATGTCATTAATTTTATAACAATACTAAAACCATAAACTGGTGTCGTCACGGCGTGAAGTCTCAATTAGAATAGCACTATTACAAAGGAAGACGTTAATTGAAACAAAAAATCGCACATTAGAATGCTTAAAATGGCACCACTCGACCGTGCGATCAATAAAAAATGTTGCGATGTTGACGGAGGACGGGGCATTTGCCCTCTTTTTTCGTCCCCACTCCGGGGGATTTGACAGCTCAAGAGTCCCCACCCCCGGGAATTTGCCCTCCAAGGCAAAGAAAATGCTACTGCCCGGGGGTCAGCCCGGGGAGGGGGCTGGGCGCAACTGGAATTGACTTATGCATAAAGAATTTTCCTTAGCTCTTCTAAAAGACAAAGTAGTCCTTTCTTATATAATGTTTGGTTTAAAAGTTTACGATTTACACGATTTACGATCATAACTGTCAAAGCATCCAATGCCTCAGACTATAGAAGACTGATTGGTGTTCAATGCACAGGTTTTTTTACATACGCTAAAGGAAGAAAATTCTCCATCTAGTGCAGCAGTTATTGTTAACACTTTATTGGCCGCTTTTTTTTTACCGGGAACTATTGGCAACCTCAAACCGGTAAACATCATCATATTTCAGGCTGTTTTTCTGATGGTGATCAATCAGTGCTGTCTTTTACCCTCGCTTGCAACTGCTTTCAGTCTTGGGAAGTTTGCACTAACAGTGGTATACCTGTGCAGATGTATCCATCTCCATAGTAACCAATATTGCAGGTGCATCTGAAAGATCCTTCAGTGTTCGTACAAGCTGCGTCCTTTCCGCATCTCAGTTCTTCTTGACATTCGTTGGTCTCTAGAATAACGTTGTAATAGTGTGAATTAACCACTTACTTCTCACTTGCCTTTATATTCTTTGTAAAGCGGAAGACAGTGAATAAGCCGCCCTTTCTTTTAAGTCTTCTCTCCCTCTCTTTCCTAAGCAAATAGATCAACGGTATACTAGCATAATACTTCTGTTATAAGCTTCCCTTTTCGTCTTCTTGGCCAGAGAAATAATACCTCTCTTATAACTGAGCTTTCCACTTCCATCAGCACGCTGGATTCAAAATCCACTCTTCTACCTTTTCTTCTGGATACCGGCTCTTTAATTAATTAATTAATTATTATTATTATTATTATTATTATTATTGTTGTTATTGTTTTTCCTTGTAGTCTGTTAGAAACTGGCCCATTCCTGGGGTCCTAGAGGGGTATTTTACTGGATGGATAGAAATCTTCTTAGTATACGTGTCCTTCCTAAGAGGATGATCTTTTGCAGTTCATTGATGTTAGCTGCATGGATATTTTCTAAACTGTTTACAACAACTAAGGACCCAAATTAACACTGGGATACCTGTGCAGTTGTATCCATCTCCATAGAATCCAGTCTTGCAGTTGCATCTGTAAGATCCCTTTGTGTTTGTACAATCTGCGTTCTGGCTACACTTGTCAGGACTGTTTTCATCACATTCGTTAATATCTAGGTGAAGATAGTTATTAGAAGACTCATTCAGTTACTTTGCAAAGAAAACGATAACTGGACAGTGGAACTGTCTCGTTTACACGGCAGGTCAACGGTCCCCCGAAAATCAACTCAACTTCAAATTATAACTCAGATCGAGAATTTTAGGCTAAACGAAGGTGAAAGTAAAGAGAAACGTGCCGCAAATCCTGAATCTACTCCAAAGTGAAAGGAAAACTCTTTCATCAATGCACGAGCTCCTGAAAATGCTGCTTCCGTCTGGAACGCCCTGCGCTTGATGCGCTTGTGATGGTTTTGTCGACAATGGCAGGGCTAATATTACAGTGGATTATATACTTTTTTTTCAAATTAATGTTCTCACATGTGGTTTCTTCCTTTTAAGTGCGGTACAGCTTGCGTCAGTGGTTTCATAACTACTACGTCCATTAAGTCCATTTTTCAGAACTACCCATTTGGCAGTTTGCACCTGTCCAGCCTCGACACAAGCAGTGATATCCTTTCTTGGTAAATCCTGATTGACAAGTCCCGTTATTTTTGCATGGAGAACTACCACAAGGATTCTGGGGAATATATTATGGAAAAGAGATATTGTTTTATGCTTCTGAGCCTTTTCGAAACCTTTCCTAGAGGTGTCTGCCTTATCATGATTCAAGGAAAATGAGTAAAGATTGTCAGTCCGAGCCCAACTCTAAGCGTCGGGTTTAGGGATTAGCCCGTCTTACATACATAAGGAGGCGTTGTTTTAAGGTGTTTAACAAGTTAAATTGAATTGTTCATGTTATTTAAGTAGCAAAAAACTCTTTCTTTTGGGAGGCACTTGCAGTTTAAGAGGTAATAA
Source organism: Porites rus (assembly GCA_964035705.1). Classification (NCBI taxonomy): domain Eukaryota; kingdom Metazoa; phylum Cnidaria; class Anthozoa; order Scleractinia; family Poritidae; genus Porites; species Porites rus. The sequence continues at coordinate 2,344,637 of OZ038001.1, forward strand.
CAAAAATTTTCGATCTTAAAATAATAATAAAGTGAAATTTCTGAAAAACGGCTACAGTTGAAACAAAACTGTCTAGGGAGAAAAACTTGCGTTTCAGAGAGTAAATGAGAATGGCTGGCGAAAGGAAGAGACCTAGTGTAGGTGTCAGATTTAGTCGGGGGGGGGGGGGGAAGGTTCAAAAGAAAGATGGTTTGCGTTTACTCCATTGCGATAAATCTGAATTTTCAATGACATCCAATATGACGGCCAACTCGGCTGCCATCATAAATGACGTACCTGGCCCTCAGCGCGTCAAATTCCATAATATTCACATCATCCCGTGCAGTTATCACAAACAGAAACTATCTCCTTAATTTTTGATCTTTGCAAAATATTGTAACACAGTCAAGCCCAAAGGGTGAGCTCCAGCCATTTCCCTTTGGACGAGGCGTTGGGTTATGGTATTAATAGGCTCGGAGACTGGATAACGTTAAAATTTAATGATCTTACGTTTGTTCCGCGGTAAAGGAAATTTGGTGCCTCCACAAAGTCTTCGTCGTGTTCTCCGTGTGTAGAATTGTTCAATTCACAGCTGTATTTTCCATTTCCAACCATTTTGTTTTCAAAATTAACGCTGACACAATTGTGCTCGTAGTAACACCTCAACTCACACTCATCCAGATCGCGAACTTTTAAAGTTTTTATGGTGTGGTTCATCAGGCGCTTGTCGGCAAAGAAAAGAAAACTTGGGAACGCCAATTCGCGACAAGGACCTTAAGGAAAAAAATAGCAGAACTATATTTCTAACACTTGTAATAGAGTTCATTGGGGTTTCTTATTCAAATTTAAATAAGGATTCCGCATATTGTTCAGCGGTTAGCATTCTCTCTTCAACGGTCACTTAAGATCAATTTTGAAAATGTATTTTGAATAGCATACGAAACGTCAAGTTTATAAAAAATGCGAAAACTCACAATGTTTATCACCGCTGTTTGTGTTTTATTTTTGATCAAACTACGATGGCCCAACAACAATAGTCTCTAGTTAAGCTCCGCAGAATGTTAAAATTCTGACGCTGAAATGAAAAACTCCCACCTCAGCCTGTGTACAGACCCCAGCCCCCCTCCCGTCAGGAATAATCGGAGAAGAGGGGTCTGTGATTCACCGTTGCTAATCGTGTATGGAGGCCACGTGATTTTTCCCGGAATGTGTGGAAAATAATTTGATTAGCTGTTACCTGTAGACAAGAGAGAATGATCTATCACTGCATCATGTAAATGAGGGATTTTGATAGGTTTTAGGGCCTGTCGTCAATACATAGCAGGGAAGCTGAAAATCATCACATTGACAACTACACTCATTTTTCCTGAGGGGAGGGGGGTATGTACACAGGCTACTCCCACTTCTCCACCCTAAACAATCACTACCCCACCCTTTCCCCCCACCAACCATCCCTCTCCACCTGTAACAGCCTATCGATGAAAATTGTGACTATTTTTGTTCATCATATTTTGCCTCTGTCAAGTACGATATCAAGCCTGTTCCTGATAACCTAAAGCTATATTATGTAAAATTAGTATATAACTATGTGAAACGTCTTACCATCCATAATTAATGCGATAACATCAGCGTAAATAATTCAGAAATTGTCAGCGTAAATAATTCAAACACAGTCTAAATCTGAATGCCATGAATCTAGGTAAATATTGCATTGTTGGAGGTCAACTTCCCTTCATTAAAAAATTCACAGGACGTGACAGTCAAGACTTAACACTCTCCACCATGTAGTCGCATTTGACTTGTTTCCAAATAAGTCCAGCTGAGTCTCCAGTTGGTGGTGATACTCAAAGTAAAACACAAGACCTTAGATATCTAGCTGTTAGCTGCTGCAGGGTCTAACCTTCTAAACGCAGCATTGGTTAATTAACTAAGCGTCTTAAGTCCCGTATAATACTTAATGTCAAGCGACTTTTAAGCACTCAGATATGTCAAAATGTTTTTAAAAAAGCATATAGTATAAAATTTATGGAAAAACAACTGACTTGGAAACAAAACATTACGTGAACTCTTTTCAGTAAGTAACAGACCAGTTACTTAAACGTTTAAGAATACTTTTCCGTAAGTTTCTGTCAAAGAGCTTGCATTTTAGTAACTTAGAGGGCTGAGCTCACTACGAAAAAGAATATATCAAATCGAAAAAAACAAAAACATGGAACAGAGTGGAGAAATAATGGTTGTATTTAATTCGAAAACTGCAGCACGGGGGAATTTTATCAACTAAACCGCAATTCTGTTAAATGCGCAAAATATCCCTCCACTGTTAAATTGCTGCACAATTTGGCTAACTGTTAGCGTTCCAAGAGCATTAGAAAAAAAGGTTCTTAAACATACCTTCATTATAAGAATGACTTCTTACAAACGTGGCCATGCTTTTATAAAAGATTATGACGCAAGAAATCATGTAGTAGAATTTCATATTCCGTGTCAATTACTTCGGTCTACTTAACTTCAAAGGCTCTCACTCAGTGTATTTGTTACTTGAGTAAAAGTAATCTGTTCTGTCACTGTTAACAAGGAAGATGTGTAATGAAAACAGATGGCTGTGTACACTATCAATTATTCAGTAAATTGTATCATGCAGACAAGAAAACAAGATGTTATAGGTGGCCTGCGATCATAGTTGTTTGTTGGTGTGGGGAAAATGTTTCAGTCAAAGTAAGTTTTAATTAAAGAAAACATTAATTTCCATACGTGAAAAATCATCGCTGTTATGCACGCAACTTAGATGCGAAAAAGAAAGCCTGAAAAAAATTGAATACATACGCGTCTTCAACACCTAAATTAACAACGGTGCAGAATTTCCTTTAGCGCTGCTTTTTATGCAGAAATACGTATGTTATCAATTTAGCACATAGGATGGCTGTTTTTCCCTAGCGACCGAATACATGGTCTGATTACGGGTATAGACTTTCCCATTTTGGTCTGGAATCTGGTATAGTTTTTCGAGGAAACTACGAGAGTGTATAAACATACTTGTCTTTTAAATCCCAAATGAATAAGAGCGACTGAATAGAAATATGTGAATTCGAAATGCGTTTGAAGAAATTTTTTGTTTGCGCTCTACTCTAAGTAATGATGACATAATTTCTGCCTAAAGGCAAGGTCTGAAAACGGGTATGGATTTTAGAGGTCTTGTCTGAAAACAGGTGTGGAAAATGACATTTTTTGGTCTGAAATAGGGTCAGGCACACCCCCGCCAAGAATTCCCAGGAGTACCCATCCCCCACTTTCCGGGCTAGCTTGGGCAGTAGCGACCAGACTTTTGTCAACAATAGGTAATTTTTGCCGAGTTCCATAAACTTTCACTTTAGAAACGAGGCTACTGAGTGCAAAACCTTTCCTGTTGCACTTAGCCTCCCTTTCAAAAAGAGGCTCGGAACAACATTGAGTCTGTGGGCGAAATCCTATGGTGCTGGTATTCAAATGAAACCTATTTAGTAGAACTTTTGCAGAGTACCATTTATTTCTTACGATTTTACAAAACGAAATTTAATATTGCGGGGATTTTTTTTGGCCAGGCGGTTAGAAGTGAAACGGTTTATACGGCAAGTCTATCCCAAGGCCTAATGAGGAGTGAGCGTTAGGGGTGCGCAGATAATAAGAGGGATCATTGAGTTTCGGTTTGAATAGAAAGGAGAAGTCGTTACGTCACGTTGCCATCGTAGCAAAATTTTTAGAAGACAACAAACCGATAAAGTCACTTAAAAGTCTATTCGCACTATTTCAAACTTAACCGATCTTATTCAATTTTATTTAATTTAATTTGGCAAATCTTGGCGAAATTTTCTTCGGGGCCGTATTTATCGTTATCTAAGTTTAGAAAAAGAAAGCGACAATTTTTTGTGTTGTGTTCACCTACTCCATAACGCGTGCTCGTGAAATTAAGAAGTTTCATGTCGTAGTGGTGCAACGACGGCAAAGAAGTGTACAAAATAGCGGGATGCACGTGCAAAGTTGTTGTTTGTTAATATAAACATATTATTTTTTCGTTCTCCTTGCTGTGGCAGTCGTCGTTGGTTTTGTTGTGTTCCAGAAATAGTGCTACCATGGTAACGTGACGTCACACTTCTCTTCTCTATTACAAGTTAATTTATGTGAAGAAACATCTACGTAGGCCAACACGATACACTGACATGACAGGACTGCCCCCGGCACGGGATGCGTGATCATGAAGACACGTTTTTTGCTCTTCACGTTTTTGACCCTCTTGAAACCAAGGCAGCGTTATACCAAGGTTCAATTAGTTCATTTTATTACTAAGTTCTTCTTTGTAATTTTCGTAAAAAGGGGGAAAGTAAATCGTATTTAGACCAGGAACCCGTGTCCCGAGGTCCCGCCAAAGTCTTCAAAACCTGACTCGGTTTAGACAAAAATCATGCATTTCGCTACCCTGTCGAGAGAACTTATTTTAGGGCCCTTATTCGTTTCGTTTTCCATACAGAATTACGTAATTTAGATTAAAAATTTTTAAACTGACACACTGGAATTAGATGATTTTGGAAAAAATAATTTTGAGTACGAATCCTGAAGACTCATAGCCTACGGACACAAACTTCAGACGACCATAAAAACGTCTGTGTCCGCAAGCTAAAAGACTCAGAAAAACCATATCCTGTTCAGCGGCACATATGGAAGTGCCCATCGGGACTAGAGTACCCTAGGGACCATATTTCTCATGCAATACAGCAAAATGAGGGCCTGTTTACATGGAGGTGGGGGACCCCAGGTAGGTGAGGTTACCCGCTTAGATGGGGTAAAAAATTGACCCTCCTTCACATGCAATCTTACAACCACGCCATCCCAGGGTGCACTTTCTCAAGATTATTGAATGGTCGCTAAGCACGTAAACAAGAAATATAATGGCAAACCACGTGTTTTGGCGATTTATGCTCTTCTACACTCACTTGCTGCTCTTGCTGCAACCTTCAGTGTGATGGCTTTCTATTGTTAACTTTAATAATGATGCAAAGCCACCGCCAAATTTTGCGCGAATTTGATGTATCACGAATCGGACCCCGGCTAGCCGGGTTACTTCTCCTTGAAACGTTTACATGGCAAAATCTGACCGGCTGAGAGGGTTACCCGGTCTGCCAGACCGGGCTACCTGCCTTTGCGGGTCACCCCATTTATCATGTAAACGTGATCACATTAGAATGAGAGATTATATGGACAGGCAGGTTACCCCTCCTAAAGCGGGTGACCTCATCACCTACCTGGGGTGCCCCACCTTCATGTAAACAGGCCCTAAATAAAGCTTTCTGTCTCATAGTTACGATTAATGTTCTCTATGACACTAAAAGACTACAAGGAAAAAATGGACTTTTAAAATGCGTAGGCAATTCACACAATTGCGCATTGCATGAGTCTATTCTTTAAGTAATCCAAGAGGTTAGGAAATTTTATAGGTATATCATTTTGATTCCATAGCAAATTAATGATTCACTGTTACTCACCGTTATCCAATAAACTAACAGGTTTAGCATATGACGAAAGAAAATTCGTACTTACAACAAGCAGAAGATAAAACGGCGAAGAGGCCATATTTTGCATGACAACAGAAGAGCAGATTATCGCAGCGCAGTATATTAAACGTCCGTGCGTCCAATAACTTCTCAAATGTCATGGGAAAAGGGCCTGGCGACAAGGCTGTTTGAAGAGATACAGCTGCCAAGATGTCGTTGATTGTCGACATTAGGGAGCTTAAGCAACTACAACGACTACGAAAACCACAACGACGACTTCAAAAAAAACAAAAGGTTTAATTAATGATCAAAACAACAGCTCTGCACGTGCATCACGCTTTTTAATTAGTACATTTCTTTGACGTCCACTGCACGACTACGACGTAAAACCTCCTAATTTGACGTTTTATGGAGGACGTGGACATACGACGACGAATTTTCCTTTCTTTTTTTGAACCTGACTAAAATCCTTAAGAATTCAACTCCATGAAAAGTCGCCTGCATTTGACATTTTGAGCGGGTTCAAATAGACGCGAGTAAGTTTGAAAGAACGCAAATTCATTTTTTTACCGACGGTCCTTGCTTAAGGTTCCTATTTTTTTTTGTCTCAATTTGTTCCGAAAATTGTTACATCGACAGCTATTGAAACCCGGAGTAGTCAATCGATAAAAATCGGTAAATCTGATTTGATTGATATCGATTGTATCGATCAATCGGTAGAAATCGATGACACACTTGTTTCGTTTATCGATTTATCTTGATTTTTACCGATTTCATCGATTTATATCGCAAGATATATCTGATCATCTGTTCATCCAAAAATGAAAACTGATTTCATGCAAGCAGTAAATTTGTTGACAATTGAGTTGCAATTGATAGTCGAAGGATCAAACAATTATCACTTTTTAAAAGAATCTTTTTAAAAATTCTGAAAAATCTTATCTTTTCTTCAAAACCAGGTTTAAAATTTTCTTCTGGTTTGTAGGCGCCCAGTTTTTCACCATTTAGACCTGCCGCCCTTTCAAAATAACGTCGGTGTAGCAGTTCCGGGTGTAGTTACATCCTGGAGTAGTTCATAGACAAAAATCGAAATCAATAAAAATTGTTAGCAATCAAGTGATTTTTATCGATTGATAACGAAAACGGTGAAAATCTTTTTAATGGCAAACTGAAAAAACTTGTTGTTCTTGTTATATTTTTTTTGGGGGGGGGGGGCGGGGGATGGTGAGGGTTGGGGAGGGGATGACAACTATGCATTGTTTCTTAGTGTCAGTTTAATTTGCTATTGTCACCAATCTCCGTTTGTTGTTATGCTATATCAAATATGCTTAATTTGTTTTTACTACGTGAAGGTAAATAAAACACAAGTTATTTTATTTTTTTATTTTATTAGCTTCGCCAACGTAATATAAATACATTCAGGTAATCAAACGAAGTAACAAAAAAAAGTGGCAGGGATTCCGGAACAGCGTGAGCCAGTTACTACGGGCTCAGAAAATTAAAAAATATAAGAATAGTTAAAATTAGTACATAATCACAAAATTAAAAGCAACACGAGACAGGCTAGATAAGACTACGACACTTATCACATTTAAGACAGGCAGACTTAATTTAAGTGCGGGGATTTTCACAGTCAATTAAAATTATAAAATGCTAGAAAACTGGTTGAATAATTAATATAGAATTAGAATAATCCAAGGTCAGTGTTTCTTTTTTTCGACATTTTGTAATGCAATAACTACAAAAAATCGATGCTGAGAATTTTTGCCTGAGCTTCGAGGTCGTCTTAAAGACAATAGGCTGATTTAGTAACAAAACGGGGACGTCAGCTGACGACAGGAAAGCGCGCGGAAAGGACTAAGTGCGACTCCCGATGCCCCATTCATCGCACTGCCTTTGGTCAAGCCAGTTGTTTGATCTGTGCGCGCCGTTGTCAACTGACGTTCCCGATCTGTTGCTAAATCAGCCTAATGACCGAGCGCGTAGCGAGGGGTTTTTTAAGAAGACAGAGCGGGTAGATTTTATGCACCTTTTTCTTGTTTTAGAACCAGCAGGACATCATTGTGGTCACTAAAATGTAACAGTAAGCTGTTTTTCGTAGTAATGACCACCTGTTCCACCTCAATGATCTGCTTTTCCTTTTTCTGAAAATCATACCCCGCTCAAAACAGCGGAAGGTGCATTCAAATGTCTTGAGGGGATCATCTACATACTCGGTGTCAAAACTATGAATCAGCTTACTAAATTCATTTCCTTGTGCCTATACGGCTGGCTAAACGGCATTTTTATACTTTTTACTGACTACGTAAGTACACCAGTGATGTTTTTCTTTTCCGTAAAATAACATTATAAAATAAATTGAAAACAATATCAACAATCATCTTATCTAATTCCAAAGTCATTGACGCCGATGGCAAAGTACTTGATAGGACCTTCAACAAAGGTGTGGCATTTGGGCGGCACACCTCTACCCAAACTTTCCTCGAGTGCCCCCTCCCCTCTCCCCACCCCGGGAGTTGACGTACCTCCCGTAAGTGACCTCCCAATCTGCGAAAACAATCGAGTGTTCGCTTACGGAAGGTGAATAATTACGAGAATTGAACTATAGAGGTTCTTTTCGAAGACGAGGTCCTGACACATCTACTTTTTGAAAGAGAATTCATTGGATTGCAATTTCAAAGTTACGGTATAGCTCCTTGTGGTCGCTAAAAGATCTTCGCAAAGTAGTACTTACAGCGAGCATTGAGATCAAGTTCAAGTAAGAAATCCCTTTTAAAACCGTAACACCCGAAAGTTGTCATGGTCGCTTTCGATAGGCGGTCGTTTACCAACTCGTAGTGATTTGACAGGGAAGATTATGGTGTTTTAGATAGATGGTCGCGCATCGCTTATTACAGGAGGTCGCACACGGAGGTTCGACTCTATTTCTTAGCATTCATTTAGTTTCAGCCGGCGTTTGACGAAGAAAAGCGCAATCCTAATCTGTTAGCTTGTTTTATTTTTTTGTTTTTTTTTTGGGGGGGGGAGGGTGTCCTTGACGCAGCCATTTGTTCTTCATAAGCAAATGTACTTTTTGTAATAACGGAGGCGGTAGTTCAGATAAAAAATGTGGGAAAATTATCGAGATACTGCCACATCAACCTGGAAAACGACTACCAGAAATGGCTACTTTCCATGTTAGCCCTGAATGATAAGATCTAATAGCTGACCAAACCATCCTTTCGGTTGTTCAATCTGCGAGACCCTGCAACAGATAAAAATATAACTGACAGCTAGTTCCAAAAATTCAAAAAGTTACCCCATGCATAGTGGCCAACGTCAGGAGATCTAACCTCTGGAGATTGTAGCTTTTTCGTTGCCATTCATCGATGCACCAGGTGGTATAAGACCCCGAATAAAATATTGTCTTGACTTGTCCATTAATATCAACGACCCCCCAACCTCCCACTGCCCCAATAAACATAAATCGGCCCAGTCCCCAAATTGTAACATTATAACAAAGTCTTTTCACATGGGAAACATAACAGACCATCAAAATGAGCTTTTATGTAATAATGGAACTACCGAAAGCGGTCAGGAGGGGATCAGAACTCCTCGGGAAATTTGCACTGCACGTCCTGCACTCCCAGAGCCCCCTGGGCCTGCGCTCTGATCACTCATATACGCTGCTTCCGTGAGAATAAATAAATCGGTAATCCCCGGGTCGGTAATGCAATCGCTCAATCTATAAACTAACCTTTCGCTTTTTCTTCTGCCTTTCGTTCCCGGTGGCCACACTTGGATCTGCTTGAATGTGAAGCCTTTAAAACAAACAGCGATAAGATTTCGGCAAAGACAGACCGCCACACACTTCGGGCGTTCTTCCATGTCCATCACACTAAGCAGATTTCCGGACGTGATACTGAACATTCGCAGAACGTTTATAACTTTATTGTATACCAAAACCTCTTCATCACCGACGAACTGACAGCCAACAACGTTTTCGCTGTTTGGAAGAGTGCGACACGTGTTTCCTGAAGCTGAATCTAATATATGCACCCCTGGACCATCAATTATTGGCTCGCCCCAAACTATCATCAAATCTTCTTTTGGAGAGAAGATACAATGAGGCAGCGCATGGTCTTCGCACATCGGAAGAGTCAAATCTCTCTCCCAAACGATACATTCGATGTTTGACATTTGCAGTGTGCCTTCTGTACCACTTTTGCTCATGGTGTCGATCTGGTATTTTGGACCGACAGTTAAAAGGTGGTTTTTACTGTTACAGGCAATGACTCGCCTCTGTCCCATCGGTACACCTGTCCACAAAATAGTCCCATTTGCCACAGCTTCTAAGATGATAACCTCTCCTTGGCTTCCTACGCAAGCAATTAGTTCCTTTGAAATAGATATCATCTTCGTGATACCCTCTAGCGAGTCCCAACTTCTAATGCACTCGCACACATCCACGTTCCACAGTTGGGGTTGCTTGTTTTGCGCCAACAGAACAACGCCCTGCGTAACAGGAATAAACGATGTCAAGTAAAGGGTTAGTCGCCCACGCATCTTGTTTCCGTCGGAAGTATCCCAGACCGTCAATGTTGCTTGCCTGGTTGCATCCTCACCAAGCACGTAAAGCCTATTCCCATTTGGAGAAAATGCAATGTCTTTCACAATCATTTTAGAATTTTCAATGTTTTCGTTCAGGTTTCTGACGTTAATTAGACTTAGGTAATTAAGATCAGGGCTGCTCATCAATGCTATTTCTTCGTTCAATACAGAGAGCATCCCTACTTCCCAAAATGGGACGACAGTGGACAATGCTTCGCTTGACAGGGAAGTAAGGCCTCCCAACAGAAATCTGATGTTTACCCCGTGCTCAAATTCCCAAGGACAACTCTCACCGGAACTTTCTCGGTCTTGATCAGTCCTCTCAAAAATAGAAGTGAAAGGAACACTTTGAGAGTAATTGAAATGAATGTTAAAATGGAGCAGCCGTTTGGAAAATTCAGTGAGATGGAGGCAAGTAAGTTCTTGGTTGTTTTGAGATAACTTCATTAAACCACAAGCTACTGGCGTAGTGGTTTCTTCCATGAATCGAAAATTATCTCGCGCCACTTCAAAAAGACAAACCGAATGTGGATGAGAAAGTGCCAAAAATTTTCCGTCTTGAGAACACGTGAAGGACAAAATCGGCTCACGTCGTTCAATGCGGGTGACCTCAGTTCCATTTACCAAATTCCACATGATCACACATGATCTTTTGTCAATGCAATCAGTTAGCATTCTCGTATTATCTTCGGAAAACAGACTAAAAGAAAAAACGCAAGTACATGAAGGAAAGAGAGTTTCTTTTTCTCCGTTCACTTTATACACGTGGCTCAGGTTCCCTGGCAATATGGACCTACCATTAGGATGGAAAACCACCGAGCGATAACACGAAAGAGGCCTTAATGTCGAGTCGGCATCTTCAGACGAGGGAGGTATCTTATACGCACTACCAAACGGAACGCCACAGTACTCTTTTCTATATATGACAGGGCGAACCCATTCTAGCTTTCTTGTCTTAAGCGACCACAGTTGTATTGATCCGTCATGGCATTCACAAACCATGTAATCTAATTGTGGTGAGACATCGATGCAGGCTACTGTGTCCGAGCAGTGAAGTTTCACTGACGTAATGCCCTCGGAAGCTTCTTCAGCGAGGTTTTCCATGTACGGAATGTCATAGTATTTGTTCTGCAACATGTTGGCTGCTTTATCTGCTAACTCTTGCCCTCCCTCGTTCAAAACAAGTTGGAAAAAATTACTAGGAAGACTCCGCAGTGTGTTGCGATGTTTTTGAAGCACAAACAATAATTTGTTGAGAGCTCCCTGAAGTTGCTCCGGAAGTTTCTGTGATATATCTTGGGTCTGTATCAAAAGAACATCTTCGGACGCAGCTGTGTCGTATGCGTTGTGAACACAAAGTTTTGCATAAACAAGTTCCAAATCCATCACATACTTCTCCACCGTCTCCTGGAAATTGACAAACCTTGATTCCTTTTCCACCTTGAGCATGTGCTGAACACCATGCTGCAGAGCGTATCTATCAGTGTCACTAAAACACCTGCCGTGAACTCCCTTTAGTCTAACCTCATCAAGAACTACTCGACAAATCTCTGCAAGAAGGAGGTGTCCTTGTCCCTCGTCCACAAGAAAATCATGATCTCCATACAAGCATTTGTCAGTTAACCAGTCTCTGACCGATTTGTGAATAAAGTGAAGGCGGCCGTCGCGAATAGGGAGCAGAGTAGAAACACAACTGATTGCTTTGTTTACTCGTCGTTGGTCAGATCTAGAAGTGCCATTTGCGTGAGGTGCTAATACTTTATATATTATAGAGAGTGGCAACGGTTCCCTAGCAACGGTCACAATGGAAAGAAACGTCAGAAAAGTTTCCTCGCTGATTCCAACTTCCTTCTGAAGATCTGCCTCCAGACGTTTAAAATGCGAAAAATAAACAGACGAAATGCCTAGAGGAAGGCTGCCACTTATGTGCACTTGGTCTAGAAGAACTACATTATTCTCCAAAAATTCCACAAGGAAATAAGCGTATAGCATCAGCCCCTCAGACTTCTCCACTAGTTTGTTCAATATAGTCTTGTCCAGGCAGTCATTGTCAGTACCATCCTGTAAATGGCTTTGAAAAAACAGTCTGATGTCTTGCAAATTCTTCTCGCCACTTGGCTCCAAATGAAAGGGCTTTAGACGTTTAAGTCTCTCTATAATATTTTTCTCTGGTCTTGTGGTGACGAGAAATCGAATCCAAAGAGGGAGCTTGCAAAACTGATTGGCAATCACTTCAAGCAATTCATTCCGTCCTTGATAATCACTCTCATCCAAGCCATCTATCACGGTAAGAATGTTTCTACCAGGGTCAGACACAGTGCTGAGAGGTTCTTTAAAAAGTAGTGCAAATAACTCTTCTACACCGAGGTTGTCCAACTCAGTGCCCACATTCCGTGAAAGTTGCTCCACTAGAGCACGTTCGTATTCGGGAAGGGCATGAGACAAGTGGCAAGCCAAAGATTGAAGGATAAGTCGAGGGTCTCGATATCGAAAGTTGTTGTGCTGACAGAAGTGGCTTCCTGATAGTCTGCCAGCTTCTTGCATTCTTTGACAAATTACAGCCGCTATCACTGATTTGCCCATTCCTGCATCTCCACTGATCACCAGCACGCGGTTTTGAGAGCATTTGTCGTCCAGCCAGTCCTCGACTACTTTGAAGACCCAATCACGGGTTTCAGGCTGATATCTTCCCACATGAAACTCTATGTCTCCTTTAAACTCAGATTTAGCAAGGTTCTTAAGGATTTCATTCGATGCACTCTCTTCTGATCGCGAAGCATTAGGAAGACTCTTTTTGAGCATCTTACGCATTTCCTCTACAACTTGTTGCGTGTTTTTCTGAGCTCGTATTACGTCCTTTAGTTGTGACTTGATATCAGCATCACTATCTACCCAGTCGAATACAACCTTCAGGTATTGTTCTTCACCACAGCGCTCTTCCTTCAGCCTATCTATTTCTGCTTGATCCAATCCAAGAGCCTCAAGCGCAACGCTGAGTTCCTGCCAGAGGGCAGAAAACGTGGAGGTGTCAACACCAGTGGAGGTCACATGACCATACAACTCGTTGCGGAAGTACTTCAAATAAGCAATGTTTGCTTCAAGAGAGGTGTCATTGGAGGCTGGCTTTGCATGCCACCCTGATGATGGGGGAGACAATCCACAAATGTTGGTCAACAAAATAAAGAGTAAAGAGATATCAAAAGTGTTGGAATCTGGTATACCCCCACTAGGGGGAAACAACAGGTCCCACTGCTTTCTGAACAAAACTTTCCGCCTTAACAGGTCATTAAGGATAAGGTATTTAGCATTTAGTCCAGGCACCAGATTGGCGGGGGGATAGTAAGTATTGAACAATTTTTTCAGGACTCTTGTTCCCCCATCAATAAGCAGCCTGCTTAACTTTGTTCCATTTGTTGTCTCAACTGAACTGTAGAGTGGTGGCCGTTCCATCTAGGGAAATTGAAAACAACTCGGCGTCTTCGCTATATCGACGTTGTTTCCTTGACGAACATCAACCTGTCAAAGAAAGAATCCTCACTGTAATTGCGAAAATTGTGAAAATCCACGCGGTTATTTACTGTTCTTAAAATAAAGTTTTATTTAAACTCAGTCGACCCAGATATTTTTGCCAAAGAGATGCCCCGCATGGCGAAAGAAGCCGTTATCTGGCTACAGTATAAAAGAAAAGCAGGCGATAGAACATATTCAGTTATTAATAATTATTACCACCTCGGATGAATTAAATAATGGGTCACAGGAAATTTGTACGAGACAGGTCTGGTTCAAAGAGGATTAAAGCCAACGGCAACGCAGTCCTATTATTCCGTTTTGACTTTTTCACTTAAACATTTTGGGCTTATACTCCATCACTGTCGCGTTTTTAGTCACGTGACACGCCACACCTATTTTTGCTATATATTTTGATCCGAATCTACAACACTTGAGAAAAATTTCTTTTAATTAAAATTCGGCATACCGTAATTATTCGATTAAACGATGCGTTTTTATTCAATCGAGATACCGAATGAATATTGTATCAAACAGTAAGATGTTTAAAGATTAAATGCCTCACTTTCTAGCTAAGATAGAATCCATATAATTCTCCCCGGGCGGAGATTACCAACCTGTACCAAGTTTTTTCTTATAATCTTCGACTAACAACAACAAGTTTATTCAGTATTACCATTTTGTACAGGTGTTAACGATTGAAATAACAATAAGTATCTAAATTTAAGGAAATGAAGACATAATGGAATGGTATAATTAATTATGTTCCTTTCGTCTTTCAAATGTGGATTGGCAGTTAGCCTGCTGATATGTGAATCAGTATTGTTACAATGTAAAAGGAAAACGGACTTTGTCACGGATATTATAATTTGTAACTAATGTATTTCGGTCGTTTATTTTAATAAAAAGAGTCTTTCTCAAATCATTATTTTAATAACGCTGCATTAACCAGATTGAGTATGGCGTCTATAAGAGGGCGACGTTTTGCTTCCATACGCGGAGTTCAATCTTCGATAGCGGTGTCGATTAAATACAGTATTCCTTAAAAACCGTTGCCAACTTTGATGTTTGCTCTGATAAAGAAGTAAAGTATTCAAGGTATTTTTATCCCACATTATTAAAATCTCTGCAAATATTAAAGTGTACTAGACATCGCCCTCGTGTGAATCAAATTGTTTATGAGCCTCACTCACTCCTCTAGATCTAGCTGGAATAAAATGTTTCCGATTCAATGAGCTAGCCGCTCGAGCGATTTCATGCATATTAGGCCAACAATTTTGGAAACGAAACCGAAACAACACGAACTAAAGACTTCAATGAAAAACAAAGGAAATATCAAGAAAGTTCAGTGGAAATTAATGTACTTAGCGAGAGTTTCAGATTTTAAAAACGATAAAAATACTATCTTTCTCCACTTCGAAATGAAGCAGGACCCAAAACGTTCTCTTAAAGGCTTCATTTTGTGGATCGAGTGTTATATCTTATAGAGCAAAACAGACAAACGAAAGTCATGAATCCCATAAACTGAGAACGATTTTCGCTGCATTCATTCTCGATTTAGTTTTTAAACTCACCTCTTTTGTATTTGACTTGTAGTCCCTATTCTTAAAATATCCAATTTTTTTGCGTGCTGAGGCGAAGCAATGTTTTTTGTTTTGAATAAACACGAGAGTCACGAGAGGCACGAGACGAAAACGAGACAAAGCAGTGAGGCAATAGCGGAAGTAGGTGATTACACGCAGCAGGGATTTCACCCCACTCCCCTCCCCATGTTCCCCGCGCTTAGTCCTTATCCTGAGGAGGGTGGACAGTGAAAATTCTCGCTAATCACCCAGGTCACCCTTACCCGTGTTTAGTTTGCATGAGCCTGATTTACACAAGAAATTTCCTCTGAGCTTTTGGTTTTCTCTCTAAAACTCGAATTGTTTACTTAACATCACCGTTTATAATGGTCATTGTTAAATGATTACGATAATGAGAAAACAACAGCAGCAGCAACAACAACAACAACAATAGTGACCCCTCCACGGGAAAAAATGTCCCCTCTAACAGGGTCAACTAGTTTCACTTTCCCACGTCCGTTTCCGAACGCCTGGCAAAATCCTTTCGTCCGTGCATCGTTCGCGATGCCCGTCGATAACAAGAGAATTGCTGGCCCTGAAATAACGCAACCAGTTGTTTTGAGAGAAGAAAAACGCCTTCGAAAGCCTCTGGTAACTTCGATCATGCGATTTCGTATTATTTAGTATCTAATGGTAGTTAAATCACAGAGTCTTTGTTGTAGATCAGCAGGGAGGGCCTGCGACAAGATGGCCGCAAAGAGGACGAACTGAGGCCAATGTGTAAGTTTGCTGTGAATTCTGTACGAAAATCTTGCATTAAGGCTTAAAAGAAAAATAACTTCTAATTGTTTTTTAATGTTTATTCTATAGCTATAACAATTCAAATTGATTTCACGTATACTGTATATGTAACCCAGATCAGAGATTAATTCAGGGGCACCCAACCACTGTTTTCTGTAAAATATCTGTTCGGAAAAGCATTCCCTATAATTATAGGATGACCGAACAGATACAAATTTTATAGAACCGCTTAGATTGCAAGTCTAGAGATCTAAAAATACTCTTGATAGCCTAAAAAGTGTTTTCAATGTATGTAGGAGGAAACTGTCGTTGGTTGCCCCTGTTAATTTGTTCATTGTAATCGCCATTGTATTTTTCAGTTCTTCGTTCAGGAGTTGTAAGTCAGGCAAGGGGATCAGCTTACATTGAGATGCAAAGAACCAAGGTTACATGTGCAGTGTATCCTTAAGCATAAATACTAATAGTACATGTGACTTGAAAGTTGGCTGCTTGAGGCATTGATCAGTAAGCTTCCACTATGGGCTGCCAGCTCATAGGTGAAAAAAAGTATTTGTTCAATTTTCACTTTTTTGTTTTAGTCTAGTGAGTGCAAGCTCCTGTTACCCTTAAGGGACTGTATGTTATGGCAGAGCAGAGTGGGGGTGGGGAGGGGGGGAAACAGAGCAGTGCTTAGAATATTTTCAAAATCAGTGGAACTGGGGGGTTCATTTTTCAAATTCAGGTCTAGGCCAAACATTGAACTTTTCATGACACAAACTAAACTTGAATTTGGTTCGACCTAAATAAAATTAAGTTAAGATCATCATTCTGTTGGGAAGAGAAGTAATAAACTGCACTGGAGTCACCTGCTACACAACTGCTTGAAAGCTCTTGAAAATGACAAAAATTTTTGTATCAGGTCCATTTACAGATCTTTGCTAAGGATACCTAGGCTGGCACAGAAAGGTTGCTTAGGACCATGAGACATGAGAAGGAACCTAAAGGCCTATCAAAGGGCAGTGTTTGTCTCTAAACTTCATTTTGTTTACATGTGACAGTTTGACTTTAACAGAAGCTCAGATATGGCCCTAGAGAGTCATCAAGACAACAAGAATTTAGGCAAAAGGTTTAAGTCCAGTGATGACTGGCAGTTGATAATATTTATCTTTAAGCTTCACTCTGTAATTTTAGTCTTTCTGGAAAAAATTATATATGATACATTAAATGTGATAATAATTTCTGAAATAGTCCATGTTTTCTTTATTAGGGAAAACTCACCTGTGAATTTAAATTTGCACCATTTTCTTGTTGGCAGAGAAGACAGCATATGCAGGTACTGCCTGGGTACATTCACTTCTTCCCATTTTACTTTTGATGTTGTGGTTCACTATTTTTTCTGTACAATTCTCAAATAAGTTTAATTTTATTTGATGTACTGTCTTAGAAATGTGATGGTGAATTTTAAGCTTGGTGAATACACAAGAGAGATGTCATTCAAGTCAGTAACACAGGCTGCTCAGAAGAAAAAAATTCCTATCACATAAGGTGTTCAGTGGCACATTGTTTTTGTTGTTGTTTTTTCTTCTTGGTTATACTATCATGCACACGAGCATACAGTCACATTGACATTCCAGACCTAGCAGCTTGCAGGATGTTTGACACATGAACCTACTTTAGAGGTCCTAGCTCCCACAAGTCTCATTGTAGCTTAGGGGTGGAGCATCTGGACTATAGTAGCCAGAGGGTCTTCTCATTTGGAGAACTCAGATTTTTTATCTTCTGAGTGGCCTACTGTCACTGACTGAATAAACATCTCTAAAATGTGTATTATATACATGGAGGAATGCCTATTGTGGTCCAATCAATCATGGCAAAGATTAATAGGCCATTCAAGCAAGCCACAAAACCACAAAATTAAAATGTAAGCTTGCGATGTAATTTTCTCATGCCCAATGTTTTCATCAGGATTCAGAAGAAAAAGAGTTTTCTTCTTTTGTTGTGCAAGCCTTGGAGCCAGCTGTTCGCCTGGTAAGATTAATTTTTATACTGGTGTTTGTGGTTTAATATGTTTTGTTTTTAAGAGGAAGACAAATAATGAAAGGCAAGGTGGTAGTGAAAAGTAATTAATTTCCTGAGCTAAAAAATTAGTAAAGCCTAAACCTGAAACGGTCAAATTTTGCACATGGTTATAAAATGAATTAATTCAAAAATATCCAGCCCTAAAATTGCCCATCCAAATGAAAGCAATTTAGCATGGTTTTTGTAGCATGGAAATTACAGCATTTTCTTGTTTAGGGTGAGGGTAATCTGGCCCAGTGCTCTATAGAACTGTTGGAAGGATCTTTTCACAAAATAGGGGCCATGCAAAAAAGGGAATAATATTTAAATTCCATCATGAAAACTACAGATTTTCTGGGTAAACTGATTAAAAGAACTTTTGAAGAAAATGTCTTCCTTTGTTACCATTGAAAATAGTAAAAACGTCTTTTCTGCTTTATTTAATTTTGCTTACAGGAAAAATTCCCTAAGGCCCAGATTGATATCTATATCACTGTTCTAGAGAATGATGGCAATGGTAGGTTATCTGTTTCTGTTAAAAAATGTTGCTTATTAAATATGTAAAAATTGTAAAGTATGCGCTAACCACTAATTAACAACTGCATCGCTTAGTGGAGGTGGGTGCCTGGGATGTCCAGGGGCTTCTGCTTTTGGCACAGCCAGCCCCTAGACAGAGTTACGCCCCCATGGCTGGCAAACCCACGCCCTCCAGCCATGAGCCCACAATGATCCTAAGGCTAAACGAAGAGAATGGCCGTCAGGAAAACTTTGTACTGGGCACATGGAGGTGATGCAAGCAAGGCTGACATGCGCTTGAGCCAAACAACTGACTGCTGACCACGCCCTCGCTCCTCGTTGTTAACTGTGTTAATAAATTTAAATTCATTTAACTCTGATCTATTAAGTCCTTAGGAGCTTAGGTCGTTATAATACAACAAAAGATAGAACCATAAACTGGTTGAAAAGTAAAAAGATATTATCTAGATAGGTCTTCAAAAGAGAGAGCCTATTATAACAGCAGACCTGTGTAATTTGTGCTGGCAATTTACTTGGTTCATAAAAAAGTAACTTTTTTGCTGTTTGGATTAGCCCTGTCTGCAGGTATTATTTGTGCCTCACTGGCATTAGGAGAAGCTGGAATAGAAATGTATGATCTTGTCTCTTCCTGTTCTTTGGTAAGTGTTAATTTAAGTAAAACAACATGTACTTGTACTTATTTAATAAAATAATATTTATGTTATAGATTTGTAAAACAGCATGCTATTGTCATGTTATACATGTAGATTTGTACTATTACCAGTAACACATCATTATTATATGAACAACATATATTTGAACAACAATAATTATTTAATAGTACAATCAAATGAGTATGCAATTATCAGTTATGATGATCTTTCTAAGTGTAATTTTTTTGTACAATTATGTCAATATGACCAATACACATTTAATAGGCCTCTTCCAAGTTCTGGAAATCCTCACTTTCAAAGTGATGCCAAGTGCACAGCCTTTCTTGACAGTGAGTGTTGTATTTGCATGAGAATGAAAAATCATTTCCAAATCAAAGGTTGAGCACTTAGCCTTGTTTTCATACAGAGGACCAGGGGAACTTGGAAATGGCCGAGTTTTGTTTGCTCACGGAATTGATTGCTTAAGATTATGCATGTTGTTGTCAGATACAAAAAGGTTCTACATCACTCATGGATCCTACATTTCTTGAGGTATTTATTTGGAGCATTTTTTTATAGATGTAAATGTATCCATTCTGCATTGTAATGATCTGTATTTATTTTTAAATGAATCTTCTTGATGATCATGTGAGTGCAGGCAACACATGTACAATCTCCCACTTTGATTCAGCAATTAAATCTGGATTTAATAATTAATTTTCTATTTGTATAATCAATTGCGACAAGATTCTTCATTGTAATGTGCTAAATCATATTGCAATGGAAGCCTTGATTTTGGCATTAACAGCATTCAAGAGTGTACTATAGTTTTTAAATAGAAATCAGAGGTGAATCTACAAATAAAAAAATAATGTTGTTTGACAGTATTATTTTAAATACATTTTTTTTTCTTCTCAGGGTGTGTCTCCAGAAGTTGACGGCAGAATCACTGTTGCTTTCTTACCAACACTGAACGTGGTCTCTGGGCTGTTACAAGATGGTGAATTGGCCCATGATCAGGCAGTTAAGGTAAGCTTCACTATTTTCTTCTACCTTCCACATAGTGGGGCGGATATGTGCAGATTTGGGGCCGGATTGTTCACTTTTTGTTAAAAGCACCAAATTTTCAGGAATGACAGAACTAATTATGACTATTAATATGTGATATGGTGCCATCGCAAATTTTTCCTGTTAAACTGGTTTTTAGAGTGAAAATTAAACTGGCCGCCATTTTGACCGGAAGTAAATATCATCTAATCTAAAGTACACAAAATTAAGCATTTTTTTAAACCAAAATGACGGTGAAATTGTTTATTATATAAGCTAATTGGGCTATTAATATGTGATATGGTGCCACTGCAAATTTTTCCTCTTAAACCGGTTTTTGGAGTTATTACTAAAATGGCCGCCATTTTGACCGGAAGTAAATATCACCTAACCGAAAGTACACGAAATTTAGCATGTTAAGACCGTTAAGGTCAAAATGACGACAAAATTGTTTGTTCTATGTTTTTCCGGATATTTATGTTGTATAAAAAAGTCAACCGTGTTACAAATGAGCGGTTTAAATGATAAAACCGGAAGTAAAAGCGAGATAAAATGGCAATTCATCAAGTTTAAGAAGTGAATTTAAAAAAAAATGTGAAACAATGATTCACATCTTTAAGCAAAGGAAAGGCCAAACATACGAACAAATTAAACTAGCAAAAATAGATTATTTCTTTTTACTTATTTTGATTCTTTAAGTTCGGCTAACAGTGACCAGCATCAATTTTCTCCTGACCATATCCATACGATGTCAAGAGATTAGGTTTTTAGAAATTAATAAAAATCACCTAAGAGAAAATGCTTTGATCTTTTATAAAATTCTCTCAGAGAGCAGTTTGAAGAATTTGTATGTGAATATTGGGGCTTAAAGGTTAAAAGAGTTGATCCACTATTAACTAGAATGTAAAATGCTTTGCGGCTTTCAAAGTAATTCGAGGTATAATAGCTCCACCATTTTGTGTTATTGAGGAGTATAAATAACACTCTGTGCATGTACATCTTGGATTGAAATTGCTTTCACGATAACATCTGCTCATTTCAAAGTTTACCATTTTCAAAAAGTTTCCGGGAAATCCGTTTTGGAATGTAACGGGTCCCCTACTCAGCCTACTCTTTACAAACAGTGGGCTGGGTTCTTTAACTTTCCACAGCATTTCAAGATAAAGAACACGAACTGTGAGCCGGGGCTTAAGGTTTTTTTTTTGTTATCCCAAGAAGACTAGAAAGTCTAACGTTTACAGATGACCGTAAAAAGGCAGCACTTCTCGTCAGTTACATAAAGATCCTGATCCAGAGTTTATCCGACCGGGGTTTGAAACCCCGGCTTCTGGCTCAGTGGACCGGTGCTTACCCACCTGGCCCGGTTGTTTAAACATTGGATAGCGCTATCCACCGGATAAAAGTCTGTCCAGTGGATAACGCAATTGGTTTCCCTAATACGTATCCGCTGGACAGTGATTTATCCGGTGGATAGCGCTATCCAACGTTTGAAGGACCAGGGCCTGGAGCTAACTGGGCAGCGGTTTCACTCATCTGTATTTCACTATCAAATGACTCTGCGCCTCTCTCAAAAGAAATGAGAGTTAGCCTCTTATCTTCACTGTTATCACCCCCCAGAATGTCATTTCGTTATCATGGACTGAGTAGCACTGATTATCATGTTAAAGTCCACATGCAAGAAAATAAGGAAAAAGCGTTGTCTGAATATACATCACTTACGTTAATCCCCTGAGCATGTAAAACGTATTCTCTTGGATATAGTATGGGACAAATATGTCGCACCGAGAACAGCTAGAAGACTAAGATCTGGGGAAAACGTGTATCGGGAGCTATACTAAGAAACTGGAAAAAGTTAGTTCTTATGTAAAGATCGAAACAAGTAGGTGCTTTTTAGATTCATTGCACAGTGAGCAACGCATGTCGTCTAGGGACAGATGTCCAGTCTTTCCCCTGCATCGTTTGAAGTCAATTCGCTAGAAAACATTTTTCGTCATGCTATATCACAAGGCAGATTCCGTTCTTTTAAGGTATAATATATAAAAATATAAGTTAAGACTCTCCAAAGACATTTTCGTTAAGTCCACTCTCCTTTCTAACTACCCATGAAGCTTCTATACCATGAAGCCAAGTTAGCTTCCTTATCATATATCTTGGTGCTGAGGTACATCTACGCTACCTTGCAGCCTATGAGATTGCACTTCCTCCATTCCATGAATTCACAGGATGTGACACGCTGAATACTTCTGGTCACCTCAGTCCAGAAATAATCGGAGTGGTTTTCGCTTACACGTTCTTCTATACGATAAAAAAAGTAGTTCTTTAAGGTCAACTGACGAAGCCAAAAGTAGTTTCTTTGTCCTGGCCCATATTACTTAAACATTTCAAGGGCACGGCAAACCATGCCGGCCACATATAGAGTCAGCAGGCACTGGTACCAAGCATCTCGGTTCCTAGTCCGCAAGGAGTTGGGGCTAGATATCTCTAACAGGAGAGTGGCGACTCTCCTGCACTCCACTGTCAGAAATTACAAAGTTGAGCGTGGAACTAGTCAAGTACGCTCGTAAGAAGGGCTGTACCCAGAAGAGTGACAATCATGAAAGGCAGTCTTAAACTCTTTTTTTCGATTACAAGCACTCGTCTGCATGAAGTATTACTGCGCTTTTCACAAACATGCGAATTCTGAAGTTCAAAAGCCAATTGACGATTGCGTTTTTCGCTGCCTTCAATCATCTTAACGGACCTCTTAGGAAACAAAACTTTACTTTAACGGGTTCAAAAGGTCAAGGTTTGTGATTTGTGATTGGTGGATTTCGATCTGTTTTGTGTGTTTCTGTGTTTCAAGGTTCGTTGCTTGTGATCGTAATTATGATTGACGGCAGCGAAAAACGCAATTGTGAAGGCGGCTTTTGAACTTTAGAGTATGCATGTTTGTGAAAAGCGCAGTAAGTCATTAGGTCACCGAGATATCACCTGTTATTCTTCAAGTTCTGTATCATAGCAAAAGTAGGCTCAAGTTTAATAATGGATTATACACAATGAAAATAGCAAATTGAGTGTATACATCAGATTTAAAGAAAATATTCAAGTAAAGAAAGCCAGCACTGCAGGCACAACAGAAGTTTAATCTCATTCCTTAAAAGTTCGGACTCTGGTAGTTTTACTTCCGGTCTAGCTGGCGATCACTTATATCTTCTCTATTCTATTTTTTTTTTTAGACACTGCGTTGAAATAATCTCTCTCTGTATGAAAAAAAAGCTGCCTTAGGTATTTGCTGACATTTTCTTATCCAAGTTGCTAAAATTCAAACGTTTTAAAGAAAATGCTAATTTCACTTCCGGTTCAAAATGGCCGCCATTTTAAAAAATCTTATTTTTCGCACTTAACGGACTTTTTGGCGATGGCACCATATCCTATCTTTTTTAGGGCCTTGAAAACTATCATCATGCCAAATTTCATGCTTTTAACAGAAAGTGAACAATTCAAGCACATATCTGCTCTACTAACAGTGCATTGGCAAGTTTGTTTTTAGTTAGGCTTCACACATTCTCACTACTTCTTATAGCATTCTATAATTTCTTCAAGAAGTTAAAACCCTAATACAGTGACAGTACAATTATTGTTCATAAGTACCTGTATAAAGCTGTGCTTTGGGAACTTAGATCAGGGGTTTGAGGATGAATACTATCATCATATCTTGTACTATATTTGCTTCACTGTGCACACGTATGATGTTACAACATTGTTTGATTACTTGAGTTTTTTAATTAAAGTTATATGCTTGCTTTGACAGTTATTAAGCTGAGAAAAATTGGGGTAAGAATTAAAAGGAATAAACAAGCAAAAGAAAAAATTACATGGGCAAGGACTCCTTCTCACTTGAGCCATGTTTGTTGTTCAAAGGCCCAGTCATCTCTCATCCTGGGTTCACTTTAAACAAAAAGGTGATATGATAGGTCATGGTAACTAACCCTGGACCCACGTTAACCGTTCTTTGAACAAGTTAACATGAAGTTTTAGGTGTTAACCTTGGTGTCATTGTGCCTTCACGCCCATAACCTGAATTTCAGAAACCTCCTCTACTTCGCTAACTCAGTAAGTTAGAGAGTGGAGGAGGCGGCTGAAATTAAGGCTACCATATCCATTGAACTACACTTATTAATGTCATTGTTGCCATTTTAATATGTAGGCAGTGAAATCCTGCATGGAGGGTTGTGCTCGCATTTACCCAGTTCTTCAAGAATCCCTTGTTCAGGCAGTAAAACGAACTATGAAGTCCAAACAACAGGATGCAAGTTAGCTGTTTCGGTTGTACCATTGTGTACTTTGTTATTTTGCACAACATCCCGCCATCAAGATGTCTTACCAGATCTTTTAAACAACTGGAAATCTGGCTGAAAGAACTCATGATATTGATCCCTCATCAAACCCATTGATCAAAAATTAAAGAAAAGTACACGTTTTATTGGCATCTTGCTTAATGGGATCATGAGCTCTTTGGACAACTGCAGAGCGTGGTTTATAATATGACATGATACACATGTAGACTTTGTTGAAATGTCCTTCATGGTTATGAAGTCCCAGTAGATATCAAGATTAAGCTTGCATGTGCTCAGTTCAAAGCTGTGGTAAACGCAGAATGATGAGTCCATTTATTTGTTAGGGATTTGACACTCCCTCTGACAGAAAACATTTCTTCATTTACACAAGCCAACAGTGAAATTCTTTTTTGCCATCAAGTATAGCAATAGTAGAGGTAGTAATAGAATTAATATTCATACACATACAGTGTTGCACAGCTCCAAAAAATTGTTTTATTGGTGAAAACTTTGGTAGCACCTTTGCTTTGTTTTACTTTTTGAAAATTGACTTTTTTTAAGTGAAATTGATCTGACTAGTGTTTTTATGTCCAACTGTTACTGCGGTAACGTAAAATTCCTTTTCTGTACAGCAATCGCTGTTCCTTCCATGCAGTTGAGTTCAGCTTCAACCAAGAAATAAACAGCTTTACAAAAACATTTTGTCAGTAAAGGCTTAATTTCTAGAATTCCGAGGAACTACATGTTGTAAACTTACTTAAGATTTTTTGGTGTTAGTAGTCACTTCAATAAAAGTATTTTAAAAAAGGTTCTTGAAAAAATTACTATTAAATTATACAATTATTTTGTGATTTTTTTTTAACTGAAACTGAACACTAACTGAAGTTTGTTAAGCAAAAATATCTTTTCCTCACAAGGGATTGAAATGTTTGTTTGTTAGCTTAATGAAAAGCATTTTTCTCCATTTATAATTTAATAATAGAATAGGAAAATTTTGTTTTGAGTTATCACATATGTGCATTAATTTTCTTAAAGTGAAACAATAAAGTGTCATTTTTTATTAAAAATATCAAACAACTTTTTTAGTTCTAACTTTTCTAGGGATAGGCATTGCAAGTTCTGCAATTCTAGGGGTAGCCTGTGCTGACTTAGCACCTGGTGATACTTTCCATGCACTTGCGTCATAGTCCTCATTATACTGGCTGCGGCTTTTGGGCCTAGCAAGTTGTTGAACCCTAAGTGAAGGCAGAGCCTTTTTTGCAGATTCAGAAACCTCCCAGATCACAGATCGTCCTTCTTTGTAACTACGATGTGGAATTTTAGGATTAGACAGGAAAATAACTCTCTCTGAGGCTGTTGCATTCTTTGCGGCTTCCGTTAAATCAGACTCCCATTCGCTCCAATCCCACTCACTGTTTGACTTGATTTTTAATGGCGCATAAGTCTTGGGATGTGCAAGAGTTTCAATGCGTTGTGTTGGCTCTGCGTTCATTGCAGCCTCACTTACAACAGTTTGAACCTGCCGGCATGGTTCGTAATCTCTATGTAACGCTTTTGGTTCTGAAAGGGTTTCCAGCCGTCCACTTGCTGACGCTTTCATCGCTGCCTCACTTACCGGCCATATAGCACTTGGTCTATAGAAAACAAGGTATAAAAACCCTTCAAGCCCTTGACAATTTATTATTTTATTTTATTTTATGCCCTCCTACATAAGCCTTTTTATTCTAGACAGACTTATGGAGAGATGATTAATTTTGTCACTCTAACTTTTGAATCTTTGGGGAACAAAAAAAAAAACTTTTTATGGGACCTGCATACTAAAAAAATACCTTGTCGTGTGAAGTTTGTAACCCCCATCTCTACAGTTGTATTTAAAGTTGGACGCTGGCATCTGATATGGATGAGCATTTATTGCTGATGAATACTGTACAATACAGTCAAAGCTACAATACTAAAATCTGAGACTTAATTTGAGACTAGAATTTATTTTTTCAAGTTTGATTACCAAGCTCATCGAGTATGAGCATTCATGGAATTTCAGTGGTGCTGTTTGGATGGATGGGATAAAGACTGCCTGGAGGTTGTACGTACTTCCTTATATACATTTGTAACTAATAAGTAATAAAGGGGTATGTGCCAACCCAAAAGGTATGATTTTTGAACCGTTGAAAACAGGGATAAACTT
The DNA here is from genome assembly GCA_964035705.1 of Porites rus. Lineage (NCBI taxonomy): Eukaryota > Metazoa > Cnidaria > Anthozoa > Scleractinia > Poritidae > Porites > Porites rus. Next base: position 2,371,352 of record OZ038001.1, read on the forward strand.
TGCCTATTTTGGTATGGAATCTGGTTTGGTTTTTGAGGGAACTATGCGAGTGTATGAACATATTTGTTGTTTTGATCCCAAATAAATAAGACAGACAGAATAACATTCAAATTCAAAATGCACTTTAAGAAACGTTTTTCTTGGCGTTCAAATCTGAGTAATGAAAACATAATTTCTACGAGACCAGGTATGAAAATGGGTGTAAAAAGTGCCATTTTTTGGTCTGAAATAGGGGCAGGATTTCAAGAACTGTGCAGTGCATCCTCATCAAGAATCCCGAGGAGTAATGCCCCCCCCCTCCCCTCTGGAAAGACTGACGCACTTGATATGCACAAGGCAGAGGGTTACCATCAATCCTTTAATTTTTTTGATAAATCATTGATTTTATAACTAGTACCTGTCTCCAACATAATCTTTGTGAAGCTGCTTGCTGTACACGAGCTGGGCCTGTCTTTCTGTTAACACTGTTCAATATACAAAAGCAATCGTGAAAAAATAGGGAACTCACTTTTGAAGGGTCCAAACATCATTAATATTAATTATAAAAGTTGTGGTTTCTCTTAATGTTCTCCTGTTTATATGACATCTTATTATCCAATACGTGCCCATATTTTATGACCCTTTTTATAAACACATTTTGGGTCTTCATATGCTATTATGCATATACTCAAGAATAAAAGGCTGAATTTCCTTTAACATAGCTGACCGCAGCTGCTATAATTACACAAGTATTAAACATGAAGAGATGTTTTAGATCTCTTACAGCTCGAGGTACTCAATTATTTAACTCAACATGAATAATCTAAATTACCTTAAGCAATAAGCACCCGAAACAATAAAAAACATGCTAATTTAAATCATTTGATAAAGAGGAATACAGCTAGTTTAGTACCGTTTTTAGTTGGTTCAATGTTGTCCCAATCCTTGGCTAAATCGTTGTCCCAGTAAACTGATCGCCTGAAATATAATACAAAATAGTTACGGTAGGCCACAGTCATGTATGGAATTTCATATCCCCGCAAAATATTCCGCAGCATGTTTCCAGTTCTCTTTTGTTGACGTTTCAACATGATATGATTGACTCCAAAGTCGTACACTTTGCCCTTCGATTCTCAGTGCGGAGTCAAGATCAAAGAAAGCCATAGATACATTTACAAATCTTTTATTGTAAATTGTATTAAAATAATGAAACCTCTGTCAAAATTGGTCAAGAACATTATCGAACTCCAAACGTGCAATGTTGCACTACTGCAACCTATTTTATTTTGATCGACAAGCACCAAAGTACACAGCCGAGTACAAGAAGTCAAAATTTTCAAGCGAATTTACTGAAAAACTCGTTTGGTTACCACGGGATACATAGCTAACCACCAACCTGTCCTCGATGAAGCCAACTGGGACCGGTTTGGGTCGAGACAAGATGTCAAATCTTGTCACCATAGCTGAAAGAGAGCAAAACAGTTTCTAACTTTGATCAACCTGAATGTGACGAAGAACAAGCTTTACTTTCTAACTTACTTTCTGCTGCCATATTGTCTTGTTCAACGGCTCCAGCCTGGTTTTGTTTGCTTTTCTCTTGTGCAGAGCTTTGCATGTTTACAGATGAGTATAGATTGTTGTTCAGTCGAATGAATCGTCTCTAAGCACGCTTTGGCAACTTGCTGCATAGCAACAAGGGTATTGAACCGCGCGCGCTCAGCGGATGCACCCATGAGACACGAAAATGGGGAACAAAATGGCGTCGCTGGTTGCGAGCTACACGGGATTTGCTGGCAATCTTGTGCATTTACCAGCGATCGAACAGCTTTCTCCGCGTATAATACGTATTCTTGGATGTAACCCCAGCCCTATGACTCTTCAGGGTACGAATACCTACCTCGTAGGCACTGGAAAAAGGTAAGAAATCTTGTAAGATCCAAAGTCAGCTGATAGGTTTAAAAGCTCCTACACAGGTCACATGTAACTTATAAGCGGAAGGTTAGATTATAGTCATCAGTATTGAGACAGTGCTAGTGTTCGCTTGTCATGTAGGTGATGATAAAAATTATGGTGAGATAGAATAAGGTAGAAGACAAATTTAGAGGGACGCTAGCAACTTTTTACACAGGAGTTAGATTCCAGTGCACAGGAACACCAGGTTCGTACGTATACTTGTTTGTCGGTCACTAATTATTTAACCTTTGATATTTGATTGATATCAACACAAAATACGATATAGATAGCTTGGAAGAGGCTGTAAGAAGAGGGATGTGCAAATCAAATCGTCAACTACTGAATATCTAGGGTGCGTTCCTTTGGGATGACCTGGATCAGGATCAGTGATCCGAGATCACTCGGATCATGGTACATGTAGATCAAATGAACCAATGAATCCCTGTCCAGAGTGGATTCGTGGGCTCAATTGATTTACCATGATCCGAGTGATCTCGGATCACTGATCCTGATCCGGATCATCTCAAAGCTAAGGAACTCACCCCTAGATTACTTTAAATTATTGTTTTGATTGCCTCATTTGTATTTTGTCACGTGATCTGTTCATTTTTCATCTCCTCTAGCCGCATTTTGATTGATACTGGAAGTGGGGGCTCAGGTGAATATATAGCACATCTCAAAGAAGTATTAACTAATAATCAGACCACTATTCAAGAAATTCTTTTAACACATTGGCACCCAGATCATGTTGGAGGTATCCTTGATGTTGTTAAAGGCCTTGGAGATGCAGGTGATTATACTTTAGTAGTTACAATAATTATACTTAATCATAGCATAATACTATACTAACAATGGTGACTCAAATTACAGGCAATGTGAGAATTTCAAAACTGCCACAGGAGGGTGTATCAGAAGAGATTGGTGGCCATACAGCTGCACATAAATATAACTTTCTTAAGGATGGAGATGAAATTACGACAGAAGGAGCTACACTGAAGGTTTACCACACACCTGGTCATACTACAGATCATATGGTTCTTTACCTCAAGGAAGAAAATGCTGTCTTTTCTGGAGATTGCATCTTAGGCCAGGGAACTGCTGTAAGTATTTTTTTTCAGGAAAAAAGGAATAAAACAAAAGGTAAAGTTGGGTGTTTTAGGGGATTGGGAGTTGTTCTTAGACGTGTTATTTGCCAGTGCCAGTTGAAAAAGTGGATAGTTATAATATATTGAGGGGAGTGTTTGACTGATGGTACTAATGCACTTGTAGAATTGATACGACCACCGCACTTGGGAACCATTGTGGCATACGATAAAATTCTGAAAATAAGCCCTGGGGCTTATATTTTTCAAAAGCCCTTTTTGAGGGGCTTATTTTTGGAGGGGCTTATATTTGGAGGGGCTTATGTACAGAGGGAAATTTGCGTTTAAAAATTGATTGGGCTAGCCTTATTCTTGGAAGGAAATTTACCATTTTTCTTTGTTTTACTTTGTATTTGAGGGCGATTTCCAAGTACAAGCCCCCCAGGGGTCTTATATTTGAAGGGGCGATTTAACGGAGGGTTTTTTGCATTAGGAGTTTGGGGGGCTTATACTTGGAGGGGCTTATTTTTGGAATTTTACAGTATTTTTTGTATGTAACATGAGTGGTCATATTTTAGTTGTGATGTTTAAGCTCCTGCCTTTTAAAACATTGCTGAATGAACTTGGTTTTGTTTAATTTGTGGTTCAGAATTCTTGTCACTGCCAAAAGATGTGTCGTTGGTGGTAAGTGACAAAGATGTGACGTGTTTTCTGAACAACAAAACAACGTGGACACCAAAAAGAAAAAGCCTTAAATGTTTGTCCTGAAGATTTTCAGAGATTTTTATCATTATTAAAGGCAGGAAACCTATTTCAGCTACACAGATTAGTTTTTCATCTTCTTACACAGTGTCATTTTTGTATGGTGAAAGCAGCACTTTGATTTTTTTTCAGGTGTTTGAAGATCTCTTTACATATATGAAATCTTTGCAAGCCATCTTAAACTTGTCTCCACATCTGATTTATCCTGGACATGGGCCTGTTATACAAGAAGCTGTTTCAAAAATCACCGAATACATTGAACATAGAAACTTAAGAGAAAAACAGGTGGGTTACATGTAATTTGCCTGAAATATATTTATTATTTTAAAGTTCAAAATGTTTAATTTTTAGTTGGGATGAAACTTGGCTAAAAGTATTATTATTCATTCAAAATATTTCCCCAAGTCTGATTGGCTAAAAGCACACGCATAATTCACCATAACCAGTTACTGATAACCAAATTTGTAAGAATTTTGTGTTTAATGAGGAAACAATGTCAAAAATGCAGCCCGCTACAGGTTAAGGCACCGTTAACGAGAAGACCTGGGGACGAGGTTGAGTTGTTTTGGTTGTGAAAAAAAGGGTAGATATTTCAATTGTTTCAAGAGTAAGAACTACAGCTGGAACTAGGCGAAGTAATAGCTAAAACATGGCAAAAACAGTAGGAAGAAAACTCGGAGGGCGACATCTGCTCTTTGGAGAATATTTGCAGAGCTGGACAAACCTAAACATACACTATCGAAGATGAACTGCACAACGATGGATCGATGGAGGTAAGCATGTTTTAGCTATGTTTTTAAACTAGGAATTATTTTGAATGAATAATAAAACAATTATTGAATTCGGCTTTTGTATCATAATTGTGAAGAATTATGGAGATCTCAGAGGGTGTTATCCACCTTGGCCTACAGCCTCGACGGATAACACCCTCCTCGATCTCCATAATTCTTTATAAGATACTCAGCCTCATTCATTAACTGTTAATTAATGCATGATACAGTACATGCTACAAGTAAAGGGTAATTCTTTTATTCTTTCAGATACTTGAAGCCCTAGAAAAAGATCCCAATGATGCAGTAACTGCAATGGACATTGTCAAGAAAGTTTACACTGTAAGAACTAGTACTACTGTAATAATGACTTCATAGGTTAGGGAGTGTGGGCGTAGCCTGTTCACAGACCCTCAATTTTCTCTTCAAAGTCAGTGAACCGCATGTGTTAAAAAATAGACACTGCAGGGGATTTATTGACCACCAGCACAAGGGTAGGGCTTTGCTTCTATGCTCGCTGATCTTTTTGAAAAGAAAGCAAAGAAAAGTGTACTGGCTAGTGTGGTCATTCAAAGGTCAAAAGGCTCTTGCTCTAGTTCTGTGCTTTTCATAAGGTTCATGTGATGGAAGGTCCACATGCACATGACCAGATTGCATTCTATGCATTTTTCATTCTTAGTGGAAGTCCAAGTGAATGGTGGCTAAATAGTCAATGTGCCTTGATGCCTATATCTAATAGCAATGTGGAGATTAGGATTGCTGGCTCCTCTGGTCGCCGGCAATAAATCATTGTTACTTCTTATTTACTGCAAGTAGATACACTGTATACAACATGTTTTTAAACATTCATGAAGTAATGAAATTAAAGGGGCCTGTCTTTGCTGATTTAGTGCAAGATTTTTCAAAGTAGTTATTTTATTACCATTGTGATTTAAAAATCACAATGGTAATATTATTAATTTCATGCTGGATATTGTGATGAAAGAGACAAATCACTTTTATTTATTGATGTTTCAGGACACTCCATGGCACTTACATAGAGCAGCTGAGAACAATGTAAACCATCATTTGACAAAGCTTGAGAAAGAAGGACGAGTGTGTAAGTACTTAAACTATGAATTAAAGTGGCCATGAAGAGCGAAAGTTTGCAAAAAATGTTTTTTGTTAATCTGAAGAAATAAAATAGAACTATGCAAAAATGTTACCAAAGAAGTTTTTTGTAATGGTAAAAACATCATTTTTATTCGAGAGACATATCTCAAGTGAGTGCTTAACCATTATTGTTTCCTGGTTAGATGAAGATTGGATGTTATGTGTTTTATGCTATCACCATTAGACATGCAATTCCAGATAGACTTGGCATACCTGTATTGCGTATAAACATTTACTGAATATATTTTAATTTTCGCCTTGCTTTCAGCTTCCATTCAATTGGACAAGGACAAGAGATGGAAGAGCTCATTATAAACCAGGAAACGTACCAGAAATTAATGTAATTATTTAATCAATGTCGGTTATTGGATAACAATAACAAAGTTAGAGAGGAGGATCACGCAGCCGAAGTTGTCTATGTTTTAGAAGCATAAGGCACCTATGAGAATAATAGTTCTCCTTGGACAGGAGCTGTATGGTGTCGGTAGAGACAAGGAAAAGCAAAACTTCTTACAAGTCTCTTGTAAGAGTCAAAAGAGATGGTTTGAATTGCCTTGTTTTCTGGCAATTGAGATTAAATGGGTAGAGAAAAACGTCGCCAGAGGTAATATGTTTCCAGATAGTCCAGATAAAAGTGCTCGGCACCGACTTCACTACAAGAAAAAGTATGTGCAAAACGGTATTTTATTCCCAAAATACACATAAATACCAAATTCTGTGAATTTTTACAAACCATAAAACATTGTACAAGTTATTTTACAGACAGTAGTCCAGTGTTGGCCAACAATAATCACCTGTGTCAAGTAAGGGCTTGATGAAACTTCTTAGAGACGAAAGAAATTCGTGGTTTGTGTTTTCCCACATAACAGGCTGAACTTGAAAACGCCTTGCCCGTATGTCCAAGGAACTTTTTCTGGGGTCAATTTAATAAAACTTTTACAGGTGTCATTTACAACTGTTGCCTTTATTTATTGAAGATGCTAAAAACAATAGCTACAGTTGTGAATTACACTTGTAAAAGTTTTATTAAATTGACCCCTGGGCAGACTTCTTATAAAACTTTTCTTTGGTACCACATTATTTTGTGGAGGTGGTACATGTAGCTAAAATGTTTTCAGAAGCGATATTTTTTCCACTGCATATAAAAAAGTGTTATGTTAAACTCTTGGGGGAAGTCTGGTTTCAGGGACTTCGTCTGGCTCAAGATCTCCCAGGAGACTGTCCGTTATTTTTCCCCTCAGACGACCAGTATGCTAAAACACAAAAACAAAATGAGTCTAGTTAGCGCAAAGAGAGTCAAGGAGGTTCCATGTACTTGTATCGTGTCAAAAGTGCGGCTGATGAATTCAATCGGCAACAACTTTATTTAGATATTCCCATCTGTATATATTAAACAATTCCACAAACAAATTCAATTAAGGTACGTACACATATGGTAAATTGTGCTATAGGAAGTATCAATAGGCAATTCTCTATAGACTCTAATACTATTCCATACTTTGATAAAAGGACATGGTGAGGTGTAACAGTACAGTCTGTCAATTATCAATTTACTAGTGAGGAAATAGGTGAGAAAGGAAAAAAAGTTTTAAAAGAGGGTTGGTTAACTTTCCTCCTCTAAAAACAGCGAGCTTAAACAACCTTGACGACAACGGCAGTGAAAACGTCGGTAGGAAAAACAATTCGCGTTTTTTAAACTTTATTGCAATTAGACCTGCTCAGTTTGTCAAACGGGGGTGATTTTTCCCAGAGTAGAATTCGGAAGGACCGTACTGCCAGGTTCAAAAAGAAAAAGGAAATTCTTCGTCGTGTACAAACGTCGCATGAGGAAGTTTCACGTGGTAGTCGTGCAGTGACGTCAAGGAAATGTAAAAAGCGTGGTGCACGTGCGTGCGTGCAGAGCTGTTGTTTTGCAAACATTTGTTTTTTGACGTTGTTCTTGCTGCCGTCGTCGTCGGAGAGAATAGGGACTTTTAGCACCGACGGTTTTCAGGACGGCTACGGCGAACTAGATCGCGCGGGACTGGGGATACAAGGCGCCGTCCGCACAAAAGCCCGCGAAAATAAAAATAGTTTAGCAACCAAAACAATCCCTGACTACGGCGTGAACGAAATAGTCGGAGAGACTCGGACACAAAACTAGATATTTAGGGGAAAATGTCCCTAAAGAAGGCTCGAGAACATTTGCTCTATGCATTCGATGAAAGGTTAATTACAGAAGAGGAGTTTCTACTCCTGTATGATGTGAATAGGTCAACTAACTTAGATTTTCCTTACGAGCAGTACCAACTTTTTGATCTCGACGACATGCAAAACGACGAGTGCTTGGCGGAGTTTCGGGTCCATAAAAACGACCTTCCTATTCTAGCAGAGGTTTTAGGAATCCCTGACCAATTTGTCTTGGAACAAAGAAGTGTTGTAGGAGGAATGGAGGCACTATGCATGTTGCTGAAGAGGCTGACATACCCATGTCGATACAGTGATATGTTGCACAGGTTCGGACAACGACCTGTATCGGTAATGTGCCTGGCTACAAACTGTGTTCTGGACTTCATTTACGAAGCCCATTGCCGAAGAATTACCGACTGGAATCTGGCCGTATTGAATCCACCTGCCCTGCAAACGTATGCTGATTGTATACATCAACATGGAGCACCTCTAAATAACTGTTTTGGTTTTATCGACGGGACAGTGCGTCCGATAGCCAGGCCAGGAACAAACCAACGAATCCTTTATAATGGGCACAAGCGTGTGCACAGCTTAAAATTCCAGGCTGTAGCCATCCCAAATGGTCTTATCGCCCATTTATATGGTCCAGTTGGTAAGAATCTGATGTATGATCTCGTAAAAATAAAAAATATTTGCTAGGATTACTGTGAAATTTTGCCTGTTAAGTGTCCCATATTTGAAGTGGATTAATGCATATGAATCATATCGGGAAAAAACAGGTCAGAAACAGAAAAAAGTTTTACAGTTTTACACTGAAGAAGGTTTACTATGTTTGCCATCCATATACAGGAATTAGCATTTCCCAGTCAGAATGCTTGACCATACCGAAGGCACTTCCCTTTTTTACCTTTCAGAGGGAAGAAAACACGACGCTGGAATGCTCAGAGAATCAGGATTGCTCCCAATGTTGCAACACAATGCAATATCCCCTACCGGCCAACCACTGTGTGTGTATGGAGACCCTGCGTACCCTTTGAGGGTCCACTTGCAAGCGCCTTTTCGACAGGGTGTTGGGTTCACTCCCCAAATGGCTGCTTACAATAAAAGCATGAGTGAAGTCAGGGTCTCCGTAGAATGGTTATTTGGGGACATAGCCAATTATTTTAAATTTCTGGACTTCAAAAAAAATTTAAAAATAGAGCTCAGTAGTGTTGGGAAATTATATGTGGTATCTGGTCTTTTAAGAAATGCACTTACTTGTCTTTATGGCAATCAAACCTCCCAGTTTTTTGGACTGGAGCCTCCACACATTCAGGATTACTTTGCATGAAGAGAACCATAAAACCTTAGCAATCATTACTAGCTTTTCAACTGGACAATGTAAAAGGGTAATAAAACCATCCAGCTACAGCCTGTAAGATTAGACTGTATTCTTTGTCATGTCCATTATACAGATATCTTTGATTTTTTTTGCTGTTTACGGTTCTCTTCTTTTCACTGTATACAGTGAACATAACTGTAGATCAGATGGGTTTACCACAAGATTCTTCTCTGTGTTTTTTTTTAACTGATGTACTTCACAAAGTTAAATCAAAAAGCAATGATAGCACTGTTTATAGATGTTGAGTGCTTCTAAAAACCATTCTTCAGATGGGTTTACCACAAGATTCTTCTCTGTGTTTTTTTTTAACTGATGTACTTCACAAAGTTAAATCAAAAAGCAATGATAGCACTGTTTATAGATGTTGAGTGCTTCTAAAAACCATTCTTGAGTAGAATAGTCATGGCCTTTACTACTTGATGTAACTTACTGGGCTACCTGTAGACATCAACTGAAAATAAAATTGTAGTCATGCATAGAACTGTAGTCGTCGAAGAAAATCTCTGCATTTAAGTGTGGGATTCTCATTAATAGTTTATTTAAGGCAATCCACAAATACGCCACTATCTGACTGCATTACCAGTCGAGCGAACAAACCTGTTTCCAAAGGTTGTTTAATGTCCACAAACTTGATAAAACTATACTCAAATAGATTACAACAGATTAATTAATCAAATCTGCATGACTATTAAATAGACCCTGCCAAGCTAAAAAAGGGCAGGACAAAATGTCATATTTCACACTGAAGGGTACTTTAAAGCAACGAGGAAAGTTTCAATTAACGAAATCATAACTACTGTGGCTTTTTAAGAAGACTTTGCATTACATTCATAAAATGTTGTTGTTGCTGCATTAGCAAAGCTGTCATGTTTTGACTCTGCTGTTGCTGTTGTTGCATTACTCTCAACATCTCCTGCATCTGGGTCTGGCCTTGCTCTGCCCGCTTTTCCTGTAGTGCCACCTCTGCCTTTTTCAGTTCCAGTTCTTGCTCTCGTACCTTTCTTTCTGCCTCACTTTTTTCTCTAAGGTATTCTATAGTCTCATCTCCACCTCTGCGTCTTCGTTTAGTGCTCACTGCTTCACGCTCTGTCCCTTCCTGTCGTTTCTTAGTCTGACTTACCCTTTCCATAGCTGTCTTTCTAATGCCTTCTGCCTTTTCTCTGTCTTGGTTATCTTTCTTAGCAGCTGCAGCATTCCTACTCTCTTCGCTATCTTTCTCTTTCTCAGTGATATCTTCCAATAACCGGTCCAGTTCTGACATTTGTGTTGATGTTCCACTGCTTGCCTCATCCTTTTTGTTTTTTTCTTTATACTTAGCTTGTAATAGTGCAAACCTCTCCCTCACTGATCTCTGCTTTACGGCAAACTTTAATTCTGCAGAACTATTGAGCGACCTTGCTATCTTCGACCACACTTCACCTCTGTCAGGACTTCCTTTTTTAAATTGAAAAGGGTCCTCAAACGCAGTCTCTCTCAGCAACATCAAATCATGGTCTTGGGTCCACTCCATGGCAGCCCTACAGTAAGACAAAATAATCAGACACGAGTTTTTAACCTGACTAGCCCCTCAGCTATTCAGGGATTCTAGATCATGGCTTAGAAATAACATACAAATCATTGAATCTTGGAAACGATGCTACAAATTTTATCAACAAACAGCGAAACAATTAAGAAAATTCAACCGTGATTCCACTGATTCCAGCTTAAATCAGATTTTTACAATGTTTGCTCAAATAAAAATTGTCAGTCAAGGACTGCAAGTGGTTACAGCTATAAGCTTAAGCTTAATTATTCTTTCTGTTTCATTTCCTATCTTGCGGCGAAAAACTTGTTCGAGACAGTAGCCACTTGCAGAGAAATTTAAAGGAGGATGTCCTTCAATGAATACAGCCCGTTATCACGTCTTGCAACTCATATGAGCACGTTTAAACTCTTCTCGCCTTTCATTTTGATGCCCGACTTGAAGCTGAACACCATCAAGAGTTATATATCAAAATTAAAGCGGCCATAGGCAAAAAAGGAATGTTTTGTCTAGCTATAAAAAAGATATTCGGTGACTGAAACATAACAATAGATAAAAACTTGAAAGAAAAACCCTCTTCCAAACGTTAAGAAACAATTTAGATAAAGAGTATTAGCGTTATATATCAAAATGAAAACGTAAAGGACAAGCAAAATCATGTACAAAAATAAGCTCACTTGGGATGCTTTTCGACCGACATGCCGTCTTCCACACCTGTGAAAAAAGCGTAAATAAAGCAAAAATATCAAACCAATTCTAAAGAAAACTGGTCTAAATTTATGAAGAAAAGAAATAAGAAGTTGTTTTTCAAATGAAAACACTTAAAGTCAAATAAAAGGTTAATAAAATACTCACCTAAAACTCCCGTAGTCGCCAGTACGTCAAACTACTCGGTTTGCCGTACTAGGGAAGGCCGCTACGGCGGCAAGAAACGGAGGGTGACACTCGCGCGCGCGAAAAAGAGTCTGACTTCATTTCCGGTTCCCGTAGCCGTCCTGAAAACCGTCGGTGCTAAAAGTCCCTGATAACAGAGCAAAGGTAGGGGCGTATTTGAGAGTTAGTCATCCTTAGTTTAAAATTTAACCAGAAAGAGTGCAAGTCAACTATGACTAGAGACGTTGTAGCTCACATTTGGACGTGTAAGTTCAAAAGTAAAGGCACAACGTAATGTTTTGCTTTAGATACTCTTTCCGGATCATAGGTGGGCAGTTTCCCAGAAACGTATAATGATGATCCCTGTTTCCTATGTGTATCGCTAGGATGTCTGTGAGGTAAAAAAAGGGAAAAAAAAAGCAAAAACTTAAAGGTTCTTGAAGTTTGATAATCACTACACACTTACCGTTTTCGGTCGTTGGATTTTGGGAGGCGGCGAATACGATGAACTTACTCCTGTAGATATTACGAGAAAAAAAACAAAAAACAAAATATTAAAAAGAAAATAACTTTAACCTTCTCTTGGCAATAATTGATGAAAATGTTTTTCCAACAATTTGTTGGACTTTGGTTTAAAAGGGAGGAACACTGATCCCCACCCCTCATCACTCGAATAATTGTTCCAACTTACCAGGGTCTGGTGTGGTAGCTTGTCGCATTGGAAACATGACAGGCGGAGGCCACACACCTCCCCCGAGAGGACTGACCACATTCACTGGTTTTGTTTGACGGGCAGTCACGGAGGGTACAAACAAAGGAGATGCCGCGAAGCTTTCTGGTACCGTCCTGTATGACGATAAGGGGCGCTTGTCCGTACGAGAAGCCGATCTCGAACCTATGAAAAATAACACGGAGTTAAAAGTAGTAATAATCAAACCCCTTAAAACTGAAAATATCAGCTAAACTTTCTTTCTTTGAAGCATTATACCACTACATGAAAAATTTCTGCAATTTGATTGGCTTAGAGCAGTGGTATTTCAGCTTAATTTGAAATACCTACATGTGAAAATTACAAACTTTTTGTGGGTAGTAGTATAAACAAATAATAGCATGATTTGTACTTGTGATATTTCAAAATTGTCTCAAATTTCACTTGCCTAACGGCTCGTGAAATTTCGTATAACAATATTGAAATATCACTCGTGGTATTTATGCCAAATATCACTACAAATCGTGCTATTACCTATACTAATTAGTTGGCGATTAAGTAATTTGACATGAAATGAAAACAAGATGGCGCTCGCTAGAAAAGCTTTCTGTTTAGTACGTTTCTTAAGAAGAAGTCAGCCCATAAACGCCTGCCTCATGTTAACCAATTGGATTTCTTCAAATATTTCTTCTCACGATTGCAAAATGTTGAGATGCTAGCTATTGCATTAAAAAAGGAACTATTAAGTTCGCACTATCCTACTTAAGGGTTCATGGCTTTTACTTGTTCTTTGACACTAAACCGACGTAAACAAGAGAAAAATGAGGAATGGGAGACTCACTCTCTTCCCTCGTTTTCTATTAACGTAAAGCTATTGCTAGTCGACAGGACATTTTTTGAGATATTTCCCATAGTTCTTCTCTCTCGGCGTTCTACCGTCGCCCAAGGAGACTGCCTACTGTAACAGCTGGCAACTGCATGTATAAATTGGTTTTAACGGACTTCAAACCGTGTCACTTATGTATATAATTTACCTGCGCCGGAACCAGGCCTTGATAGACCACTGGTCAGATGCTGCTCATATTCATAGATCTGAAGTAAAACAAATTCAGGCGAAAAATATATAAACTAGTACCAACCAAGGGTTAGGGAGTGCTGGCGAGATTGATAGAAGGATAATACTCTATGCTTTGCGTAACTTTCAAGTCTTTCATGTGATAGGGGGCCAAGATGCGAGTGACCAGATTGAGGTCTATGCATTTCAATCATTCTTAGTGGAAGCCCAAACGAATGCTGAGTACATATGAGCCGTGCATGCGCGAATTTAACCTGGAGATTAGGATTGCAGGCTCTTCTGGTCGCCCGCAATAATGCATAAATCTATACTTTAGTAGTAAAATGGTTTTACACGTTGCACCGATACCACTTTGCGATTGGCAGTGTGATAACATACCAAGGGTAAATTAAGTAGAGGAGGTGAGAAAAGCATAGCAAATGTCTGGTCCAAAACGTACTTAGAATATACTTACTGGTGAGTTAGACAAACCTACCATAAAAAAGCCCTATATGATGACATTGCGAAAGCACCAGACGGAGTTCGTAAAAGCATTGTTAGTTCACAAAAGAATAAGCCATTGGGAGTTGCCCCAAGCCTCTGTTTCAAAGCGAGGCTAAGTTCGAAGCAATTGAAATGAAATGATTTTGCATTTTCTTGCCAATAACACTCATTTTCCCAAAAAAAGTTTTGCATTTAGCCTCGCTGTTTGAAAAGTGAGATTATTTGGAACTTGAAAATGGCCTATTACCTGTCTTTGTAGATCTTCGACCCGCTCAAAAGCATCGAGTTTTAGATGCCGTTCATGATCCAGTTGCAACATCATTTGCTTCAAGGCCTGAAAAGAATTTGTGTCAGAAGTATAAAATAACACTCAGACAAGGATTGAATAGATGGTTTAGGTGATAAACGAAGAAACGGTTGTCATGATGGCACGAACACATTTGAAGAACGAGAGAGGATTCTCTTGTTTAGATTTTCTTTCACGCCAATTCAAGGTAATGCGAAGTTGTTGTACCTTTTTGGACTGCTCTTGTGCGAAGAGATTTCTCCTTTGATCTCTGTCCAGATTTTCTGTGGAAGAAAAAAACAACAACAACAAAATTAAGACGTTTTTCAGCCTCATAGGTTCCACTCCTGTTGGCAATACTCGGATTTTCTCTTACCAGCCACTTGCGTTACTGGCTGAAAAACGTCTTTCTCATGCATTTACCAGGCTTAAAATTCACTACCACATTTCTATCAACAAAAGTTTTGTTTTTTATTATTAGTCTTATCATAGCTAATTGAATTCAATGGTTCTAAAGCTCTACAACCTATATTCTGGTTAGCTAGTTAGCAGTTAGTTATTACAGGACAATAGTGTTCAAATGATCATTTTCAAACATCTAACCACCAGAAGCTTTCCTCGTACGTCGATCAGTCATAACGTGTGAACTTGAAACGAACGTGACTGACAATCGTTATAATCCGCGAAACCTTTATTTTGGACTTTCAGCTATGCCGGTTTTACTGGGTACGGTCTTATTCTCGTAAAGAAATATAATGATATTTAATTTGTGCTTACGAGTAAGAAGGCGAAGCTGTAGTTCTTTCTCCTCTAG
This sequence comes from Porites rus, assembly GCA_964035705.1. NCBI lineage: Eukaryota > Metazoa > Cnidaria > Anthozoa > Scleractinia > Poritidae > Porites > Porites rus. The sequence continues at coordinate 2,386,362 of OZ038001.1, forward strand.
ATCTGAGATCTAAAAACAGAAAGAATACTAATGAGTTTTCTAAAGTTTCAGTTATGAGGTTTTCAAGACTGGCGAAAGCCTTTGAGATCAGGCCATATATTTATTTATTTCCTAACCCCTACCCCCAACCCCAGCCTTACCCTCATCCCCACCCTCACCTCTATCTCAACCCCCACCCCGCCACCCTCATCTCTACCTCAACCCCACTCTCACCCCCACCCTCACCAATGCTCCTTTGTAAATAGTTTTAAATGTTAAAGAATGACAAACAAATGTTGATTAAAATATAAAAATTCACTGACTAGTTTATCGATGTTCGTAGACTTAGCCAACTCTAGCTGCCTCATGCTGTTAGCTTCCTGCATTTGAGCGTGCATTTTCTGGAGTTTGGTCTTTTGCTGATAAAAAAAAAAAGAAAGAGAAAATACACTCCAAGTTTAAAAGGCTATGCGTGTCTGCTAAATGTCTTTTCAGCGATTATATGTCAACTATATCTAATCAATCTAAATCTAAACAGAGAGGCGAGATCACCTCATATTGTAGCTTCTTGCGTAGTTTCTTGCACTCACGCTCTACTTCTGAAAGGGCCTGAAATGAGAAGATTTGTTATAACATTACAATGTGGAATACGGGCTGGAAAAGCTCCCTCGCAGAGGCTCATTTCAGTAACTTAGTAAAGTGAGAGCGTGGAGGACGATGGGGGAAGCTGCCTTTTCTCCTTCCCTTGATTCCCCGCGCGCCTCTTCCCAGTTTTTCCCCGTTTCAGCGACTACGGTGGTAAAAGAGAGACCTTGGTGGAAAAGAAAGGACTCGTAATGCTATGGCTATTCTAGGGCAGAACTTCGGTAACAACATAAGTTTTGAATCCGAAATAGCTATTCAGTTGACACTCACGCACATTGTTCCGACATTGATTCGAATTTTTACAACATCGTTCCAACATTGTTGCCCGCCATTAAAATTGTCGTTGCAAAAATCGTCTCGCGTGGAATCTAGGGAGACTACAATGCCCAAAAATCATGCTAAAATTTACCAGAAAACAGTTGCCACCTACCTTCCTTAGAGCCGACTGTTCCTGCTTAAAAAGCACTTCCTTTTCTTCTGCAATCTTCTTTACTTCAAGACATTCCCTTTTGGCTCTATCTGCCTCGTCTCGCAATCCCTCGACCTTAAGAAATAATCAAAACATCGGGTATATTGAGTGCGCATCTATGGTCATTGCTGACTCGACAACCACACAAAAATTGGGCTATTTATGCACGCCAATAAACATAGAAGCAGAGCAAACAAGAGACACTTTCGAAGACATTTTATTTGAATGTGAAAAGCCACATAGTTTCGTTAACCGATTGGAATGTTGTACGTTCTTGTTTCGTGTCCATTATTGACTCTAGGAATGAGCGAGTTAACAACGATCTTACCGAGTCGTGGTACCGGATAAAGAGACGAGTCCGCTTCCAGTTGTTCATAGTCTTTATCTTTAGGAACTAAAGAAACAAACAAAACAAGAGAACAGACGAACTCTATCTTTCACAATTCAGGAAACATGGTTCTAAGTTTCCACTTTACTTATCATTTACTGTTCATTATTTCTACACATAAATTAGTAGTTTCACGCAGTTTTTTTATCCATAAGAATTGTTTTGAACCGTTTTTAACTGCTCATTTTCTATTTTGAGAAATTCTCCACTTGAATCTGACATTTCCCGTTTAACCTATACGTGAAGCTTTTTTAATCTCTCTATTATTTCCTTGAGGAGTACATTTGAGGTCAAAGCGTAAGTACTAGGGCTTATTTCTTCCCCGAAAAACCGCCCCCCACCCCCCCTATGATGGTAATATTTTCACAATCCAATAACAAGATTAGTCCTTTACACAAGACTGACCAGTTGTCCAAGATGCTTGTTTTCTTCTTGGAATCTTCTTATCTGTTCCGATTTGGCTAAAACTTGCTTTGATGCGGCCTCACTTTCCTCTGTTGAAAGAATGAAAGTAAAAATCTTTATTTGTCTTTTCCAAAACAAAAATTAACTAAGGCTATTGCCTTCAATCACCCAAAAACTAACCAAAGCTTCAAAGCTAACCAATCTTAAAGCTAGACTGGAAAAATGGTAGCTGCCTTGTGGTGTTGCAGACGGATGCAATTGCCAAATGACGTAATACAAAAGTTTGATTCCCAAACCTCAACAGCATTCAAGAGGCAGGGTTTGTAACACAAGAGAAGTTTCCTTGTTTCTTGGCTGCGGATTTTGAGTTTATGAGTGTTCTTGTCCAATTGCCAGTACCGAAAAAAAGATCAATGATATTAATCGAAACTAAATCAAGCGAGCGAAGGACAATTATAACCTTTGAGGGTCCCAGACTTCTCTCTCAGTTTCTTCATGTCTTCCACGGCTTTCCGACGAACATCACTCAAACCTTCATGGACGTCATCATGTAAGAACAGCCTTCAAGTAAAAAGAGGAGTATATAAATCAGGAAAAGAGTGAATGAACGAATGAATAGATGAATAAGAACCTTGGATGAATTTGCAATACGGCATACCACAAATAACAACAAGAGGTCACTTGTAAATAAATGGAAAAGTGTCCATTGTGCTATCATGCTTTATGTATCACTGCCTCGCACATAATGGGTATGAACTATGCTAATGTTATTTTCAAATAATCTAACTTGTTTGCTATAAGCATTTTACCTGAATTCTTCAAAGCGGTTCTTCATGGAAAAGCAGTTCGTAAACAATTCTTGAACAAGGGAAGCGAAGTCACTTTTTACTCGCTCTCGCAGTTCCTTCTCCTGAAACGAAGAAGAACCAGATCGATTAGTTTCAATGCCATACACCTGCATACACATTTGAGACCTTTCTAATCAAGGTATTGCGCAACTTTTGCTCCCGTCCCAACATTCTGGAGGAACTCGCGCGGAAACGCTCGCTACGCAGGCTAATTAACTTTTTTTCCCAGCGGGCTCACATGAGTAAAAGCAATAACTAACAACTTGATAGAGTTTTACCTGATTCATAAGAGATTCTCTCATCTCAGCAATTTTCGCACGGAGAGCCGTTATTTCTACAAGAAAGATCAGGAAAAAAATCTTACCATCCTACTTTTAGGGTTAGGGGTGGGGAGTTTACCACCCTGGTAAGGTTCTGAGGGGTGGGGAGTTTACCATCCTACTGTTAGGGTTAGGGATGGGAAGTTTACCATTCTACTGATAGGGTTAGGGGTGGGGAGTTTACCATCCTACCGTTAGGGTTAGGGGTGGGGAGTTTACATGCACAGGTGTAAACAGCTAGGCGAAGACTTCGTCCTTACTTACCAAGAAGTTGTTCATGACTGCGATCTGCCAACTGACAATGTACATCCACGATAGTTGCCGAGCTGTTTGCTTCGATTGTGTCCAAATGTTGCTTGATTTCCTATGTACACGAGTTTAGAATTAGAAGAATTCTGGATAACTTTAGGCAGTATTCGTATGGTATCAACCGTTTCAACATTCGTGTTCATTTCGCTTCGCAAAAGAACACTGTTATAACAGTCTTAGGTTGAAACGCGGTCGTGAGTGGGTAAAGTTAATACTAGAATTTCTTAAGGAGTTCCGAATTGTTGAACTTAACCAAGCAAAACTGAGGTATTGATTTCGGCTGTTTTCGTACCTGCTCTTTAATATATAACAGCTGATGCTGATGACGCAACAGGTTCTCGTAGTACATTGCGTAGCTAAAGAAAATTGGAAAAAAAATTTATCCAACATAAGGCCAAGAGCTTAACTTTTAATAGTTTGTTTCCATAATAATGTAAAGGTTAATTACTTATCAGACTTTGCACTAACTAATAGCAACTGTCAAATGGCGTATTGCTGGAACGTCTAGCATGCCCGTTCAGAGTCGATATTTTTAATTGGCTCCCTATAACCTACACGCTTACCAGCTATCCCGGTATTAATGACTTGTTTCACTAAGAAACTGACACTGTGCTTTCCTGGCATGATTTCCACTCTACTGAATTGTCAACTACTCTTGGACTCTTTTAAAATGGCTACACTACTCTTCTTTACAGTTCGAAGCTTCGCTTTTGGAAAAAAAGACGAACAACTTTAACCCGTTTCTCGTCAGGAAAATGCTAACTTCTTAAAAATGGGCCTAACTTCCAAGAGAGCACCAGTGCCTTAATTAACGGTTCGTCCTTGTTTCCCTTTAGCTGTTCTAATCAAAAGTGACTATACCGTATATTATTGCTTTTTAAAATTAGGCGCAATTATCCCGGCCATATAATCTCCTTCACCTTTTGATTGCCTTAATTCATTTTCAGTTCGTATTTGCTTCCCTTTACCTATTCTAATCAAAACTGAGTACACTGAATATTATTGCTTTTAAGTAGAAGAACTTCTAGCTACCTTTCTAAGCTAAACGTGGTTACTCTACTCCGTTGCTGCCTGGTTCTTTCCTAGCACGATTTCCAATTTGCATGACTTCGTAGATTCTGTCAATTTAAGATAACAACATCAACATCCGCTCGATCTTCAGAGCCACAAAAAAGAAGCAATAAAATATTTTACATTGCAAAATCACCTCTCAAAACAATTTCTCTCCCTTAACATTGTTTCAGACGCAAGCTTTACCAGGCATTTGTCCAAATGATCCTAAAAACAACGGTGAAGATAAGATCGATTAAATCAAAAAGGAATGTTGATACCTTCCTTCCTCATACAGGTTATGTCGTATCAAAAAACACATAGGAAGCGACAGAATAACAGTTTGATTGAAAAGCGAATCGATGACTTGGACAACGCGTCCAAGGTGTTGAGGCAAGACGTTTTCACGACCCTATGTATTCATGTATTCTAGCGCAAATTAATGAGATTCCATCTTAAAAAAGAAAGGAAAATTTCATCCCTACTACACCACTTATATGGCTGACTGGCTAAAAGTGAATAAATGGATGGAAAAATAAATGGAATGTAAGTCTTGGGTGAAAAAATAATGGATGGCTCGACGGACGAATAAATGAAGAAATAAATTAATTGGAAGGATGTGTCGGCAAAAAGACAAAGACAAAAAGGACAGATAGCCTGACCGGCTGCATGATGGACGATGGACAATGAGAGCAGATGGGCAAACAAAAAGAAAGAGACAGGTTGAAGAAGGAAGGAATGAACTAAAAATAAGAAACAAATGCTAGCAACCTTAGTAAATGTCACATTGTCGCCCTTATTAGTGTGTTCCGACATCAGATCCTGAATAAAATTTTCCACCAGATGAGGCTTGGCTATGGTGCAGTTCTCTTTCATGACCTGTGAACACAAAGAACAACAATATTTTTCATTTAGAAGACAGTCGTGATTAAGTTGGCGAATTGCTCACCACTCTGTGACCACTGCTTATTTCCCAAATACAATGTACATCAGGGGCACCCAACGGCAATTTTCGGGAAAATATCTGTTCGGAAGACGATTTGAGATCTAGAATTTTTGGAGCATTTGTTGTAAAATTTCTTGCTTGCCTGCCTCCCCTAAGATTTTCGAACATCTACAAAATGGTATAATTACCCATTTTTAACGGATTTTGACCCTAAAAAAGGCCACCTAGAATTTTCGGGAGCCTTTTCCTGGCTGAAATTTTCGAGAAGGTAAGTTTCTATCCCTATAATTTTCGGATCCCTAGACTTTCAGCTAGGAAATCCGAACAGATGAAAAGTTTTTAGGGGATAAAAATATGCCTATATCTACCGTTTGAATACTAAAATACGTTCAACAATGCTATGTTAAGTGGTTTTGAACTATATCCTCGTTGAGTGCCCCTGGTACATTAGCTTAAAAACCTAAATTTTAAGCTGCCTTAAGCTTGATTGAAGAACAAGAATTCATGAAGGCTTTATTTCAACCCTCCAACGTCACAATCGTCATGCATCTCTAACATACCCATATTACTTTTAAATTGCGCGAACTGATTGACTGACCGGTTTCTTCCATAGATCGGTTGGCAAAGTGGCGTCGTCTCTTCCTCTTTCAGACACAACTAGCGTGTGCTCACGGGATATCCTCCTGATGACGTCATATATCATTGTGCATTCCAAGTTCTCCAGCAGTCGTATGAGCTGAAAAAATCAATTAAAACGATGTGACTTTATTTAGAAATAAATAAATATTCCAGCAAATGCCAGGGGGACCTCAAAAACTCTCCGCGTAACGGAATTTCCTCAAACAAGAAAAGAGGCAAACACTGCACACAGCTATAAATGATCGAAACTTCGTAATCTTGCGCCCAATTTGTTCATAAGTCCGCAGGCGATGGTAAATCTAGCAAGTTGAACAAACCTGTTTCACTTTAAGCTCCATTTCTGTCGATCCAGGGGGAGAGGAGAGGGGCTCATCGTCATTCACAAGAGCACCAAGTGCGGCATACTCTTGACCCTGTAGGGTAGGGAAAGGTTTTAGTAACAAACAATACAGATTCTGTCTGTCGCTCACACCGTAATCTGTGATCAGTTGAAAAAGGATGGTCCATGACTCTTGACAAATAAGGGCAAAGGTCGTTTTGTTCGTCGTTTACATTGTAGGGACATTCAATTGAGACATTAAGTTCAAACGTTGATTGCGGCCGTTGACAACAACACTGAAATGATGTATAACTTGTTCTAGAAAGTGTGATTACTTGCTCTGGAATGTGTGATTTCTTGTTCTGGAGTGTTCGATCGCTTGTTGTATGAGTAAAGTAAACCTACCTGTCCCATTCTAACTGCAATTTGTTGATAAACTGGCTGTAGAATCTCAATCTTGTAAATTTTGCTAAGATGAAAAAGAAAGTTCAAAAGATGAAAAAAACGTTATCAGATAAAACGTAAAGTGCCATTGAGTAGAAACCCACTTCTACGCGACAGGTTCCTGGAGACGCTTATGAGGCGCTTACAGCCAATGAAATCACAGTTTTAATGTCAATCAACAAAAATCGCCACTTTATTTACTAATCAGGTCAATAATCAGAGTCGAAACATCGTTCTCTGTCCACAATAGTCCTATTTAGGACTACTACTCTTGGACAATTATATTCCACCTACTTGTGCAATGACTACCGAGCTCAACAATTTGCAAAAAAGGGTCTCAGTGGAACCGTTCGGCAAAAACAAACAAACGCAGTAATGGAGGAACACGATTGGTGAAATATGAACAAGAGAAAGGAGGTTTAACGACGCAAAAAGGAAACAAGAAATAGGAAGTTATCAAGGAAGGTTTTGGTTTGGCGCTACACTTTATCAAGAATGAAGACCACAAGACCACAAGATTTTATGCTCTCGTCTTTACTTTAACTTACGACTCACCACAATGTTCTGTACAGCTTAGAAGAGAATATCTCATTAACGCCCAGCTTTCTGCATCCCCAGTCCGTTTTTAACAGCTCTAATCGCGAACACACGAGCAAAAATAAGTTGATTAATTTGACGGCCGCTTTGGGATTGGTACTGAAAGAAATTGTTCCCTTGGGTATGTCACCGTATAGGCCAGTCTCCACGGCAACGGCGGTTTCGCCAACATCATCGCTGGTACTGTCGTGCGTGTCGCCATGACGGCTCGGAGGTCTTCGGGACGTGCTCGTACTTGGTCGGGAACGCTGTCCTGTTGTGCTGAGAGTTGAGTCGTCTGGTTGTTGCGTGAAGATGTCAGGTAGACCATTTTGAAGAACGTCTTCGAGAAGTAGAGAGACGCCAAGTATCTCACCATTGACAACATGCCTGCATAATAGATTACCGTTGAATAAGTTCGTGAGAATCTTATCATGAGTGGCGTATGTTAACGTACACATGTTCGACAAAGTTGCAGCACGTAATTTATTTATTATTCTTAAAAAGAGGAGAGAGCTGCTGATTAATCTCTTATTCCTTATAGAGGATTGGAATCACCTTTACGGTAATGGCGAACGTTAAATTGAAGTTGACAATGTCTCGAATAAGGACATGAGCGAGAAATGGTAACAATTAATTACAATGAATCAGTCTGACCAGTTGTGTAGATAAAATGAACAGTACACGACAAGTACAGAGAAAACTTGGTCATTAGAGCGGTTTTCATTTGAGTGTCGAAAAGTAATTGGTTTTGCACTTTCTACACGATGCGATTGGCTTAAAAGATTCGCGCCACCTTTTCATCCAATCAGAAGTAAAACCAAAGCCAATTGTGACGCGCTCGCATGCATTTTCCCGCGCTTTGCGTCAGCCACATGTAATTACTTCGAGTTTTGATTGGTTCAATGTATTGTCTGTGTCCTATGTGATTGGCCAGAGTAATTACTTTGGTTTTGGTTTTACGACACTCAAACGAAAACCACTCTAGAGCAGTCAATTCTCTCTTAACAGACATTTAACAGACGGACACCTCTGTAAAACGGACACCACTATAAGACGGACACCTCTGTAAAATGGACACCTAGAGTTGGTCCTTGCCTTTCTTTACTCCCTTTATTTGACTCTCTATAAGACGGACACCTCTGTAAAACGGACACCTAGAGTTGGTCCCTGCCTTTCTTTACTCCCTTTATTTGACTCTCTATAAGACGGACACCTCTGTAAAACGGACACCTAGAGTTGGTCCCTGCCTTTCTTTACCCCCTTTATTTGACTCTCTATAAGACGGACACCTCTGTAAAACGGACACCTAGAGTTGGTCCCTGCCTTTCTTTACTCCCTTTATTTGACTCTCTATAAGACGGACACCTCTGTAAAACAGACACCTAGAGTTGGTCCCTGCCTTTCTTTACCCCCTTTATTTGACTCTCTATAAGACGGACACCTCTGTAAAACGGACACCTACAGTTGGTCCCTGCCTTTCTTTACTCCCTTTATTTGACTCTCTATAAGACGGACACCTCTGTAAAACGGACACCTAGAGTTGGTCCCTGCCTTTCTTTACTCCCTTTATTTGACTCTCTATAAGACGGACACCTCTGTAAAACGGACACCTAGAGTTGGTCCCTGCCTTTCTTTACTCCCTTTATTTGACTCTCTATAAGACGGACACCTCTGTAAAACGGACACCTAGAGTTGGTCCGTGCCTTTCTTTACTCCCTTTATTTGACTCTCTATAAGACGGACACCTCTGTAAAACGGACACCTAGAGTTGGTCCCTGCCTTTCTTTACTCCCTTTATTTGACTCTCTATAAGACGGACACCTCTGTAAAACGGACACCTAGAGTTGGTCCCTGCCTTTCTTTACTCCCTTTATTTGACTCTCTATAAGACGGACACCTCTGTAAAATGGACACCTAGAGTTTGTCCCTGCCTTTCTTTACTCCCTTTATTTGACTCTCTATAAGACGGACACCTCTCTACGACGGACACTTAGTGCCGGTCCCAAAGGTTTCCTTCTTAGAGAGGGATGACTGTACAAACCCGTTTACTCAATCTACAATCAGGACTAACTTGCCAACTCTTAAACAGACATCAAATCTAATCTATCACTCAATTTTGCCCTGAGCGTTAAGTCTTATCAAGGGAGGAGCTTAGAGGAGCGGGAAGGAAGAGAACTTGCGGAGCTTTAATACAAACTAATGTTTTCTTAGCAGCATTGTGAGCGTATGAACTAGACTTGACGTGCACGAATGCCATTCTGATGCTTCATCAAATGCTGGGCAAATGCGTCGTACGTATAAATCTCTACCAACCTGTCCACATCGCGTAACCCAGCTAAACAGAGCTGCATGTTCTCTCCAATAAGATCCCATGGCCAATACATCATGGGAAAAGGTCCGTACCTGAAATTTGAATTGAAAAACCTGTTTTAACAGTTGACAAACCTGTTTCACAAACTGTTTTAACAGTTGAGCCCACGGTGAAATTATTTTCTGTCTCAGAGGAAATGCAAACAATATAAATAAGTTTATATAATGTAGAATCGACCGGTCGCCTCGTTTCCGTTGGTAACACTGCTTGATATCGAAGCTCTTATTAAAACATATCGTTATTGCTCCTAATCCTATATATTACGGTCTCCGGGAATCATTTAAAAAACCTGGGTGGAGTGGAAACGAGAGTGAAAACGTGCAGCTAATTTAAAGTAACTTACCGGTCAGAAAATGATCTCCAAGGATACAGATTTTTAGTCAGTTGGTCCTTGGGCTCTAACGGTTCGGGCACTGATATAAAAGGGCCGTAGATACACGATCTAAGAGAAAACGAAATTCAATCAAAGAGAATTATCATCAAGATAGACTAATAAAAAAAAACCCCCTGATTATTTAATTCATAAAAGCAAAAGGAATTACAATAATATGAGCGTCAAATCTTACAAAACACTACTTAGATTTTAGCTTTACGTTTCTCAGGAAATGTGATCATGATAATAACCGAAAGATTGTTGAAAAATGATAAGATCTAAAGGAAAGATGTTTAATTCATTCAATAAACGCACTAAACGCACAGCTCGTGTTTTTCAAATCTAAAACACTCAGCTTCGTGTTTAAAACGTGATAAACTGAAGCATTTTTGCTCGTTTGCTTAACCATGCTTTGATTGAGCAACATATGGAGATGCCACATGTGTGCTACATTCTTCAAATACCTCACCTTGGGAGATTGCTAAGGTTCTTCAAAGCGAAATGCATATTTTCTGTGATGCTCTAGTGGAGAAGATAAAAGAATCGAAAGCTTAAAAAACTAATCTTGCAACGCAATGCAATCAGAGCAGAGCAACTGTTACCCACTGTTTCGTTTTAAAAACAAGTTGTAAAGGTTGCTGAAACGTCTTTTGCAAAGTCATTACACAAACGTTTGAGCTGGACGTTTCAGTGGGTAACCGCGCCTTAACCCTCGAAGTCGCAAGAGTGACCAGCATCAATATTTTCCTAATAACATCAAATCAATACAAACTCAAAAGAAAGGTTATGATATTTCATAAGATGATAATTTAAGGGAAAATTCTTTGATCTTTGAACAAATTCTCCCAACTAACTCTTTAGGGAAATGTATAAAGGGCATTTGGGAGAATTTGCATATGGATATCGGGGCTTAAAAGGTTAATTCTCACCTTGTATGCAACTTCGTTTCCGGTAGAAAGGAAGGTGTCCCGCACTGAATGACTAATAGAAATATCGAACTCCAAAAACATGTTATCTCGACGTTTGGCAAGAAATTCTGCGACCTGTAAGTGCAAAAAAATTCACTTTTCTTAATCGTTCCTATTTGTATATGGAAGAGGGGTACAGTGACCAATCCAACGGTGTCGCGACAATCAGCTGAACTTTACAAAACATTTGAGTCTTTAAAATCTCTGACGTACCTCTTGAGGATCAAGTGGGTTTTCCAAGTGGTTAATCTGTTTCTGTATCTCTCGCAATTCCGCTCCTGAAAAAGATCGTCATAGATTCACCCAAAAATAAACAAATGCATTCTGGTGCGTTTTAAAACACGCATTTTGCACATTTTATTGTTACTAAAACAACGCCATTGAGTTCGTTGCTACTGAATTTTCGCCTTGCCTGGAGATTTGTCTTGCCGGGCGGCCAAGATCTGAAACCATGACCTCTGCGTTAGAGCTGTGTGGCTAACGTGTGGCCAACTGAGCTATGACGACCCATTTATCATCCCTTATCAACTTACCTATGCCCTCAGTGCCTCCCCAGTCAGCGGTCACCCCCGAGAATTCAAGTTTCTGTGATCCTAATCGAGCATGAGAACTGCCAAGTCGCGCATGCGCACACAGGTACTGACAGATGTCGTGGAGGGATGAAATTAGTTTCTGTTGAAAGAGAGAAATAAAATGTATCATGTTAGCGTATTAACTAAAGGGTAAAGCCAGGTTGACCTCAAGACCTTTCCTTATAAAGGCGTGGCTTGTCAAAGGAATTCCTCAAACGAACACCTTCTTTTGATAGGTTGGTTCTTCGAAGCGCAAATACGACTACAATCTGGGTCTTTTTTAAAAATAATTTCAAAAACACAAATTGGTCTTGCACCCCTCCCCAACCCCCTTGACTAAAGCAGCACTAAAGATTCTCTTGAAACTAACTTCTTCATTTAAGATTACTATATCACAACTAAGAACGATCCCCCAATTGGTATGAATAATGAAAATCCAAATAACATGCGCAAATTTTAAGTTTCACTCCGTTAAACATGGATGCGAGAGAGATCTTACCAACATGACTTTAAGAGCTGCATTTCTTTCATCTACTTTCATCTTGGGGAACATTTTGATAATCTGAAAGAGAACGACACCCACATAATAGTTAAACCTGTTTTAAGCAGACTTCCTAGACGAAGTAAAATCAACTGTGGAACTCACGACCTCAGTTTGGAGATATTTAAGCGCTGAAACCGACTAAACTATGAAGTTAATCGGGAGCTGAACAATACCAGACGAAGAAGACTCCATAACTGGCTCGATGGCTTTCGAAAAAACTTGAGGCGGCATATATACCTCAGAGTAATGAGGGATAAACCACAGATTCAGCAAACTCTTTCCGTCTGAAGATAGCAGCCTACGAGGTCTTGGTGTAAAATGCCTGTGACAAAAAGAGAACAAGAACAAGAAAAAGAGTTTTTCCTTTTTAAAGTGCTCCTAGTCAGAAACAAAGTTACCAGCCTAGGGAATTCATTAATTACACATACTTGGGATCTGAGCTGATTTTGTCATCTTCTGTCTTCTTTTCATCTTCTTCGCCAATGACGAAATGCGCATCTCTGCCATGAAAAAAATACGCTAAAGACGTTACTAGGATACGCGCGAGATGAAGAAAGGTGTTAGTAGACACCTCAGTCACAGACAAATGTTTTCAATAACATTGTAAAAACAACAACAACAAAAAATGATAGATAAGAGCTGAAGTGGAATAAGATTGCCGGTGTTGTTCTGTGATTTCCTATTTAGGCGGACTGCCTTCTTTTGAATGAAGTCTCTTCTCACTAAGTGCGATCTTTTTTTCAAATCAACAATTTAATATCAATAATATGAAGAGTTATCTTACCTTGTAGTTGGGAAATCAGACATGAGGTTCAAGAGGCTTGCAGAGTACGCTATTATCTAAGGAAGGAAACAACCCCATCAGGAAAACTGCATTAACAAAAACAACAACAACAACAACAAGTTTATTTCAAACTGCATGAAATTTTAATTAGTTTGAAAAAATTTTCTGTATTTCCCATTTTTGTAGCGTAAAGCATCATTATGATCTTTGCCTGCTATTTCAATTGTAAGTTACACTGAGCTTTTTAACCTTTAAAACACGAACCGCAGTGTTTAATCGAGTTTAAAAACATCATCACGAAGCGCGAAAATTCTTAGACGTGATAAAGCACGTGCTGTAAATGTTTTAAGCACCTTCAAAATCATGTCCCCAGAAGAGTTTTGCATTTCTGCTGTCATTGGGTCACGTTTTGTTCTTCAAAAACATGTTTTATCCAAAAACGGAAAAAACAAGACAACTGAAATAACAAGGGTAGTGAGCTATAGAACATTTTCACATGACGTCACGGCGGCCATATTGGTGTTCAAAACAATCAAACAGCGGCCATGATAGTGTTCCAAACCAATCCTGTGAAAAGACGTCCCATTTGTTTAAAAATTAGTAACGGCATTTTTTGTAATAACTACCTGGGACTGCAAAGAATACTGGGACACCCTCTTATGAAGATTTTCACAGAAGTCTGTAACCAGCTTTCTACATTAAGAAATAACAATAAAAATTGCAAGGAATATCAGTAAGTATAGAATGATACACGGGATACAAAGGATATCAAAGGACTCTTAAGGTCTGCTTCAAAAAGTGTATAAGTGCTCCCTGGATCAAACTGGAATTTTTAAGTGTTGGTTTTTGAGTAGGGGGGGGAAGCGGGGGGTACCTCGGAAGAACCTGAGGAAGCATGGAAGAGAGCCGAGAACAAACTCAAACCAACTATGAATAGTTAATACATCTTTTTTTGCAATCAACAGCTAGTAAATTTATCATCACCACTATCATCATCTTTATCGTTATCATCATCATCATCATCATCATCATCATCATCATCATCATCATCAGACATTGTCCTTCGCGCCTAGTGGTGCGTAGGACAGAAAATCCCTCAAAGTAACATACCTTAAGGACTTTCAACAATTAACTTACCTCTTGAGTTTGATCACTTCGTCAATGTTCTTCATGACTGTTCCCATCTGTTCCTTCTTGTGAATGTAATCATTCAGCATTTTGTCCCTCAAACTCGTCTGTAACAAACGAGGCGGAAACGAATGAAACAATTCGCTCACAGTTCACAAGCGAGTCATTAAGCTACTGCTTTATTTAAAACTTAAAACTCGAGGCAAATGCAAGCAGTCCTTTACTCTAACGGCAAGATGTCTAACTTCATGTTGGATGTTGTAAAAAATAAGTTGTTATTGATGATGGTCGTAAATTGTTGTGACCGAAGGAATATCATACGGCTCTGCTTCCATCTTGTAACACCGAAGAAACTTATACACTTCACAATGCTAATAGTAAACAAGTACAGTTGACTCCTGATAACTCGAAATTTTTCTTTTTCCCTTAAAGGTTCGAGTTATGGGGAGTCAATTGTACGTATTTTTCGTACATATTTTCCCGTACCTTCTCTAGTTGTACCGAAACAAACACTTCTTGTAGCTTTCGTTCAAATTCTCGATCCATTCTCTTTGTAGAGAATGGCGCGAGATGGGCTGGGACCGCTTCAGCTGAGCTTGCGCGACTGGCGAGAGAGGTATCATGCGAGGAGCGTGGGGACAAACCAGCACTGAAAGAAAGAAAAATGGTAAAGCCAAGCTTTGCAACAGAACAGCAAGAAGCCCAAAAGTGTGACGCTTTTGATTTATTCACATTCTTTCGTGAAGATTTAATCCAGTCAGAAGCCAGCTGGAAACTGTTCTCAACTTGTGATTGGTTAAAGTCTGCATGAAAGAATTTGAGTTAATTAAAGGAGGTCACACTTTTGGGCTCCTTGCTGTAATTGTCAGTTCACATTTCAGTTAACAGTGTCGCACTTTGCGGAAAAGATGAAAACGACTTTGTTTTCGCGTCGTCATCAACAGTTTAAGATTGGCATTTTTTTAGTTTCTAGTAGCAGGTGTTTGCGTATGTTATAAACGCATCAACAAACCGACAAACAACAAAACTTGAAACATTAAAGAGACTGCATGTACCTTTTTTCGGTTTCGATAGCTTTTGCTTTTTCAGCAGAGATCACTTTAGCGCAGCTATCGAGTTGAAGAATAGATGAGATGATGAGATTCTTGTGAACAATCTGTGAGAGAAAGAAAACAGTGAATTCCCGATAAAAATATGGAAAGGATGTTGCGAATGTGGAAACATTTATATGAACATCAGCTATAAACACGACCTTCACTTTGAACAACGTCAGCATCTGGGCCAAACAACTAAAACAAATATGGTCCCTTAGCTTGCTATCAGTAAAGATCCACCTGTCCGAAAATGTGTGTTTTCCGATGATGTTCTCGAAGATGGAGTCGTTTCAAGCCGAGAAACGTTCGATGCGATTTCATTACGTGGCCAAAGCTTAGCAATTAGAAAGAACGCATTAGAACTAAGAAGTGGCGTCTAGGAAATTTAAGTCTAAACTTGAAAACCTTTTAGTCTAGCCTTCGGTTTTAACTGACCTGGGCGGACAGGATAGTCTGCAACTTCTCCACGCCTGCACCGGACATGATCTGCAAGAAATACACAGTATTACTAAGCGTGAAGGTAGGGATAACGGCGAAACCTTTTAGTTCAAGCCTGTTTAGATAGCCATAAGCAGGTCTTATTTTTCATTCAGTCAATTCACGCTAAAACTCCCATAAACACCCCTTAATTAAATACTCTAACAGCCGGCTTCAAACCCTAAAATGTCTCATGGTGTACACAATTACTTCATACCTCTATACCACCCTAACTCCCTATCTACTACATAATTCAAGGCTGAAACCTGAGAGTCAGGGTTCGAGGTCTTCAGCTAAATTAGAGTAGGAACATAAAAGTTCTTTTTTCGCTAACCTGTAAGAATCCCTCTCTAGTGCGGAAGCTAAACGAGCCTAAATGCTTCTCATCCAATTCTTGAATAGCCAAAGGAGTGTAGGCAGGCGTATATCTGAAAATAACAGAATAAAGCAATTAGAAACGACGCGAAGCCCAGACAAAGTTTACATATGAACTAACAAAACCATTTAACAGTAGCCAAGCACGAGTCTATAAACACCATAGTCATCTAAAGCATCAGACCAGCTTCCTTGCTTCAAAGAACATGTGGCTTGCTTTTCTTCATGATGATCTATCTATGCATAGATCGGCCTCCAATGTCTTAGATCATTACCGATATACTAACAGTATACGACAAGCATACTCCACATATTAATTAACCCGTAAACTACCAGACCATGTTATTGAGCAAATACTTGCTTTTCTAACTTACAAATAGAACTTTGAATAGTACTACTTTTACAAAAGACAAAATTCGCGGTTTTGAAATTTCTTTTTGTGGCCTTCATCAGAGGTGAAATGGTTAGATAAACCCATAAATGACCTATGCACGGTCAGTTAAGTCATGTCCAACGGCCACTGGTTGGCATCCCGTCGGGAGACTATTTATTTCTACCAGGTTCCCAGCGTAATTAAAGTATTGCTTTCTTAGATTATCTTACTCTCGGTTCTAGTAAGTAAGTATGTTATTACCTGTCCACTCTACTATCATCCTCTGTCACGATCGTAACAAGAACATTCTGTATCTCTGCTTCTGGTTTTGTCTGTGCAAAGTCGAACGAGACTGCTCGAAGGAACGCGTGGTATTCATCAAATCCTATCTCCTTAGCTTTTCTCCTGTAGGCCTAGAGGATAAAACATGAAACACTTGTAAGATGCAAAGGGGGGTTGTAGTAACCACCAAGTCCAGCCCTCAGCGACCATTCATAGAGCCAATTTCAGTTTGTATTTATTTCTTTCTTTAACTGATAGTCTACTTTAAGGAATAACAACAGAGGTTGTGAAGCCCACGCAAACAGTTGACGACCTTTTAACATAACTGGTGCAGTTAGATGGGCTACAATTTCAGAGACGCTCCACATAATGTTTATCAGATTTAAACCACACAAAAAAAATTATTCCTTTTTTTAATTTAACAAGGCTAAGCTTGTTAAGTATACGGGAAATTTCCTGGAGATGAATTGTTAGGGATCAAATTTTGTCCAAATCTTGTACTCCAAAAAAACGCGTAACTAGAAAATTTAAACTCGTACAAAGGTGGGGAGATAGCGAGACCCAGAGCAGAGTTATTGTTTATCCACAAAAAAATCTACTTGTCTTTCTGTCTTCGTATTTGGCATCGACAAAACTAGTTCGCTTACTCAAAATAATGAAATACTTGTCCTTGAAAAAAAGACTCATTTCATCCCTAATAAACTACTTTCCTTGACACGGTAATGAAAAGTTGGTCCAGGAACTCAGGATCAAGATATAGTACTGACGAAAAAAGAATGTTCATTTGAATACAAATTACCTTAGTGACTACATCTGTCTCTTGTCCTGATGTTATTAGCCTGTGCCTTAAAGTGATAACCTGAAAGCAAATTAAGTAAAGCCCTTTAACATCTTCAATATATCTTGATGACTACAGACAGCGACAGTTTCGACAACGTACATTTCTTGCAAAACCTACTTGAGTGGTCTGCCTGTGACACAAAGTAAACCAGAGTGTTTTTTTTGTTGTTTTGTTTTTAACATTAGCTCACAATTATTATCTTTCTCCCGAGAAAACGAAATGTGCACCTTCCATCTCTATTTTCCCGCCAAAGCTGTGAAACAATATTTCTAAAATAAATATTTGCCGTAAACATAATATTATGGAATGAAACCTTTAGCCATTATCACGCTACATGACGGTTTGGAAGTCACTTAAGGACTCTGACTTCCTCCTCACCTCTAACAGCTTTGACCAGACGTCTGTCAGAATCTTTTGCTTTTCTTTCACGGACTTTCGACCTCCTTTCTTCGACTCTGAGGCTCGGTTTACGAGAGATTGTGCCACCTCACAAACAAAGATAGGATCCTCTGCAAACACTTCTGAGAAGAGCTGAAATGGCCAGAGATTTAGATCAAGTGTCGGCAAGGACAGTAAAAACTTTATAGTGTGGGGGACGAGTCAAAACAAAAATCAAAAGAGGTGACCGCAAATGCTAACAACTCGGTGAATTCATCAAAACTAGACAAGCAGCAAGGTATCATCCGCGAAAAACGGTGGGTTAGTTTTGTTTCTGATGGGTTCAAAAGTGGGGGCAAAATTTTTAGCGAAAATTGATTCACAGCGACGAGAAGAGCAATCATAACTCTACAACCTCTCGTCATTTTAACGACGAATGAGCTATGGATTTTACTTACTTTCTCTTGAAAGCAGACGTTCACATATCGGGCGTATGCAAAACGTTAATCGGCAGAAATTCCCATAGAGTCATATAAGTGGAGGAAATTTTAAATTCTTTTCATGCGGGAGATATTTATAAATTCAGTATCAATAAGAAGCTGTACTTACATCTTTCTGAGTCTGCTGTGCAAATGAGTGACCGATTGGTTCTTGACTGTCCCATTCCTTTTGTACTACTTCATATAAGCGACGCTCCAGTGATATCATTTCTCCGGTGCTTTTTGGTTTGTGAATCTGAATAAACATCTGTCGGAAGGCAGGAGATTGTAAAAATTACACATGAGGTTTTTTTTTCTTATCAGTAGTAAAAACCTAGGCTTAAATTCACATCGTTCTAGCGAAATATCACTAAAACCTCTTTGCCGGCCCGTTAGCCCAGTTGGCAAGGCTTTGGGCTGTTGGGAGGATGGTCGCAGCTCTTAACCCCGGCGGAACCAGCAACCCGGGTCTAAAATTCCCTGGTAATATTATGCTGCCTGAGTTTAAGATCTTCTTTTAACTCAGGTGATCGCTTCACTGGGTTGTTACGTTCAGTCGCTGGACTTGTATCTTTTATCCGTACACATATACAGACGCTTGACAGAATATAACTCCGGAACACTCTCTTAAAAGGCCGTTAACTTGGGGTATCAACGGTTTTCGTCCTATAACTTACTTTATCTTCGCGGTCTCGAGGGTTTCCGTCCCAAACCTTACCTTACCCTCGCGATCCCGAGGGTTGCCTCCCTATACCGTACCTTACCCTCGAGGTCTCGAGGGTTCCTTTCGCAAATTTTACCTTACCCTCATGGTCCCGAGGGTTGCCGTTCCATACCTTACCTTACCCTTCAAGTTTCGAGGGGTTCCTCCTTTCAATACTCTTACAATATAGTCCTTTACTTTTTAAATGTTACTGAAAACCTTTACACCTCTCCTCAATACTAAACGCTGATGATTTTCAAGCTATTCGTACTTAAAAGCATTAAAATCCATACTTTCAGAGCGTTCTGCAGGCTTTCATACACTCTGCTGGCAAGACCAAGTGACGGATGAAACTCCAGCATGTAGATGTACTTTAGAGCGGGTCTGTAATAACAAATTGGAAATTAATTGGAAATTGTTTGTTCGCTTCATTTCACAGCAAACAGTAGTGCGATCTAAACACTGTTTAAATGAAAGGTACAATCTAACTACTGCATTACCTAATAACTACTCATTTCTTTATGAGGAACACTGTTAACCCTTTAAACACTAAGATCAAAATTTGAATTCTCATTTGATACCCCTATTCATTTCCTACAGAAGTAGTGGGGGGAAGTTGATAAAATATCAAGCAAGGTCATCTTGCGTGATCATGTCCGTAATTCCCATGACCACCCCGTTTTACAAAGCATGATATTACAAGGGGAAATTTAATGCTAATCACTCTTACGGTAGTTGATGCGGGAAGAAGTACTTTGTGTGTTGCTTTACTAAAACAAGCCCCCGCACTGGGCGCCTAGCCTCTGAATCGCTGATTTAGTGGAGCCCCTGTTCAGGATCTATTCACGGACGCATGCGCCACGGTTTTCCATGCAATTCCAATAAAAATACAAATACTCCTTACCGACTCGTGTTGACTGCTATATGCTGCTGAGGAACAATGCGATGTGGCAGACCAAACAACGCTGAAATGATTCAGAAACAAATATTGAATAAGATAGGACTGTGCGCCTTTTTAGGACACAAACTGGCGACCCAGGCGCCAGGTTTAAACAACCCTCAAGTCGTTTTCGGGCCCAAAACGCTGTTTACTTGCAGGGGGAGTGATCAAATCATAACACGGTTTATAATTACGGAAGGATAAATAACAAGGGCATTATCTAAAACCGGGAATGCCGAAACACCCCCTAAACCTGGCGACACTTGGGTAAAATGAAAGACACAAATAGAAACCCTTATCTTAATAACGTATTTCCCGGTGTGTTCCGGTGTCCAGAGTTGTAGCATATGCGGATAGAAAGCGCCCCTCTTCGTCGAAGAAATGAAAATGAGCAGTTAAGAATTCTAGCCAATGCTAACTTTTAATCTTACCGGGGTTATCCTCTCTGCAGACCTTCTGAATGTACTCACGCTCCTCGTCAATCTAAAATGATAACGTACAAATGTCACTTTATGACACAGTGCACTATTTCTATTTTATATTCTATTTAATTTACTTTTAAAAATACAGTATTGTATCACATACCTGTTTGTCAAGAACTGATTTTATCAGACTGCAATGGAGTCGAAGACAAACGCACTCAGCACGGTAAATCCTGACAAAATAGTCGGCAGTAAAATCGAATCGTGGTCTTGACTGCATTACATTGATCATAACCTAAAGAGCAAATTGCAAATTCACGAGAAAGAATATAAATCCACAAAGAATTTCGATCAAAACTGAAATGATTTTTTTTATCTTGCTTTTAATGATCATCAACATATATAACGGGTAGGTTCCCTAGCTTGTATCCGACTTGTTGTAATTTTATAACACCAACCGGACTGAGTTTGGTATAGCAATAAGCAAAACTTGATACCATGAAGGACTAACAAAAAAGGCTAAAAATCTAATATCAAAAACGCAAGAATCTCTGATTAAAAGCAACGTTTACTTTGGCTTTTTGTTTCCAATATGTCGACAAGGCAGAATTTGAAAGGTTGACTAACTAGCATAGTCACTTGATTTCTCAGAGGTATGATCCATTGGATTTATGGGCATATCTGTAATGCACTTGATTCTGCCACAACCTTCCATTAGACATTACCAAGACGAAGGCAACATTTTTTAGAAGCATCATGGACTACTTTTGTTTACCTGCGCGAGCCTGTTTTTTTCTTTTATGTCAAGGACATGATGATAAGCTTCTAAATAACAATCAAGCAGCTTGAAAACAACAAGAAAATACATCAGTTAGAACTTCACCTCTAAATAAGACCAACAAGTTTGTTTTGAACAAGTATATTCTGACTGACTGAGTTTATAAAGGAAAATCGTAGCACGATTCAATAGCGTATTGTGGTTGTTATCACTCAGCCATCGACTAAGAGGAAAAGTTATACCAGTAAGAGCAAAAGCTACCAAAGTGTGCATCCCTGTAATACTGTTTATGACGCTGAAAAGGGTTTAGTTATAATTTCTAAATCATATCGATAATTCTTTCTAGTAAAAGCTTCTTTGCTGCTTTTATCTATTACAATGTAAGCTGGTATATTATATGCTGGAGGATAAACTGGGACCATCATGCAAAGGAACGGCAAACGGAACAACGATTTTACGGTACAAGAATACGTAGGGCCTACTTTGCATAGTTTTTTTACCTGTCTCTTGTTTTCCAAATAAGCTACTTCATTTGTCCACAAATCTAAAAGAACAGCGAATCTGTCCACTTGCTGATGGCCATACGCCGCCAAGTCAATGTGATCTCCCTGAAACTAACGCCAAAAAAAGAAAGAAAGAAAATCTTAAAATTCAATTCGTAAATGACACAGAAAAATGATCCGCAATGATCTTCTTTGCATTTACGATAACAATGCTGCTACCTACCCTAAGGTTTCTGGGCAGCCTGAAGTCTTTGTCCTTCTCAATAAAATGGGTTGCCACTAGCAAAAGTTCAGTTTCTAGTTCCCTGAAATACAAAAGCCATAGCTGTAACTCACACACTTGAGAACTGTGCAAGTTCTCACAAAAAAAAGTCTCTCTTTGCCTCCAAACGTATTTGGTGGAAATTATCTAACCCTCTAACGTTTTAGAGTCCGAAAAACCCTTGCAAAAAGTACTCATCTCCTCAACGTAAAACGTGAAGAAAACCTTGACCGACAGGAGACTGTTGGGTATTTATGGACATGACAAAAGAAATACTGTGAAACTATTTCGGACAATGCAGAGCAAGAATTTTCCCAAACGTCTAGCATGTAAGTTCAGTGCGCTCCCTTCATAATGCCGTCTACTCATAATGAAAAAATGTAGCTTCTCAGTAAGTTATTATGGCGTTCTGTAACATAGTTCTTGCACTTCAAATCTTTTTCCTCATTTTTACTTGCACTTACTTGAAGTCTGCTAGTGCTGAGTCGTACATGATGTAGTAGCCTCTTTGATCCTGAATGTGAACTCGGCCTTCTTCCGTTGTGAAGAAATCATCATGGTTCTCAACCTATACGAAACGAATTAAACAAAGGATACGCGGAAAATTCAACTTTTACGGGTATAGGAGAAACCCCCTTTTTGTAGTATAGTAATATCGTATACTTTGTCTTATTTCCACTTAGAAGTGTCACGGAATCACGCCCCTTACAAAAGATCACTCACCTCGGAAAATTCCATGAACTCTGATTGCTCAACTCTAAAACAAAAAGTTATAGGAAAAAGTTTGCTTTGCAGGGTTTCTTGCAATTTCTAGTGTTTATCAGTACTTCAGTTTAACTACATTTCTAGTTAAACGCAGAATGCTAATAAATGAAGCAGAGAATTTAGAGTAAGGGAACAAATGCCCTTTACGAACTGGGAATTATCCATAGCAACAACAGCAACTTGTTAAAACTGTAAATGGACTACAGCCAAAGTTGTTCCCAGGGTTGTGTACACGTCGAGTGGAGCGAAAAAGGAGAGACGAGTTAGAGAAAACCCTGAAAACGAGGTTGGACTTGAGCGTTTAGTTTATGGCGTCCGCGCAGTGAACTACAAAGAATAAGAACGTTTCATTTGTCACCTGTAATCAGCTGGCGTATTATGAATATACTGATGTGATCCCACCCCAGTAATACCTCCGCCGTGGAACACTTGATGCCTAAAAGGAACAATACATCAAATTAAACAGGTGATACACAGTTTGAAGAAAAGGTTTTGAAGAAAATGGTGTTTGTTCGAAACAAACTTACTTGGACGCTTTTTGCTTTCCACCTTCGAGGGATAAGCCACCATTATTAATCGTTAGTGTTCTTTCGGTTGATCGGAAGTAGTTCAAAATACCAAGGCACTAAAAAGAAAACAAACGCAAAATAACAAACCGCGCTGATTAGTTTCTAATCACCTGCGCGTCATTATTTTATCCAAGTCGTTACTTGGCGAATTTTCCTCTCTCGTGTCTTTCAAAACAGCAATATATATTAACTAAACATACTGTCAACCTATGAGCCATATATTCAGAAAGCACAGGGCTTGTTGATTAATTTTGTGAAGGATAATATGTACCAGAAAGTTCAGGGCACATTTGTGTCCGGGGTCTCTACTAATTGAACATTTCATTGAATTCTTTCCGTTGAAGTATATTGTAAAGGATCTCAATTGTGATTCTCGTCAATTCTCTCTTAACAATGTTAAAACATTTACAAGAGAAAAACGTTATAACTATCAATAAAATGATCACCAAAGAGAACATGCCTTGATTTTTTTTTATCACATTCTCTCAACTAATTTTATATGGAATTGTATAAGGGGCTTAAAGGGTTGAGAACATAGACGATATCGTAAAATTCCGAAAATAAGCCCCTCCATGTACAAGCTCCTCCAAATATAAGCCCCCCAAACCGGTAACGCAAAAAAACCCTCCGTTAAATCGCCCCTCCAAATATAAGCGCCCCGGGGGCTTGTACTTGGAAATTGCCCTCAAATACAAAGTAAAACAAAGCAAAAACGGCAAATTTCCTTCCAACTATAAGGCTAGCCCAATCGATTCTGAAACGCAAATTTCCCTCCGTAGATAAGCCCCTCCGAATAGATAGATAGATAGATAACTTTATTTAAACACGGTTAAAATTCCTTCAGCATGTACAAAAATCTAAGATCTATTATACCTAACTAAACTAACTCTGAT
The DNA here is from genome assembly GCA_964035705.1 of Porites rus. Lineage (NCBI taxonomy): Eukaryota > Metazoa > Cnidaria > Anthozoa > Scleractinia > Poritidae > Porites > Porites rus. The sequence continues at coordinate 2,410,576 of OZ038001.1, forward strand.
TAAAAATACATTCATAAAATTTTAACTACCTAGCTATTTACAAATAAAAGCTGCTTTTCAAGGATGCCGTGTAAAACTGTATTAATGTATGATCTCATTCAAAACTGTTGCGACACAGTTTGCGTTTAAAATCATGTAAAGAATCTGCAGATCTTAAATCATGGGATAGGCTGTTCCACAGCTTAGCTCCGCTATAGGAGAAACTTTTCTTTAAATAATTGGTACGGGGCAGTGGAAGGACTAATTTATTTTCAGTATTCCTCAATCGATAAGAAGTTATTTCGTCACGAGATACAAATTTAGATGTTAGATAGTCGGGAGTCATCCCATGTACGGTTTTGAGTTTATATAGGCCCCTCAAGGCCTTTGAAAAATATAAGCCCCGGGGCTTATTTTCGGGATTTTACGGCATCTATTCACAGTGTCTGGGATTTATCTGCTTGGTTTTCCCCCTTTTCTGCGAAGTACAAATTCCCCATCATGCATAGTACATCCATACACTTCACCTAACCGTTTTACCACAATTCAACGAACCAACAAACAAAGAAAACTCTGCATTTCTTACGGATCTCTGTAGATCTCTAAGCCGCAGGTGTCTAAGAAGCAGAAATGACATATACGCTCCTTGAAGCCTGCTGGCCTGAGTCTTTGCATCCTCATCGTCCAAACCAAGCAGCTCCACAGCTGTTCCCAGATCAAACTCGCCGGCAGAGTTACTACTTCCGCCCATGTCATCTTCACTGATTTTAGTGTCAAACTCAAGAACGTCATCTCTGGAACTCAAACTGTGGGGAATTGAATAAAACAGTAATGCAAACCTAAAACTTACAAGGTATAATTTGAGAGCAAATTGTGACGCTTTCCTCTGGACTTTGGGTCTTCAAGAGTTTAACGTGCTTTCATTAAGGTTGTAAAAATGAATTTCAGAATTAAACAATAATCAAAGACCAAGCTAGCTTCTAGTATGTTCTGCATAAGAGCTCCTAAACCTTTCCGCTACTGGGTATAAAATGTTCTCCAAAGAAACTGTACAATATGAATATCACTTTCCAGCAAAAAATGAAGGAGGCTGAACCATTAATAGAAATAATCATTTTTCAGCGTCATCATCATTATCACCGTCATCATCGCCGCCGCTCAGTGCTGTTACCTTCAACGTCGTCTCCGTCATCAACCCCATTATTATAGCTATTATCATAGTTATTTTCGTCGTCATGGAAAGTGGTCACAGACTCCATCCACGGAATCCTTCATCTTTGTCATTATGATCTTGATTTAAACAAAGAGTGCCACAAGTTCTTATAAAAGTACTCAGCTTGCTGCTCCTACCTTACAGAAGCATAGCTGAAGATACGTTTCCAGACAGCAGCTGTGTCGTGCTGTGTGCGGTACGTTGTTACGGATGCAGAGTGTGGTTTTGGAGGCTCTAAAACCGCCTTGGCGTGTTCCTTTAATGATCCCAGTACCCTCTAAGGATATAAAAGTGTGCAAAAGGGCCATTTCAAATACCTGACTATCCTTCATTGTGCAAATGAATTTTAGGTGACGGTTTGAACAACCTCCCAATCTTGTGCGTTAATTCAATATAGATTTCTTCAGAAATACTATAGCAACGCTTTTTGCGTTTATAATGATAGATTGAAGCTGTTTTGTTCAAAGGTAACATTTCATGTTACTTCTGCAATTATTTCAGTGAATTGGCAACCTCAATTAGATTACTATTATCATTTTACATTATTGTTTATTGAAAACAACAACAAATTAGGAATACCTGGCCATCTTGAACGTGAAGAAATCGCGAGTGAGCCCTTAGTAGCTAAACAAGAAACAGCAAACAAGTAAAAATTAAATGATTATAAAAAAGATTGTATTTTCAAAATTGACAAAGACAGAATCAATTTTTACAATCGCTATCAATAATATCAATCTAAAATCGCACCTCGTCAATATTGCCTTTTTGTCTCAGCTTTGTCATAGCTTTAACTTGAGTGGACGTTTGTTCTGGCCTGGACGAAAAAAAGAGCACCGAGTAATCGCAAATAAAAAATTATAGGAATAACAGTTCTTTTTAAGTGGTAAAAGAAGAGAATAAAGGTGCACTACTTTATTCCCTACATCGAAGGCAAAATTTGTTCTGAGGACTTCCTCAAATGAGGAAGACCCTCACAAACATTCCTATAACTGTAGTAACATCACTGACTTGGTGTTCCTCTTGTTTTCCGTAGTTCTCAAGAATGTATGGTTAAATCTTTGAGTAATGTATATTTGTATAGCGCTTACAGAGATTGAGTAAACCGGTGACCACCAGGTTTCTATACAAGTTCATTGCTTAAAGCAGTCGACTGAATTCAACAGGCAGACTGGGGAAAATCTGGGTGGATTGACTTACATTGTACTTTCACATTTTACATATCTACTGTAAGCAGGCTTTTAAGAATGTCGTGTTCGATTTGATTTGCAGTAAAAACTAAAACAAACCTTAGAGGGTTGAACGAGATCCAGTTTGAATGCTGTTTGAAAGTGTGCAAAGCTCCTTCGCCTCTAATTTTAGAATCTCCAAACTCCTTCAAATAAAAAAACGAGAATCAAAGGGTTTTTTTTGGTACATATCAACCTTCAGGGTACGTCAAAGCAAACAGAAATGTCACTAACCGTAGCACTTCAAGATATAAAATGTACCAATATCTTGATATCTAATATTATGAGCTTTCAATAGAGCCAACGGTTGCATTGGGTTTTTACTGACCATTCACACAAACCATTCGGTTCGAATCTTGTGCACGAATAACCAGAGATTACATCTAACCTGTACAGGGAAGTTACCTGCTACGAACTGTGGCCAAATCACCTAGTACAATGGGAAGATGTTTTTTTTTTTACAGAAAGTGTAGCCTAAAACTTCAGCCTTTAGTTTCCGAAACACTCAATCGGAATGGCACGAATCATATTTTTATACGAACAATTCCGATTTTTTTTTGTTTCGCTTTGCCCGTTTAAATGGTAAGCTCCTTGTGATTGTGTGGGCTCCTGTGGCGATATTTGGTATTAAGGTATTAAGAATACAATTGTTGTGAACTTGACTCACCTCAATTGAAGCGTCGTAAACTGGGAACGTTCTCATTTGTTCTTGTTTAGAAAACACCTTTTTGAATCTCCTTGTTACCATGGTAAAAAGGTCCATCTCATCTGCGTGGGTGTTAATTTGATTGATATCCTGTAAGTAATATTAGTAAGCGAGTGAAACGATGGTAACGCTATGAAGAATCTATCACAAGTTAAACTAAGTGTAAACGTTTTTCTATTTCTATGTGCCTGCAAGACGAGTCCAGTAGAGATTAGTTTATTGCACAAATTGACTGTTAAAAATTCCAAGAGGCAAAGGTATAATAAATTTATAACTCTTTGGGTCTTAGGAAAAAATAACCCCTATCGCTTATTACAGGGAAACTTTAAGAAAAAAACTTGGTGGGGGGGGGGGGGGGGGGGTCGGTTACAGAACAAATGAAGGTAAACAATTTTCGAGACTTGTGCAAGCGATGGAGTGCGACCGTTCAATACGGGTTCGTTCATTAAAAGTTGGCCCATCACACATGATCGTTTTGCAATCTTCTCGGAGTTGTAGAAGTTGTTTTGCAAACTCGCTACATTGTTACAACGATTTATTCTGCAATAAAAGATTTTCGTTGTCTAGCCTGCGAGCAAGCTCTCTGGGGGATCTGTGAGGGAGGGGGGGGGGGGTGGGGACGTCTTAGGGATTTCTATTCTTCACTTCCCCGCGCCCCGAGCCCCCGAGAGAGCTTTCTCGAAGGGAACCGTTTCTCTTACCATCTCAACCGCATAACATGTCATCAGGAACTCCAACAATGGCTTAATAACACCCAAAGGTGTCTCATGCAGCGGTAACTTCAGGTTAATCTCATCCGAAGCCAGCCCGCCTCCAGAGGCTGCCGCCGCTGCAGCAATTGAGGGATTCGTCCCTGACACTAACTGATATGGCGACAGACTCAGCGGGGGAGGGGGTGGTAGGTCTGCATCAGGCACAGTAGTGGGTCTTAAAACATGGAGATGTGCTGTTATTGACACCTGACTGAGGATTTTTTTCAGTTGGCCGCGTGCTTTGGAAGGTGTACCCGGGGTTGTTGACATTTTTCGTTCTTGCTCAGCGGGCTTTTCTTCTTTTTCGGGGGTTTGAGGCTGGATGCTGTTCTTGTGGGTCGAAGGAAGCCATTCAATAGTCTGCACAAAACGAGGCAATGTGTTAAAAAGGCACTTTATTTGAGTGTTAATGCCATATTTAGCACAAAAGTACTTATTGCGGACACTATTTTTACGTCTCCTCTTGGAGACGGGACCGCCATTTACCGTGGTCATCCAGACCAAGCGTAGGTCTAGCCGTTTGCAGGGCAAAAAAGTCCCTTATTCCTCTCTTGCTTTTAAAGATCCTGTGTATTGAAATCGAACGCGCGACCTCCCGCTCTTTAGTCAAACGCTATACCTACTGAGGTAGTCCTGTCGCGATTAACTAGAAGTGAGGCTCAACCAACAAGAACGGACTGGTTTGGACAGAGTCAGAGTTGTAATCATTAAAGAGTAGAACGTTATGATCAAGATAAAACAACCTTGTGATTGCGCATCATTATGACTCCGTCGCTTACGATCTAGTGAAAACTAGCTACTTGGAGTCTCAAGTAAAAGCGAAAGAACTAAACCAATCACAAAGTGCTTCTACTTCCCACTCCATCAATCCGGTTTTTACTAGATCGTACGTGACGGAATCGAAACTCATAAGCAGAGTCAGAAGAATAAAATTTCTTCGGACTTCAATTCCGTCGTGCTTGTAACTTTGGTTACGATACCGATTTTTGATTTTGACTTGGTCATGAGCTCTCTTCCGACCCTTTTCACTAGCGACGGAGAAGCCCACTCCGTCGCTGGTGAAAACCAGATTTAAAATGGCTAACGAGGACGGAAGCGGTAAAGGTATGCGTTTTCAAGATTTGTGAAATAAGCAAGAATGTGACCCCTGATGCCATGACACTGGAACGAAAACAAAGAGACACAGGCACTTAGATAATCAGCAAGTATGTGAAATATCCCTATATGCCTGACAAGAATTGAACAAAAATTATGCGAGAAAACCCGCGTAACTTGGCGCTTGAAAGTAATGGGCTCAATTGGGGAGTATTTTTTATTACTTAAGTAACATTTTTAATTTAATGACAGGTTTGGTTTGTTTTGCGTGTGCGTGTGTAGGTGACGAAATACGTTTATATGCATAGAATTTCTGGTATTTAGCCTCAGGAACTCAATATATATTATTTGCAAAGCACTATATACCCCACCCTTCCAGACCAAACTAGGAAAAAAAAAACATATAACTAACGATAAAGGTAAGAAACAGACGGAAGCAGCCATCATCATTAACAGGGCTAATATATGTTATTTGCATTTCACATATCAGATTATAGTCCATACATGAACTATAATATTAAGAAACCACATGAAAACAGCCCTTTTTGACAGGGACTCAATGTACATTATTAACATACTGGTCCTGATTCCGCTTCCTACGTATGATAACAAACTGACGGAAAAAGCCTTTATTTACCGGGACTCTATCTATATTATTGGCATACTGCTCCTGATACCACTTCCTACGTATAATAACAAACAGACGGAAACAGCCTTTATCTACAGGGACTCTATCTATATTATTAGCATACTGCGCCTGATACCGCGTCCTAAGTTTGATAACAAACAGCCGGAAACAGCCCTATTCACAGGGACTCTATCTATATTATTAGCATACTGCTCCTGATACCGCTTCCTACGTATAATAGCAAACAGACGGAAACAGCCTTTGTTCACATGGACTCAAAATACATTATTGGCATACTGCTCCTGATACCGCTTCCTACGTATAATAACAAACAGACGGAAACAGCCTTTGTTCACACGGACTCAAAATACATTATTGGCATACTGCTCCTGATACCGCTTCCTACGTATCATAACAAACAGACAGAAACAGCCTTTGTTCACATGGACTCAAAATACATTATTAGCATACTGCTCCTGATACCGCTTCCTACGTATAATAACAAACAGACGGAAACAGCCTTTGTTCACATGGACTCAAAATACATTATTGGCATACTGCTCCTGATACCGCTTCCTACGTATAATAACAAACAGACGGAAACAGCCTTTATTCACAGGGACTCTATCTATATTATTAGCATACTGCTCTTGATACCGCTTTCTACGTATGATAACAAACAGACGGAAACAGTCCTATTCACAGGGACTCTAAATACATTATTGGCATACTGCGCCTGATACTGCTTCCTACGTATGATAACAAACAGACGGAAACAGCCCTATTCACAGGGACTCTAAATACATTATTGGCCTACTGCGCCTGATACCGCTTACTACGTATGATAACAAACAGACCGAAACAGTCCTATTTACAGGGACTCTAAATACATTATTGGCCTACTGCGCCTGATACCGCTTACTACGTATAATAACAAACAGACGGAAACAGCCTTTATTTACAGGGACTCAAAATACATTATTGACATACTGCTTCTGATACTGCTTCCTACGTATGATAACAAACAGACGAAACAGCCTTTATTTACAGGGAATCAAAATACATTATTGACATACTGCTTCTGATACCGCTTCCTACGTATGATAACAAACAGACGAAACAGCCTTTATTTACAGGGAATCAAAATACATTATTGGCATACTGCGCCTGATACCGCTTCCTACGTATGATAAACAGACGGAAACAGTCCTATTCACAGGGACTCAAAATACATTATTGGCATACTGCGGCTGATACCGCTTCCTACGTATTATAACAAACAGACGGAAACAGCCTTTATTCACAGGGACTCTATCTATATTATTGGCATACTGCTTCTGATACTGCTTCCTACGTATGATAACAAACAGACGAAACAGCCTTTATTTACAGGGAATCAAAATACATTATTGGCATACTGCGCCTGATACCGCTTCCTACGTATGATAAACAGACGGAAACAGTCCTATTCACAGGGACTCAAAATACATTATTGGCATACTGCGGCTGATACCGCTTCCTACGTATTATAACAAACAGACGGAAACAGCCTTTATTCACAGGCACTCAAAATACATTATTGGCATACTGCGCCTGATACTGCTTCCTACGTATAATAACAAACAGACGGAAACATTCTTTATTCACAGGGAATCAACATACATTATTGGCATCCTGCGCCTGATACCGCTTCCTACGTATAATAACAAACAGACGGAAACAGCCTTTATTCACAGGGACTTAAAATACATTATTGGCATACTGCTCCTGATACCGCTTCCTACGTATAATAACAAACAGACGGAAACAGCCTTTATTCACAGGGACTCTATCTATATTATTGGCATACTGCTTCTGATACCGCTTCCTACGTATAATAACAAACAGACGGAAACAGCCTTTATTCACAGGGACTTAAAATACATTATTGGCATACTGCTTCTGATACCGCTTCCTACGTATAATAACAAACAGACGGAAACAGCCTTTATTCACAGGGACTCAAAATACATTATTGGCATACTGCTCCTGATACCGCTTCCTACGTATGATAACAAACAGACGGAAACAGCCTTTATTCACAGGGACTCTATCTATATTATTGGCATACTGCTTCTGATACCGCTTCCTACGTATAATAACAAACAGAGGGAAACAGCCTTTATTCACAGGTAGTCTAACTATATTTTGGCATACTGCTTCTGATACCGCTTCCTACGTATAATAACAAACAGACGGAAACAGCCTTTATCTACAGGGACTCTATCTATATTATTAGCATACTGCGCCTGATACCGCTTCCTACGTATAATAACAAACAGACGGAAACAGCCTTAATCACAGGGACTCAAAATACATTATTGGCATACTGCTCCTGATACCGCTTCCTACGTATGATAAACAGACGGAAACAGTCCTATTCACAGGGACTCAAAATACATTATTGGTATACTGCCTCTGATACCGCTTCCTACGTATAATAACAAACAGACGGAAACAGCCTTTATTCACATGGACTTAAAATACATTATTGGCATACTGCGCCTGATACCGCTTCCTACGTATGATAAGAAACAGACGGAAACAGTCCTATTCACAGGGACTCAAAATACATTATTGGCATACTGCTCCGGATACCGCTTCCTACGTATGATGACAAACAGACGGAAACAGCCTTTATTCACAGGGACTCTATCTATATTATTGGCATACTGCGCCTGATACCGCCTTCTACGTATAATAACAAACAGACGGAAACAGTCCTATTCACAGGGACTCAAAATACATTATTGGCATACTGCTTCTGATACCGCTTCCTACGTATGATAACAAACAGACGGAAACAGCCTTTATTCACAGGGACTCTATCTATATTATTGGCATACTGCTTCTGATACCGCTTCCTACGTATAATAAGAAACAGACGGAAACAGCCTTTATTCACAGGGACTTAAAATACATTATTGGCATACTGCTCCTGATACCGCTTCCTACGTATAATAACAAACAGACGGAAACAGCCTTTATTCACAGGGACTCTATCTATATTATTGGCATACTGCTTCTGATACCGCTTCCTACGTATAATAACAAACAGAGGGAAACAGCCTTTATTCACAGGGAGTCTAACTATATTTTTGGCATACTGCTTCTGATACCGCTTCCTACGTATAATAACAAACAGACGGAAACAGCCTTTATTCACAGGGACTTAAAATACATTATTGGCATACTGCTCCTGATACCGCTTCCTACGTATAATAACAAACAGACGGAAACAGCCTTTATTCACAGGGAATCAAAATACATTATTGGCATACTGCTCCTGATACCGCTTCCTACGTATAATAACAAACAGACGAAAACAGCCTTTATTCACAGGGACTCTATCTATATTATTAGCATACTGCTTCTGATACCGCTTCCTACGTATAATAACAAACAGAGGGAAACAGCCTTTATTCACAGGGAGTCTAACTATATTTTTGGCATACTGCTTCTGATACCGCTTCCTACGTATAATAACAAACAGACGGAAACAGCCTTTATTCACAGGGACTTAAAATACATTATTGGCATACTGCTCCTGATACCGCTTCCTACGTATAATAACAAACAGACGGAAACAGCCTTTATTCACAGGGAATCAAAATACATTATTGGCATACTGCTCCGGATACCGCTTCCTACGTATGATAACAAACAGACGGAAACAGCCTTTATTCACAGGGACTCTATCTATATTATTGCCATACTGCTTCTGATACCGCTTGCTACGTATAATAGCAAACAGACGGAAACAGTCCTATTCACTGGGACTAAATATACGTTATTGGCATACTGCTCTTGATACCGCTTCCTACGTATGATGACAAACAGACGGAAACAGCCTTTATTCACAGGGACTCTATCTATATTATTGGCATACTGCGCCTGATACCGCTTCCTACGTATGATAACAAACAGACGGAAACAGTCCTATTCGCAGGGACTCAAAATACATTATTGGCATACTACTCCTGATATTGCTCCCTACGGATGATGACAAACAGACGGAAATAGCCTTTATTCACAGGGACTCAATATGTATTATTTGGATAACAAACAGAAGCAGCCAATCAAGTCATTCGTTTGGGTAGATGGTTTAATCCAACGAGTACATAGGACACGAAACGACAGATTAACGTGCCACAAGTAGGAGTTCATTGGAGGTGAAGGAGCTCGCAAATATCAAAAACAAAATAAGTAGACTAAATGTTTTCCGACTCAGAGCTGGCCTTTTTGGCCTTTGTTTTCATCGTTACACTTGGCTGTTTAATGCTGGGAAGAAGACGAAGTCCTCCAGTAAGAAGACCAAAGAAGAAGAAGCGTAAAAGAGTAAAATGTAACCACTGCAGTCTAAGCAAGAGGCCCCCAGAGGAAAACGATGACGACGAAACTTATAACTGTCGTGGCACATTATTCAGGTAGGATTTTTAAAGTTACTTGCACTGAATTAAGATATTTTTTTACTGCAGAAGTTGGGTTACCGACATCCTTCTTTTTTTGTCAAAATTTAAACTTCGTTCTGCTATCATTTTGAGCAACTGACCGGAAGGTTAGCTAAAGTTATCGTGATGTTTTTAGCGAGCAATAGGACAAGGAACAGAGACTAACCAAACACGAAATAAAGAGGTTTGTTCTGATGTACTTTGAATTCGTTTCTTTCAGGATCATATAAAGAGAGATTGAAGTGGCCTGTTGAGAGTCAGAAAATTGACGGCTTCCAGGAATGATTTCGGGGCAGGACGATTTCCTTTTGCTTTTAAATGCAATTTATAAAGCTTGAAAATTAAACTATTAATAATAATTTAACGGTAGTGGTAAGAGCTGGAGATTAAACATAATGTAACTGTGTTATTTCCTTTTCAATAAAGTTTGTGTACCGAAGGTAGTTAGAATACTATAATTATATCATTCAAGGGTGAAATTTCTCGTCCTTTTCAAGAGGCGATGACTCTTGTCTGAAGCTACTCAAGCATCGCTATTGCACACTCACCTTCCAATGACCTGCATAAGATGGAAGTAAATACGTTAGAGGAGCACCTTACATTATTAGGAAACAATAAAACAAAAAATGCAAAAAATGCAGATCAGCTTTTAGGTGATCAGAGTGAAACGCAGACCCAGGCAGCATAAATGGGCGATCAGCCTCAACATAGTGTTAAATAATAATAATAATAATTCATTATTTATTAGGCGCAAAATAGCATTCAAATATATGATCTAACGCGCAATCTATGTTCATGTGACACACAATATTCTAGGGGCAGGACAGCATAAATGCGCGATCAGTCTCAACTAAGTGTTCTGTTCATGTGACACACAGGAGACACAGGACATTGTGAATGCATGATCAGCCTTGACTGAGAACGATATGTCCATGTTAAAATGATTATTATTATACCCGGAAAATCCTTATACGGAAATTAAATGGGCAAAAGTAAAAGTTTTTTCACTGACAAAATCACGGCCGCGAAAGATTCAGATGTTCCGGCCTGCATATTTAAATCATACTTTCCTACACCTAAGAACATCTGAGGAAAGTTGGGTGGCCCTTTTTTTAAAATTTATCTGACTGCAATCCGTTTTAGCGCCACTTAAGTGCTTCACGACAAATATGTTATTACAGTCAGTTATATGACCAGTTGGAAAGCGCTGAAATTGACAGAAAGTGATTTAAGAAAAAAAAAACAGACAAGAACAAGTGTTTTGGCTCTCGGGCTGACAAACAGGCTGCGACAGGGTCGACAAAATTCAAAGTAGCGATTGAAGTTGTTTGCCTTAATAAAAATGACGTGGTAGATACGCTAGTTTAAATCATTCTGTTTAAATCAACCAGTACGAGTGAATGCGATGTTATTTTTGCTGGTTTCAGTCTCTGTCGCCGTTCATTTTTCTTCTTCTTGAAATAGAAAGTGATGAAGATGGCTTAACTGTTTTGTTGAAACTATCAAATTGATTAAATTTTCCGATTTGCATGTATTAAGCATTTTGTTTGTATGTATCGCATATCGATGGGCTTTATAACATAAGCGTAAGGGTGTAGTAAATGTCTTAATTTAATGACAGCTCTTGACGGGTCAGTGAATTAGCCAATCAGAGACTGTATGTTATTAGCGGGGAATCCCTTATAAAATCGAGGCCTTCTACATGTTGTTTTCTATTCACATGGCCAAACCGATCGGTTCACGGTTTGGTCAAATGGAAAGCAAGACTCGGTACTTGAAAATTTCATTACGGAATCGCGTTTACCATTTGCACAAATTAGTTTCATTTACCTAAAACGGCCGCGAAAAGGAAAAAGCAACAACAAAAACAAAGCTGTACATTAGAAAAACTGACTGAAATTTGTTAGAGGTGAAAGTACGAAGCACATCATACGCTTACTGGGTCAAACCGATCATTTTTGGAGTACTTCCCGACTGGTTATAATTTTGTTTGGCAAATGAAAATAAACTGAAGCAAATGGCACTGGCAAAGTAAAAGATTACTCACTGACAAAATCACGGCCGCGTAAGATTCAAAGATTTTCCCTGTATAGGCAATGACACCTGTAAAACACTGGGACGCGCGTGTTGCCCTTAGCGCCCTTAAATGCTTTAAGACATTTCAGACAATTTTATTCATCTGTTGGCGAGTGCTGAAGTGATGGTCTCAACGTGGCCAAGCTGACGTTTAGAACTGATCATAGAAATTTGAAAGACACATGAAGTACTTCAGTAAGGAACTGATACAGGAATGAACTCATCGATAGTAGTTAGAAAATCCTCAGTTCATTCACTTTTAATTAACAAATTTTAGAGTGAAACTGACGTTAACCGAATGGAAAAGAAAAATGCTTTTGTTAGTGATTAAACCATGGTTTAATCACTGAGGTATGAGTGACAAAGTTAAGTCTACTATTGGCGTGCAGGCCACTAACGTATCTAAAAAAAAAATTGGTCTCATTTTCATTTTCTCTGAAAAAAAAAAAATTCATATATACTTTGAGAAAATTCCACTAAAACACTCGAATGTTTTTTCATGCTTTTACCTCACTAAAATGCTCGAAAAATGCAAGCATTAAGTACAAAAGCCTCAGAAGACCTCGCCAGGTGACATGTTTATTTAGGGCCAAGCGATATTTTAAAATGATCAATATCATTTGCGTAACCTACACTCTTATTGTTCAATTATACCGGTATTTAAAATAAAGTCAAAGACTATATAAGCTTACATTAGCCAACATAAGCCATTGTTAATGGGGCCCACCAGCACACTGGCACGACTGTCAAAACAAACGAGAGCAACCAATTATGTATTGACTCCGTTTGGGTAGTTGGTATATACAGGCAGACGGTCTGGTATCCGACGACGTCCGTTATACAGGCAAAGACTTCATAAGACACAAACCCACACATTAACTCTCCACACGTGGGAGTTCACTGGAGGTGAAGGAGCTCGCTTCTATCAAAAACAAAATAAGCAACCTGAATGTTTTCCGAGTCAGAGCTGGCCTTTTTGGCCTTTGTTTTCATCTTTACACTGGGCTCTTTAATATTGGGAAGAGGACGAAGAGACAGCCCTCCAGTAAGAAGGCCAAACAAGAAGAAACGCAAACGAGTAAAATGTAACCACTGCAGCCTTAACGGTCAGAACAAGAAAAAGCGGCCCCCAGAAGAAAATGATGACGACGAATCTTACAACAGTCGTGGCACGTTATTCAGGTAGGATATTTAAAGTTACCAGAAGCGTAGCGTGACATTTTGAAGGTGTACGCACGCGGGAAAAAAAGTTAGATTACCGAAGGCGCTCCAAACTAGGAGGGTTTGGGGGCATGCCCCGGCAGAAATTTTTTAAATTTTCGGCAGGTTATTTAAACAGAGCTTAGCTAAACGCCATTTGGATTGGATAGTTTCATTAAAGCATATAGTGTAGACTAGAAAAGCATTTATCGTCTTAAAATAACCCACTATGGACAGTGTAAATTTAATTAGTGAGCATTAGAACAAAGACCAAGGACTAAGCGAAAACAAAAATTAATTAAGAACATGTTCTGTTCATTCTGATCTTCTTTACGCGCATTTGTTTCTTCCAGGATCATTTAAAGAGAAACTTTTAAAGTGGCGCGTAGACAAGACAATGACGGCCTCCTGCAGGAATTATATTGGACCAGGACATACTGTTTCATTTCTTTCTACAAACAATTTATAATGCTTGAAAATTAAACTACTGAATGAGACGCTAGATGTGGTAAAACGTAGCTGGAAATTAAAATTAATGTGCTCTTCATCGGTTTCAATAAAGTATAAAAAAAGCAAAGCAGTGAGCAGTTTGTTTGTATGTATCGCATATCGATGAGGGGCCTTAAAACATAACAGTAAAGGTCTAGCAAATGAATTCAAAAAGGCATCATTAATTTAATGACAGCTCTTGACGGGTCAGTAAATTAGCCAATCAGATACTGTATATTATTGGCGGGGAATCCCCTAATAAAATTGAGGCCTTCTAGGTTGTTTTCTATTTACATGGGCAAACCGGTCGCTTCACGGTTTGGTCAAATGGAAAGCAAAACTTAGTACTTGAAAATTTCATTACGGAATCGCGTTTACCATTTGCACAAATTAGTTTCATGTACCGAAAACTGCCGCGAAAACGAGACAAAACAAAACAAAGCTTTACATTAAATAAACTGACTGAAATTTTATTAGAGGTGAAAGTGCGACTAAGTACATCACAAGCTTACTGGGTCAAACCGATAATTTTTGGAGTACTTCTCACTGGTTATAATATTGTTTAGCAAATGAAAATAAACTGAAGGAAATGGCACAGGCAAAGTAAAAGATTTCTCACTGTCAAAATCACGGCCGCGTAAAATTAAAAAAATTTTCCCCTTCATACCTGTAAAACACTGGGACGCGCGTGTTCCCCTTCGAGCCGTTAAATGCTTTAAAGAGACATTTCAGGCAATTTTATTCATCTGTTGGCGAGTGCTGAAATTGATGGTCTCAACGTGGCCAAGCTGACATTTAGAACTGACCATAGACATTAAAAAGACACACAAGTACTTCAGTAAGAAATTATATAGGAATCAACTCATCAATGACTGTTTTCATCATTACACTTGACTGTCTAATATTGGGAAGAAGACGAAGCGACAGTCCTCCAGTAAGAAGGCCAAACAAGAGGAAACGCAAACGAGTAAAATGCAACCAGTGCAGTCTAAGCGGTCAGAACAAGAACGAGCGACCCCCAGAAGAAAACGATGACGACGAAACTTATAACAGTCGTGACACTTTATTCAGGTAGGATTTTTAAAGTTAATGGGGTAACCAACATTTTCCTCTTTTGCAAAAATTTAAACTTCTTATTGTAGCTAGCAACAGGTTAACCAATAAGATATGGAGCTGTACACCAGTCAGGAAAATACCAGAGGGTTCATGTTCGAGATACACAAAGACTAACCAAGAAAAAAAATAAAGAGGTAAATTGTTCTGACCTACTTTGCATTCGTTTCTTCCAGGGTAATATAAAGAGCAACTTTTAAAGTGGCCTACTGCGGTCACAGAAAAATGACGGCCTCCAGGAATGATTTTGAACCAGGACTATCTCATTTTGTTCTTACATGCAATATTTATAAAGCTTTGAAAATCAAACTGTAATAATTCACATAATTCAACAGTAGTGGTAAGAGCTGGAGATTGAATATAATGTAACTCTGCTAGTTCGCTTTCAATAAAGTTTGTAGTCAAAACCCAATAATTACGTATATCATTCCAGGGTGAAATTTCAAGAGACGATGATTCTTATTTGAAGCTACTTAAGCGTCTACATTAACATCCACATATATTAGGTCGGTAAAAATCGCTAAGACATGACACCAAAAAAAATAATGGCCTCAAGGAGGCAGTCTCAGTGAGCCAAAGTTCTCGACAACTACGACAATTTAAAAATGTCCTTTTTTGCATATGGCACGCGAAATTTAAATGAATGGCTTCCCCTCGTGCGACTCTCGCAGTGCTGAATTAAATATTTTCTGCTATCTATATCAATAAGACCATAAATTAAATAAATTTATATATAAGTGTTAACCTAAACTGTCTTCTTCTTATTTCCTGTGTATTCCACCCTAACTCTTTAGTCTTAGCGTCGCTATCGCATAATAACCTTCGAATGACTTGTCTTGGATGCAATAAAAAGAGTTAAAGGGGCACCTTAGATTATTCAGAATAATAAAACAAGCTTTTAGGTGATCAATGTGAAACAGGAAATGCTAGGAAACCCAAAACAACGTATTAATAACCGATCAGCTTTATGGTATTTAACCAAGAAAAAATAAACGCACAATCTGTTTAAAGGTATCTCAATGTGAAAAACAATATTCTAGGAGACCCAGGAAAACACAAATGCATAATCAGCCTTGACTGAGAATGATATGTGTCTGTGAAACACAATACATTAGGAGAACCAACCTTGACTGAGACCCAGTATTACATTACATGGGCGGAAGTAAAAGTTTTTTTACTGACAAAATCACGGCCGCGAAAAAGTCATGTTCTGGCCCGCACATTTAAATCACACTTTCGTAAACCTAAGAAGATCTAAAGAAAGTTGGGAGGCCTCATTTTAAAATTTAGCGCCCTTTAAATGCCTAACGACATAATTATCTGTCAGTATTTCAGTCAGTCAGTCAGCGCTGAAATTGACAGAATGTGATTAGAGAAAAAAATAGACAAAGAACAAGTGTTTTGACTCTCCGGCTGACGAACAGGCTACGACAGGACAGGGTCGACAAACTTCAAAGTAGCAAATGAAGTTGTTTGCCTATAAATAAAAAATGACGTAGGAGATAAGCTAATACGCAGATTTAAATTACCCAGAGCCAGTGAGTACGATGTTATCTTTCCTTGTAACACTCCCTTTTATTTTTTCTTCTTGACATAGAAAGTGACGAAGAGGGCTGAAAACCGTTTTGTTTCAAATATAAATTAAATTTATCGATTCGCACGATCATTGTATTTGTACGTATCGAATATCGATGGCTTGTAAATAGTTTATTCAATGACAGCTCTCTTAGTTCAGTAAATCAGCCAATTAGAGACTGTATGTGATTGGCGGGGAATCCCCCTATTATCAAATCGAGGCCGTCTGTACGATTTGAAAGGCCTGTTTACATGGAGGTGGGGAACCCCAGATAGGTTTTGAATCTCTCATACTTGAACAAACTGATCTTTATGGTAAAATCAATATAACACATGTATTATACATAGACTAGACTTTATTATGACATTACTTTTTGGGCGATCGGAATAAATATCACGTGGCAATGACATCACAATAGTTACAGCTTTAAATAGAATTTCAGCCCTAGTCGACCTGATAGCAAACGCTTTACGCACAATCAAATGCTTTACGCTTCCGTTATGCGAAGTTTCATACAACTCTATAAGAGGATATTCGAGATAAAAGATGATTATAACTTACGCATGAACTAAAGACTGGACTTTATGCAGACAAATTTGTCACTTTTTGGATGTTTCCGGGAAGGTTTTATCACTCATTTGTTTTGCAAATGACTCTTGTACACTTTACAATCAGCCAAACGCAAGTAGACTTACGCGATATTGAAAAACATGAAAACATGTGAGTCGAAGTAAAACGCAATGCTGAGCTCATTTTCTAATCTCTAAGGCTACTTTCAGGAAAACAGCGATTAAACTAAAATTCGACGATAGATTTTCTTTAAACAAAATTTCAGTGCTTCAATTGATCAGTTTCTTATAAAATGCCCGATTTTCGTGCCCATTGAAACAGATATGCCTGTTACAGCCAAAATAAAACCACAAATTTGCCAGTGCTCAAGAAGTCTTTGTTTCCATTCGCAAATCAACCAATCATATAGTTACCTGTATATCACGTGTCAGAGTTGGTTGCTAACATATATAATCTCACATGTGTCTGCATGTGCTTACGCTCGACTCCGTTTATCGAAGCAAGATAGCGGGAAAATGTTTTCTGACTTGGCGTTGGTCATCTTGGCTCTTTTTGTTTTTGTTTGGGGGTGTATGATGCTAGAAAGAAGAAATAATAACTCAGGGGAAAGAAAGTCAACAGGGAAGCCGAGAAAACGCAAAAGAGTGGCACGAGGCCATTGGGAAGACCCTCACTGCATGACCCAGCGTAAACCAGAAGAAAATACTGACGACGAAAGTTATAACATGCATTAAAGAATATTCAGGTGAGACTTTCTCATTCTTATACCGTAAATTCAACAGTTTCGGCGGTGTTTTCACTGTTCTCTGTCAGATCCAAGTTGAATTTTCTATCTTTTTTTTTTAGATCGACGACAGTTTGGTAACCTCTTAAAAGGACAATTCCATGCTTGCCTTCAACAATTTCAGAGTTAAAGTGCGGCGTAAAGATTTTCAAGAACTCAGGATCAGATGATACGTCAGGAAAGTTAAATCAGTCGAACGACTCAGTGACACTGGTTGCTCTAACGCTTGACTCTCAGCTTTTTTAGAGTCACATACTACATATTCACATTCTTGTATTGTGAGTGGTTTCAAAGTTGAAGATAAACAAGGATTATGTTGGACAAGGGGCTCTCGACTTGTTATTTCTGAATTACATTTTCGCAGTGTCTTTGGGTTTCTTGTTAATAATTAAATTGCAGTCATTTTCGAAGTTGTGTTGGTAGTTGCCCTAATTTTGCTGGCTTCGTTTAATTTTCGTTCATGACCTGTTCCGTTATGGTATACGCAGGGCACACCGTGGGTGTTTTTTTTTTTTTTTTCGGCGGAGGATGACCGTTGTGCAACGAGCAAACTCGTTTGCAAACAAAATTCTTTGCATTTTCACTCTTTCTGCGTAGGTATTCTTTTCAACTCTGGGGAATTCAAGAGAAGAATCCAAGACGTCGCAACCTACTTTATAATTTCAAAACGAGGCATGAGAATGATATGTGTCTGTGAAACACGATACATTAGGAGAACCAAACCTTAATTTCAGACCCAGTATTACATTACATGGGCGGAAGTGAAAGTTTTTTTACTGACAAAATCACGGCCGCGAAAAAGTCATGTTCTGGTCCGCACATTTAAATCACACTTTCGTACACCTAAGAAGATCTAAAGAAAGTTGGGAGGCCTTATTTTAAGATTTAGCGCCCTTTAAATGCTAAACGACATAATTATGTGTTAATATTTCAGTCAGTTATATGCCTTGTTGGCAAGCGCTGAAATTGGCAGAATGTGATTAAAGAAAAAAGAAACAGACAAAGAACAAGTGTTTTGAGTCTCCGGCTGACAAGCAGGCTGCGACAGGACAGGGTCGACAAAATTCGAAGTAGCAAATGAAGTTGTTTGCCTATAAATAAAAAATGACGTAGGAGATAAGCTAATACGCAGATTTAAATTACCCAGAGCCAGTGAGTACGATGTTATCTTTGCTTGTTACACTCTCTTTTATTTTTTCTTCTTGACATAGAAAGTGATGAAGAAGGCTTAAACCGTTTTGTTTCAAATATAAATTAAATTTATCGATTCGCATAATCATTGTATTTGTACATCCGAACTCGATGGCTTGTAAATAGATTATTCAATGACAGCTCTTTACAGTTCAGTAAATCAGCCAATTAGAGACTGTATGTGATTGGCGGGGAATCCCCCTATAATCAAATCGAGGCCGTCTGTACCATTTTAAAGGCCTGTTTACATGGAAGTGGGGAACCCCAGATAGGTTTTGAATCTCTCATACTTGAACAAATTGATCTTTATGGTAAAATCATTATAACACATGTATTACACATAGACTAGACTTTATTATGACTTTACATTTTGGGCGATCGGAATAAATATCACATGGCAATGACGTCAAAATAGTTAAAACTTTAAATAGGATTTCAGCCCTCATCGACCTGAACTTTGCAAATGCTTTATGCTTCGCATACTTTAGGTGCTTGCCTTCCGTTATGCGAAGTTTCACAGAACTCTATAAGAGGAATTTCGAGATAAAAAATGATTATAACTTACGCATGAACTTTATTTTATGCACACAAATTTGTCACTTTTTGGATGTTTCCGGGAAGGTTTTATCACTCATTTGTTTTGCAAATGACCCTTGTACACTTTACAATCAGCTAAACGCAAGTAGACTTACGCGATATCGAAAAACATGAAAACATGTGAATCGGGGTAAAATGCAATGCTGAGCTCATTTTCTAATCTCTAAGGCTACTTTCAGGAAAACAGCGATTAAACTAAAATTCGACGATAGATTTTCTTTAAACAAAATTTCAGTGCTTCAATTGATCAGTTTCTTATAAAATGCCCGATTTTCGTGCCCATTGAAACAGATATGCCTGTTACAGCCAAAATGAAACGTTACCACAAATTTGCCGGTGCTCGAGACGTCTTCTGGACGTTTCCGTTCGCAAATCAACCAATCATATAGTTACTGTATATCACGTGTCAGACTTGGTTGGTAACATATATAATCTCACATGTGTCTGCATGTGCTTACGCTCGACTCCGTTTATCGAAGCAAGATAGCGGGAAAATGTTTTCTGACTTGGCGTTGGTCATCTTGGCTCTTTTTGTTTTTGTTTGGGGGTGCATGATGCTAGAAAGAAGAAATAATAACTCAGGGGAAAGAAAGTCAACAGGGAAGCCGAGAAAACGCAAAAGAGTGGCACGAAGCCATTGGGAAGACCCTCACTACATGACCCAGCGTAAACCCGAAGAAAATACTGACGATGAAAGTTATAACATGCATTAAAGAATATTCAGGTGAGACTTTCTCATTCTTATACCGTAAATTCAACAGTTTCGGCGGTGTTTTCACTGTTCTCTGTCAGATCCAAGTTGAATTTTCTATCTTTTTTTTTTAGATCGACGACAGTTTGGTAACCTCTTAAAAAGACAATTCCATGCTTGCCTTCAACAATTTCAGAGCTTAAGTACGGTGTAAAGATTTTCAAGAACTCAGGATCAGATGATACGTCAGGAAAGTTAAATCCGTCGAACGACTCAGTGACACTGGTTGCTCTAATGCTTGACTCTCAGCTGTTTTAGAGTCACATACTGCATACTCACATTCCTGTACAGCGCGTTTAATTATTAAACAATACGTCTGATAGCCATTTCTTTATATCATCCTTTCTGAATGGGTCGTAAGATGTAATAGAATACTTTGAAATATTCCTTAAGGCGAATTTTTCGTATTATAATGTATTGTGAGTGGTTTCCAAGTTGAAGATTAACAATGGTTATGTTGGACAAGGGGCTCTCGACTTGTTATTTCTGAATTATATTTTCGTTGTGTCTTTGGATTTCTTATTAATAATTAAATTGCAGTCATTTTCGAAGTTGTATTGGTAGTTGCTCTAATTTTGCTGGCTTCGTTTAATTTTCGTTCATGACCTGTTCCGTTATGGTATACGCAGGGCACACCGTGTTTGTTTGTTTGCTTCTTTTTTCCGCGTGGAATGACCGTTGTGCAACGAGCAAACTCCTTTGCAAGCAAAATTCTTTGCATTTTCACTCTTTCTGCGTAGGTATTCTTTTCAACTCTGGGGAATTCAAGAGAAGAATCAAGACGTCGCAACCTACTTTGTAATTTCAAAACGAGGCATCAGTTGATTAAACAGGTTACGGCGTTATAAAATTACAAGTAATGCTTTAGTTAATATAAAAGATTTAGGGCTTGTGTTTTGTAGAGCCGCATATATTTATTACCCTACTGATCATGCATTGAATACTAAATATTTTCAAAACACGACCTTTCTCCCTTATAGCTTCCTATAGGAAGCTATAAGCTAATCTAGGCGGGTCATTTAGAATTGGCATATTTCTCTTTCTTTCTTATCCATTTGGAGTTGAAACGGTAAATACGTTCATACACCCTGTAGTTTCCTCTAAAACCATACCCGTTTCCAGACCAAAATGGTGCAAAAACCCTACCCTTTGGGCAAGAGATAATGTGCTAAAATCTGATCGAATCCCCAATACATGACCCTGGCATGAACCCGGAAACCGCACATAAGATCACTTTGTACAATATGGTCTTTTAGTTAAGACTTGAAAGCCACTGAGTGTTTACCATTTTTCATCATAGTTGCCGGAATCATATGCTACATCGCGTCTTATCAAATAATCCTGGCAACACACGAGTCACTCATGAATTCGTATGTGTAATCAAATGGTGACGAGTGAAATTAGGGAATAATTTCACGCGCGTTTTGTCCAAATCCTTATAATTTCCCGAGCCTTCAGGCGAGGGAAATTATTAGCATGTGGACAAAACGCAAGTGAAATTATTTCCTAATTTCACGAGTATACCATTTGATTACCTATTAATATCATGGGTGACGAATTACGTTAGCAATCTTGGATTTTTGACATGTTTATCCTGGATCGTATCGATCGAGAACTCCACTCTCTCAAATGTTTAGACCTTAAATTTGGCTAAAAAAGCTCAGAATTTTTCGGACTTTTTCGGCAAAATACCTGTTAGAATCCTTCTTGATGTTCTCTTGTGTGTTTAGGTTTTCTAAAGCGTCTTTTTGTGCCCTGACATCTTCATTCAAGGCATTTTAAAACTTCGTCGCCATCTTGACACTGCATGCAATTTTGTAATTTCACATGTGAAATTACAAATTAACGCTGAAATTTCGCGCCAAAATTAAGGAGTAATTCGTCACCTATGATATTACATTCGCTAATTTCACGATATAAAACCAGAGGCCCGTAACAGAATTAATGCTCAATATCATTTATAAGTAGGAGAGTCACAAGGGCGTAGTAAACGTACAAACGTAGATGGTATAGGAAAATATGGGTTGATTTTAATTGCCCAGCAGGAGCGGCCAATTTGTTCAGTAGTATGATTGGTCAGTCCACTTTTCTGCACATTTAGGCAAGCCAAGTTAGTCAAGTAAGTGGCAGTTTCGTGATATTCCTTATAAGTGAATCAGTTTGCGTATCTCGAGAACAAAATAAGAGGCCTGAATGGCGTTTTCTGAGGTAGAGTTGGTCTTTTTGGCATTAATCTTCATTTTTGCTTTGGGCTTCTTGATTTCATTGCTGGGAGCGAGAAACAATACCTCAACAGCAAAGAAAACAAAAAAAAAGAGAACGGGGCGAAAAAGAGCGACACGCAGACACTGCCAAGACCATGAGGCATCAGTATGGGGGTCGACGAGGCCCTGACGAAAATGACGACGATGAACCTTATAATCCTCGTGGCACAATACTCTGGTGAGACTTTTTAATGTTGCTGCTGTTAATTCACCATGCATTTCTTGAAGTAAGGACTATTTATACTCTTCCCTTTTGCCATGCTGGTATCAGCAGTTAACAACCCCCTGAGATTTATTAATAACCGCAAAGTTTATCTTTGACCTTTTTTTTCGCAAGCTTTGAGAATTAGTAAATAATAGGAAAAAGCCGAAAGATGTTTTAAGGCTACTTAGCACACTAGCCGGCAAAGCATTATTACTGAGAAATATCTCTACATTTTAATCTTCTAGGATCATGTGAAGAGAAATAAAGGGCCATGTAGCTGTTTACGAACGATTACTGGCTACACAGACGGAAGACATCACTCAAGAATTTTATAGGAATGCAACTCAACGATTTATATCTAACTGCTTCACTATAACGATTTAGTAACCTATGAATATATAATGGGAATTGCGTCACGTTTACCATAACTGTAAAACTGAAATTTAGACTGACAAAAAATTATTTAAAAAATAAATCAGTTAGTCAATAAATCCATGATAAACATACTTGTGCTCAGGGAACTTGTAAGAGCCGCTATGCTAGCGCCATATTCTACTCAACCTATTACGACTTGCACCAAATTCGAAATATGGTAATATATTTATTCATGCATGATTTTTCTCAACTCGTACCCCGCATGTAGTTTTCTTTCTCTTTGAGGTCAATAAATGCCCCAGTGAACAAGATCCCCATTTCAACATTGGCTTTTCTTTATTCGTTTTCTGATCAGGACCGTATGTAACGCGACTACAAAATATGCGAATGTTTAACTGCAATTTTGATTGGTGTCTGTAGTATGAACCTCTGACTTGTTTGAAAAGTTTTCTTTTTCTATTATTTCGTTTTTCTATTACTGCTTTCTCGTAAGTGAATCCCAGTAACTTATTTTGCTACACTTCTCTCGTGGCAGGTGTACATACTTTGTCAACTTTGTTTGCTCATGCATATCAGTCTGGCGAGAGAAAAAAATGCGCTCAATTTACCAAGAATTTGTTTTATTAAATTCGGACAAACAGTGACTTAGTTCACGATTAGCTGGTTTACTTTCTTTCCTATATAAATGACTTTACTTTGAATATATACTAAATTCTTATGAAAACTGAATGATTTCATGATTTGTTTATTCCATTTCTTTCCTTATTAATAAATATGCATGTGAGCTTCAACTACATCAGCTGGTTTTATTAAATTGTTCCCGTTTCCATTTCTTTCCTTAATGAATATGCAAGACTAATTTCATCAGTGAATTAATCCGCTCTAACTTCATAAACATTTGAATGAAACGAGGGTAGCAAAATGAAATTTAAATTTAATTTAAATTTAAAATTTAAAAATTTTAAATTTAAATTTACACCCATTTCATTCAAATACGCCACGGCAAAGGCTTAAAAGCCTTTCCTTCGCAATATGCAAGCATGTTTTTAAAAAGGCCATGACATTTTCCAGCTTAAAATAAACGACGCTAGTTGTTATGCATAACGAAGAGCTAACGAGTCCTAAGTCCCCTTGTTAATTTCTACATCTATTTTGATTCTGTTTATTGTTTCATAAGTAGGAGCCAATGAAAAACTGCCAGCTGCTTGAAAGAAATATGAGCTCCAGAAAATACGAGGGCACCAGTTAAATCATCTGGAAAATTAAAGTAGATGCCCCTGAAATACTGAATTATTTAGCTGCAATTTTCAAAACCAGTAGCCAGTAACAATTGATATCAAACAGAAGCACGTCATAAACGGGAACAAAATGAGTTGAAATGTGAATAATCTACAGATAAAAGTATAACGTTGATGTAAGTTTAGTCCCACTTTCTGTGTGAGTTAACGAGTGACCAAATTCCATTCTATCAAAAACAAGAAAGAGCAGACTGAATGTTTTCTGACTGCTTAGCGTTGGCCTTCATGGCCTTGGTGTTCATTTTTGCCTTGGCCTGCATAATGTTGGAAAGAAGAAATAGTAATACTTCAGCAGCAAAAACGCCAAAAAGGAGGCCAAAAAGAGGCAAAAGAGTAACCAGAAGCCATTGCGAAGATCATCACTTTACTGCTCGGCGAGGGCCCGAAGAACACAGTGACGACGAAAGTTACAACCCGCCTGGAAAAATAACCAGGTAAGACTGCCAAATTCATTTAATGGTTATAATCCCCCTTCCCTTTCGTATTATTGCCATATCGATCAACTAATCGAACAGCTGGCGGAGGAAAATTAAAAGCTATTTACGGTCAATAACAAAGAGACTTCAGATTAACACCTACAGATTTAAAGTTAACTTGATTTCACGAGGTCTTTTCGACTACGCGAACAATTAAAAAACAAAGATGACATTTTAAAAGTCCTGATGTAGATTTTCTTTTTCCACAGGAAAAAGAATAAGTCACAGGTCCCTATTGTTACAGAATGCATAACAAGAAAAAAAGAACATAAATATATCAAACAAATAACTATCATGATGATGATATTAATGCAAATCCGCGAAGCCTTAAGTTAATTTGTAACGCAGATGCATAAACACATAGCGATTATTTTATTAGAAAACCCAGCACAACATAAACGCGCGATCAGCTTTGACTGACAGTGGAATATCCATCTGACAGA
Source organism: Porites rus (assembly GCA_964035705.1). NCBI lineage: Eukaryota > Metazoa > Cnidaria > Anthozoa > Scleractinia > Poritidae > Porites > Porites rus. The sequence continues at coordinate 2,436,073 of OZ038001.1, forward strand.
AAAAATTCTAGGAGACAAAGGACAACATGAATGCATAATCCGTCTTGACAGAGAAAGGTATGTTCATGTTAAAATGGTTATTATTGTACCCAGAGAAATGCTTATAAGGAAATTTCATGGACAAAAGTAAAGTACGTTTTCTCAATGCCAGTCACGCCCGCGAAAGATTCCGATGTTCTGGGGAAAGTTGGGATGCCCTTTTTTAAGTTGACCTGACTTCAATTCGTTTTATAAGTGTATTTCGATTTATTTGTCATGCAACATGTATGCTAAGGACATAGTGATTGTTTTTCAAAAACGGATTTGTTGAAATTTTCAGTACTTCTGATCTCTAGCGATTAAAAGGTAAAAAAAAAAACATTCAGCGGGATACGTATTTTGTAATTTCTTTAGTTGTTTTGACTGCCCTGTTCAAACCTGCCAGCCTATTAATGATACGAACAAGAAAAAATAATTCTGCGTTATATCCTAACGTGTTTACTTGATAACCCAAGCGTGCAATTTTTATACAGTTTTTCACCCTCAAACGCCGGAAGGTTTTCCTCTTTGACATAAAAAGTGATAAAGAAGACCAAATTTCTCTAAACAATAAAATAAATCGACTTGCGCGTGTAAGCTTCCGTGCATTTCCGGTTTTGTCAAAAATGAGGGCGTAGTGAACTTCTTATTTAATGGCACCCCCTCGATGTGTCTATAAATAAACCAATCAGAGACAACACGTTATTGGCGGGGAATCCCCCTATCAAAAATTCAGGGCAAAGAAAGAGGTCGTCTACTATCTTGCTAAAATAACACACATTTGACGAAACTAATTTTAACATCATAACATAATTCTTTGTAGTTTATCCCAAATTTGTTATAGCGGTTTAGAAAAAAAAACACAAATAAAAAACAAAATGGGGCTTTACGTTAAATAAAACTAAAATTTATTTGAGTAGGTAAGTCGAGGTACGTCACACATTTACTGAGTCACCCGGTAATTTTAGGAAATTTCAGTACACGGCCAACTGGTTAAAATCTTTTAAGCAAAGTGCATTGACAAAGCAAACGAGTTTTCACTGACAAAGACACGGCGCGAACGATTCTCCCTGCACATTGAAATCAAACTTCCCTACACATTTGGACAGCAGTAGAACCTTGGGTCACCTTGAGTTCACCTGGGTGCAATCCGTTTTAATCTTCACTCATGTTGCCCATCCGCGCTCTTTAATTTTAACGGTATAAATGATCATCTTTTCAGCCCGTTACATAATATGTTCTGTTGGTAAGTGCTGAAATGGACAGAAAGTGGTTGATTATCTGCTAGAACCCCTACAATTTTCTAGCCTCAGTAGAAACAAGAAAAACAAAGACGAGAGAGACTGAGTATACTGTAGGTTTTTTTTTTTCCATGAGTACATGATGGTAGAGACTCTTGAAATGGTCGCGACACTGTTAAGCCGAAGTGACTGCTGTCGTTAACCAGATATCGACCGGCGAAATGATGTCTAATTTCATCTTCTTAAATACGGACGCTAATCCAGTTCAAAATCAAGCACACCAATTTCAGTTTAAAATGGAAAAAAAATTCTGCTTTTACGGGCCAAAGATGCGTAATGGCAGAGGGCAATTAAGAGTTAATTGACTTGTGCCACAAAACACATCTACTAGTAACACGTACATTTACAACTTTTCAAATAGCGCCATAAGCAATAATTCAGTAAATGTCTGTCATATAAAGCATGTCATATAAAGCATGGCGAAGATAAATACTTAACGAACGTCACAAGTTTTTAGGTTTAGACAATCTTGGTTTAGATTAGCAAAAACTTTGCAGACTTTCTAATTTCACATTTTATGGACGACGTGAACACAAAGCATAAGATAATATTTTTCTTTCTCTGAACTCTAATTCGCCAAATGAATTTGACCAATTAAACGAAAGGGAAAAAGAGCGCCGAGGATTGCACAAACCCGCTTTTTAAGGACGTTTTAAGTCGTCGTCCTGGTTTTTTGAGCTCCCTGTTAGGTCGATGCATCCTCTATATGATTCTACAATTGTCAGTCGTTTGCTATTCCTCGTTCCCGGAAATTTAATGTCTATTAAAACAATCAAGTAAAGCATTATGTTTGTTAGTAATCTTTAAAGAATATTTAATTGAAAAGCAAACGATATGTTTTCCTACTCGCTGTACTGTGTTTCATGCCTCAATTGCCATGCTAGGAGAATCTTGATAATAGGTGTTACGGCCTGCTGACAAAAATAATAAAATCCATCACCCTTTCCTAACATAAACATACTTAAAAGGTCAATCATATAAGACCGATTTGCGTGCGAGCTTTTCTGCAGTTTCGTTCGCGTTTCGAGCGTTTTTCTTGAAAATGCGGGTCTGTTTATAGCAGTTAAACGAAACATAAATTAAAGAGAGAGCGTTACATTAAATAAAACTGAAATTTACTGATTAGAGGACAGAATCACACGCTTACGAAGTCAACTCGGTAATTTTTACTGAGTATTAAAAGGTTATAAAATTGTTTAGTATATTAAAAAGTAATAAAAGGTTTCTCACTGACAAAATAACGACCGCTTAATATTCAAATATTCTCCCAGACTTTCGTACACCTAAGGACACCTAGTGGGAAATCAGGGTTGGTTTCTTTCAAGTTTTTAAACTAACTTCAATCCGTTTCATAAATCATCTCACGTGTTGCTCATGACCTGTTGGCAAGCGCTGCAATTGTCAGAAGTGGTTAAAAAAAAAAAGACAAAAAAAAAAAAAAAGGACAAAGAACAAGTGTAAAACTCTGAAAGTGTGAAACTGTGAAACTGTGCAAGTGTTTTAATTCTCCGGCTGACGAATAGGCAGGGACAGGGTCAACAAAATTCAAAGTAGCGGTTCAAGTTGTTTGCCTTAAAAAAATGACGTAGTAGATACGCTAGTCAACCAGTGCGGGTAAATGCGATGTTATTTTTGCTTGTTCCAGTCTCCGTTTCCGTTTAATTTTTTCTTCTTGACATAGAAAGTGATGAAGATGACTTAACTGTTTTGTTTAAAATATCATTTTAAATTCCAATTCGCATGTTTTGAGCGTTTTGTTTGTACGTATTGCATATCGATGCGGGGCTTTCTAACACAACAGTATGACATTTAATAACAGCTCTTGACGGGTCAGTAAATTAGCCAATCAGAGACTGTAAGTTATTGTCGGGGATTCCCCCCAATAAAGATCGAGGCCTTCTAGGTTGTTTTCTATTCATATGCGCAAACTTGTCGGTTCACGGATGGTCAAATGGAAAGCAAAACTCAGGACTTCAACATTTCATCACGGAATCGCGTTTTCTATTTGCACAAATTAGTTTCATTTACCCGCAACTGCCGCGAAAACAAAAAAACAAAACAACACAAAGCTTTACATTAAATAAACTGACTGAAATTTAGTAGAGGTGAATGTGCGAAGTACATCACAAGCTTACTGGGTTAAACCGATAACTTTTGGAGTAGTTTCCGACCGGTTATAAAATTCTTCAGCAAATGAAAATGAAGTAAATTGAATAAAAAAAGTAAAAGGTTTCTTACTGACAAAGTCACGACGGCGTAAGAGTTTCACTGCATAAGCAATAACACCTATAAAACACTGGGAAGCTTTCTTTCTAGCCTAACTTGAATCCGCTCAAGCGTGTTGCCCTCCGCTCCCTTAACTGCTTAAAGGGCATTAAAAGCAAATATAAGACCTGCTGGGGAGTGCTGAAATCGACAGAAGGCCTGTGACCAGCTGGCCTGTTCCAGGCTCCGAGATAGTGGTGAAAAGTTGTTCCCTTTCCCAAGTAGCGCGCGTCTTATTTTCGCTTTGCTCGTTTTAATACGTCCGCACTATACTATATCTGAGAGCCTGGCACAGGCTAGGGACCAGCTGAAGTTTAGGACTGATCATAGACATTTAAAAGACACATGAAGTACTTCAGTAAAGAATTATCTAGGACTGAGCTCATCAATTTAAGTTTCTTACTGACAACGTCACGGCCGCGTAAGATTTTCCCAGGCTGAGCATAAACAATAACACCTGCGCCCAGTTGTTCGAAGGCCGATTAGCGCTTAACCCGCGGTTAAATTTAACCAGGGTTTTTCTTTCTTGTGTTCAAAAGCATTTTCTTAGATAATTTTCTCTGTTATTTTAAGAGCTTCCAATCATCAACTTGTAGACAAAAAGAATTTAAAACGGAAATGCTTTTTAAGCTTTCAAGTCTGAATTCAAATCTCGCGCTAACCCAGAATTATCTTAACCCAGCTTTGAACAACTCGGTCCTGCACAACACTGGGAAGCTTTCTTTCTTACCTAACTTAAATCCGTTTTAATCTTATGACGCGCGTGTTGCTCTTCGCGCCTTTAAATACTTAAAGGCATTTCAGGCAAATATAGGACCTGTTGGTGATTGACAGAAGGTGGCCAAGCTGACGTTTAGAACTGATCATAGAAATTAAAAAGACAGAAGAAGTACTTCAGTAAGGAATTATGTAAGACTGAGCTCATCAATTTAAGTTAGCTGCAAAGGTTTTTATTAAGGTAATTAAGTCTAACTACATCATTTTAATGATTTATCAAAAGCATGTAGTCTGTTTACAAACAAGCCCCCTATTACATAATTTTCCCCTAATGGCGGCTGGGAGAAATAATTTGTTGCCATGGTTGTGTATCGGAAGTTTTGCTTAATAAGCCTTAAAGCGCAGTTCCTTTGTTTAATATTAAGCAAAATTTATTTGCTTATGAAACGAAAAAGGCGGCGTTTTTTGCTCATTAAGCAAGAAATACCATGTTTCTTGTTTAATAAACAAAGTTTGCAGGTCAACTGAACTGGTTTAAAAAACAAAAAAGACAGGCATTTTTGTTTAATAAGCCTATTTCAGAAACATTCTAACAGTCCGGAGACAATCTGACTCCTGTTTAAGTTTTTTGTCCCTTGTAATAGTATGAGTATCTGACCGCACTCTCAAAACAGTATTATAATATTTGCATGACAATTAACAATTTTACCTAAAATGCATGAGTTATAATAAACGAAACGTGGAAAGGAAGTAGCCATTGTTCATGAGGCCCAAATGCTGAGGCCCGAATGTAGCCCAAATGTAAACTATTTTGCAAAACAAACGGAAGAGTATGAGTATCTGACCGCACTCTCAAACAGTATTGTATACGTTTGCATGACAATGACCTATGATACCTGAATTACAAGTATAGGTTATAGCATGATTTGTAGTGATATTTGGCACAAATATTACGACTACATACGGCACAAACCTACTGACTAACGCGTCACACGTGGAAGTTCATTGGAGGTAAAGGAACTCGCTCATATCGAAAAGAAAATAAGCAGACTGAATGTTTTCTGAGTCAGAGCTGGCCTTTTTGGCCTTTGTTTTCATCGTTACACTTGGCTGTTTCATGCTGGGAGGAAGACGAAGAGACATTCCTCCAGTAAGAAGACAAAACAAAAAGAAGCGCAAAAGGGTAAAATGTAACCACTGCAGTTTACACGGTCAGAACAAGAACAGGCGGCCCCCAGAAGAAAACGATGACGACGAATCTTATAACAGTCGTGGCACCTTGTTCAGGTAGGATATTTAATGTTACTAGTTAGATTTAATGTTATTTTTCTTGCAGTAATAGCGTTACTAACATCCTTCTCTTTGGCGATTCTTTCCTTTTTTCACTGCTATCATATTGATCAACTGGTCAATAAAAAGATGTAGCTAGCAACAAGTTAACAAAATTTTAGAGCTTTAACAGTGAACAAAATACCGCAAGGGTTAAAGTTAGCTTCATTTACGTGATGTTGGCGTCTTAAGTGAGCATCAGAACAAAGACCAAGAACTAAACGAATATATTTATTTTAAAAAAAATAAGAGAATGTTCTGTTTATTCTGATCTACTTTGCATCCGTTTTTTACAGGATCAAATAAAGAGGAAGTTTTAAAGTGGAGGTACATGACGGCCTCCTGCAGGAATGATATTGGACCAGGACAAACGGTTTTTCTCTTTCTACAAACAATTTTTAATGAGCTTGAAAATTAAAATATCATAGGTCACTAAAGGTTGTAAAACTAAGCTGGAAATTAAAACTAATGTGCTCTTTTGGTTTCAGTAAAGTATAAAAAAGAAGCCGGAAGCAGTATACAATCTCATTACGGGTTATTTCTACTCAGTATTTATTTGCTCCTTTTAAAGGGACCACGATTCTTGTTTAAAGTTAACAAAACAGCGTTTCTGACTGATGACCCTCGAATGTCGATCCTGTCTTGTAAGAAAATATAGGCGCGCCTTTGATTATGCACATCGTGTTCTAAGTACAATATCTTAGGAGACCCAGAACAACATACATGTACTATAGTAAAGGGGTACGTCAATGTGATACACATTATCCACGGAAACCTAGGACAGCTACTTCGAAAGGAGAGAATATCCAAGAAGAACGGGAGATTCACTCTACCATTTTCCTTATCTTTCATCTCTTATCTTTAAACTGTGTTTAGAATTATTTTTAGAATTATCTTCTACCATCATCTAAGCTTCTATATTGGCCCTTTTTTAAACTCCTCACGTCACCATGTCAACCATGAGAATGGAGTTCTTAGAAAACGTCGACTTGCATGCGCAAGCTTCTCTGTAGTTTCGTTCGTGTTTCGAGCGTCGTTCTTCAAAATGCGGGCCTGTTTATATAGCAGTTAACGAAAGATAAAAGAGACAGCTTTAAATCAAATAAAACTGAAATTTACTGATTAGAGGATAAAATCACGCGCTTACGAAGTCAACTTGGTAAGGTAAATTGCTTAGTATATTAAAATGATCTAAAGTTAATGCTTTTAAGGAAGTTCCACGGTCAAAAGTAACAGGTTTCTCACTGACAAAATCACGACTGCGAAAGATTCAAATATTCTCCCTGTACACCAAAGGACACCTAATGGGAAAGCTGGGTGGCGTCTGTGAAGTTTTAAACTAACTTCAATCCGTTTTATAAATCTTCTCACCTGTTGCTCATTAGCGCTCCTTCAATGCTTAACGACAAAATGTTTCAGGCGGTTACATGACCTGTTGGCAAGCGCTGAAATTTCAGAAGTGTTTAAAAAAAAAAAAAAAAGAAAGAAAGAAAGAAACAAAAATAGACAGACAGACAAGAACAAGTGTAAAACTGTGAAAGTGTTTTGACCCTCCGGCTGACGAATAGGCTGCAACAGGGTCGAGAAAGTTCAAAGTAGCGATTGAAGTTGTTTGCCTTAACCGTTTAATCCCTAAGATCAACATCTGAATTCTCATTTGTTGCCCCTATTCATTTCTTACAGAAGTAGTGGGGAGAAGTTGATAAAATATCAAGCAAATGCATCTTCAACCAGTACGGGTGAATGCGATGTATTTTTTGCTTGTTTCAGGCTCTGTTGCCGTTTATGTTTTTCTTCTTCACATAGGAAGTGATGACGAAGGCAAAAATGTTAATTTTCCAATTTGCCTATGTCATCAAGTTGTCTTTATGTATCGCATATCGAGGGGCTTTGTAACAGTGAAAGTCTTGTAAATAGATTATCCGATGATAGTTCCTGACGGGGGAGTAAATCAGCCAATCAGAGACTGTATATGATCGGCGGGGAATCCCCTAATAAAAAATGAAGGCACAAGGCAGTCTTTTTAGGTTGTTCAACATTTACATGAGCAAACCGGTCGGTTCACAGTTTGGCAAATGGAAAGCAAAACTCGGTATCTGAAAATTTCATTGCGGAATCGCGTTTATCATTTGCACGAATTTATATCATTTACCGACAACTGCCGCGAAAACAAAACAAAGTTTTAACTGAGCGAATACTCGCGCGCTGATTGGTCAAGAGCTACGGTCTATGAGAGTATAGATCATGGAAATGACGTAACATGTCACGCAGTGCCGGTTGTTTCGTTTTTGGTTTTTCGTAAAAAAATAAAAGTTATTGTAAAAAAACAAATCGACCACAATTTTTCATGGTCTGTAGGTCACTCCATAGAAATGACGCCATAAAATGTTCAAAACTTTGCAGTGAAACCACTCGCCTGCGGCTCGAGGTTCCACCCGAGTTTTGAACATTTTATGACGTCATTTCTATGGAGTGTAGACCATAGAAATTGTGGTCGATTTGTTAAACATTAAAAAAACTGACGGAAATTTATTAGAGCTGAAACTGTGCGAGCTACATCACCCGCTTACTAGGTCAACCCGATAATTTTTTGGGTGCTTTCCGACTGGTTTGATATAAAGTTGTTTAGCACGTAGGGCCGCGCAAGATCCAAAGCTTTTCCCTGCATAGACAAGGACACCTGTAAACCAGTGGAACGGTTTCTTTCAATTTACCTAACTTCGTTCCGTATTAATGTTGTGACGTGCTACCCTTCGCGCCATTAAATGCTTAAAGGTAATTGGCTAGTCTTGAAATTTACAGAAAATGGTGCCAAGCTGTAGTTTAGAACTGATCATAGACATTAAAGACCTGTTTACATGAAGGTAGGGGACCCCACCTAACCCGCCTGTCCATATAATCTCTCATTTTAATTTGATCACGTTTACATGATAGGTGGGGTGACCCGCCACATGTTACCTCACCTATCTGGGGTCCCCAAACCTCCGTGTAAACAGGCCCTAAAAAGACACATACAGTGCTTCAGTAAGGAATTATACAGGACTGAACTCATCAATAACCATCAATTTAAGTTTGCTTCAACATTTTTTTTGTACATTCAGGGACGTCTAAATATTTCATTTTAATGATTTAATAAAATGTAGTGCCTTGTTTTTAGAGTGAAGCTGATATTGACCGAATGGAAAAGAAAAATACGTTTGTTAGTAAAAATGCGCCATTCGTAATTTAACAGAGTTATTGCTTAGGTTAATATTACCATGGTTTAATCACTGAGGTATGAAACATAAAACCAACAGCCCGTAAGGGTCAACCTAATCTGAAATTATCCTAACACTTGCTCAAGATAAAGTTCTAGATTGTTCATCATTTGCTGCATAACAAATGAGCAGGCGTTTTACAGTGCGACAACTGTAACCGGGGCCACTTAGACAAAGTTGACCAATCGGATTACAGAAAAATAACAATACATTCCAAGAAAGTCGGTTTTCGGCCAACCAGCTGCTCGTAAAAAAAGAAAACAATAAGTTACTCGAAGCACGCCAAATTTAATATTGACAGCAAACGTTTTTAGGGAAAGCAAAATGTTTCACCAGACAATGTTTTTCTATTCGAAACTTTGCATACAACACCCAGGATTCACATTTCTTTGACACAAGCAGTTATTTTGTAATCTACCAGCAATTTCTTCGTTCCTATTGCCGCGCTTTGCAGTTAAATGCGTCATTTACTCTAACTTTCTTTCTTCCTTGGTTGAATTTCGATTGATGTTGTTTATTTCGTTTCGTGGTAATTATGATTGACAACTAGCTTTCTCGGAATGTATTGTTATTTTCCTGTAATCCGCTTGGTCAACTTTGTCTAGGTGACCCCGGTTAAAGTAGTCGCACTGTATTATGTGCAGTGAGGCCAGCCTAATCACATTTCAGTGTGGTTTTACACCGTTGTATGAAAGACAACAAAGCAGACTGAATGTTTCCCGACTTAGCTGTGGCCTTTATGGTCTTTGTCTTCATTTTTGCTTTGGCCTGTATACTGTTGGAAAGAAGAAACTGTAATACTTCAGCAGCAAAAACGCCAAAGAGGAGGCCAAAAAGACGCAAAAGAGTGACCAGAAGGCATTGCGAAGATCATCACGGCTTTACTGGTCGGCGAGGGCCCGAAGAACACAGCGACGACGAAAGTTACAACCCGCGTGGAAAAATAACCAGGTAAGACTGCCAAATTCATTTAATGGTTATAATCACCCTTCCCTTTCGCAATATCATATCGACAAACTAATCGAACGACTGTTTAAGGTCAAGAACAGAGACACTTCAGATCAACACCTACAAATTTAAAGTTTGTTTGATTTCACGTGGACTTTTGACTAAGCGAAGAATTGAAAAAAAAGAAGAAGAAGAAGAAGAAGAAGAAGAAGAAGAAGACGAGGGACAAAAGCGTTGAAAAGTCCTGACGTGGAGGTTTTTTTTTTTTCTTTTTTTGAGAATCATGTGAACAGAGGATTCATGTAACCATGCGTATTTCAAGATAGACACAAAGAGGAACAACTGAAACTGAACAATCTAACTAGACTCTAACTGAAGTTAGACGCAATAGTAAAGTTTACGTACAGTCTAACTAGAACCCCTGTTACCACTACTGGCCAAATACTTGACTCAGAGAATACATTCATGATAAATATACTTGTAAAGAGAAATTGTAAGGGCTGCTTGCACTTTTATTCTAGTAGACGGACAGCAGAATTGCCACATTCTACTCAACATATTACGACTTGCGCCGAATTCGAAAATCATGATAATTATATCCTCAATTGCTCATTTCGTAGCCTGCCCATTTTCTGATTGGTTGTCAATGACATCACAGAATCCGGAAATATCCGGGGACTCCCCGGGATATTGAGCCCAAATCGAAATAATTATTAAATATTTCCTTCTATTTAATGCAACACACGCCACTTTGGAGGTCTGAATTTCGGATACTGGGGATAAACAAGACACGGACAAAAATAGGAACTCTGAGAATTTCGCACACAAGTTCAAAGCTTCAGCGGGTCATCCGATTCGGGAGCTTCGATAACAAAGACCAACTCATTGAGGAATTTACACTCTTTCCTTTTGCCATGCTGATATCAGCAGTTAACAACCCCCTGAGATTTATCAATAACCGCAAAGTTTATCTCCGAACTTATAATTTTTTTTTGCAGGTTTTGATAATTAGTAAATCATGAATTGGAAAAGGCCGAAAGATGATGTCTTAAGGCTAGAAGCACGAGGCCTTAGCACACTAGCAAAGCACTATTACTGGGAAATATCTCTACATTTATTATTGTAGGATCATGTGAAGAGAACTATATGTCCATGTAGCAGTTTACGGATGATCACTGGCTATACCGACGAAAGACATCACTCAAGAATTTTATACAACTGAGCCTGAACGATTTAAAGTACCTGTTAGCCACAAAAGGCTATTTTAGAAAATCTAACTGCTTCACTAAAACGATTTAATAACCTCTGCATATATAATGAAACTGATTCACGTTTACCATAACTGTAAAACTGAAATTTAGACTAACAAAAAAATAAAAATAAATAAATCAGTTAGTGAATAAATTCATGATAAACATACTTGTGCTCAGGAAACTTGTAAGATCCGCTATGCTACTTTTATTTTACTCGAAAGCCAGCAAAATCGACATATTCTACTCAACCTATTTCGACTTGCACCAAATTCGAAATATGGTAATATATTTATTCATGTATGATTTTTCTCATTTCGTACCCACATGCTGTTTTCTTTCTCTTTGAGGTCAATAAATGCCCCAATGAACAGGATCCTCATTTCAACATTGGCTTTTCTTTATTCGATTTCAGATCAGGACCGTATGGAACGCGACTACAAAATACGCGAATGTTTAACTGCAATTTTGATTGGCGTCTGTAGTATGAACCTCTGACTTGTTTGAAAAGTTTTCTTTTTCTATTATTTCGTTTTCCTATTACTGCTTTCTCGTAAGTGAATCCCACCACGAATCGACCACGATTCCGTCGCGCTTGTGACTTCGTTTACGACTCCGATTTTTGATTTTCACAAGGTCATAAGCGCTACTACGATTTCGGATTCTACTCCGTCGCAAGTGAAAACCAGCCTTAAAAAAAACTAACGCTGTTTCCACGAGAAGTACTTAGGGACTATAAGATCCGACGACGCAACGGTGACGACAACGCATTTGCATTACACTTTTTTTGGACATTTCTTTGCCGCTTTTGCACGACTACGACCTGAAAATGCCTAATTTCGCGTTTCATGGAGAAATTAAACAAGCAACGACGAATTGGAATTCACCTTCAAGAGGGTTTGCCCACATTTGTCAAAGTAAGTGTGTAGAAATAATCGAGATAAAGACTAAAAGGAAAGAAAATTCACTGTTTAAGCGACGTTCCCGTTGCCGTTGCGTCGTTGGATCTTTTAAGTCACTTTTATTTGTTCATCATGAACGTACCGAATTACAATGTAATACCTCACGAAATCGTGGAATTAATTATTCAGACGAATTGAATTCAAAGCTTCCTATGCAATCGAATTCGACGATTATGCGACGTATAAAATAAATCAGTTAAATTCGTCTGAAGAATTAGATTCGTCCAACACATTTTATACGTCTTTTTGGAATTTTGAATTAAAGTGTACATGCATTTTCTCTTCGAAATTGCTTTCATTTTTATTTTCTAAGAAAAAAAAATACAAACACTTCCTCTAAAATACTCGTAGAATGGTTCTTCATGCTTTTACCTCACTAAAATGTTCGAAAAAGCCTATCGCTTCTTAGACCTCGCCATGTGACATGTTTATTTAGGGAAGTGGTATAAAATTACCGAAGTCTTCAACTGCGAAAGCCATGAGTAGCTCAGATGAAATTCGTTGTCTAAATTATGAAATCATTTGCATAACCTACACTCAAGTCTCGTAACGGGTCACCTCCCGGGGGTCACCTTTGTTCTCCAGGCTTATTGGCAGGTAGGTTCTTTGGTCTCATCAGTGGTTCACAAATAGAAACCGTACTCTGTTTACAAACAATTACCTATGATCCGTGAATTTATTAAACGAAACACGGAACAGAAGTAGGCATTATTCATGGGGCATTTTTGCAAAACAAACGGTGGGAGCCAATCATTTGGGTCGTTGGGATACATTCAACGACAACATAGGACACAAATCGACAGTTTAACACGCCACACGTGGTAGTTCATTGGAGGTAAAGGAACTCGTTTATATCGAAAACAGAGTAAGAAGACTGAATGTTTTCTAAGTCAGATCTGGCCTTTTTGGCCTTTGTTTTCATCGTTACACTTGGCTGTTTAATGCTGGAAAGAAGACGAACAGACAGTCCTCCAGTCAGAAGGGCAAACAAGAAGAAACGCAAAAGAGTTAAATGTTACCACTGCAGTCTAAGCGGCCCCCGGAGGAAAGCGATGACCACGAAACTCATAACAGTCGTGGCACATTGTTCATGCGGGTAGGATGTTTAAAGCTATTAGACGGTGTAGATTTAATTATATTTTTTTTGCAGTAATAGAATTACTGACATCCTTCTCTTTTACAAAATTTTGGTTTTTACTGCTATCATATTGATTAACTGGTCAATAAAAAGATGTAGCTAGCAACAGGTTAACAAAAATTTAGAGCTTTACGGTTAACAAAATACCGCAAGGGTTAAAGTTAGCTTCATTTACGTGATGTTGGCTTCCTGAGTGAGCATTAGAACAAAGACCAAGGACCAAACGAATATAGAAAAAAATAAGAGAGTGTTCTGTTTATTCTGATCTACTTTGCATCCGTTTCTTCCAGGATCATATAAAGGGAAACTTTAAAGTGGCGTGTATTAAGAGACAAGAAAATGGCGGCCTTCAGGAATGATATTGGACCAGGACATACTGTTTTATTTCTTTATACAAACAATTTATAAAGCTTGGAAATTAAACTATAATGGGTCACTAGATGTGGTAAAACTAAGCTGAAAATTAAAATTAACGTGCTCTTTATCGGTTTCAGTAAAGTATAAAAAGAAAGTAAGCAGTGTACACTATCATTATGAGTTACTTCTACGCAGCCGTATCGTAGCAAGATTCTTGTTTAAAGTTAACAAAACAGCGTTTTTCAAATGTCCTGTCTTGTAAGAGAATAAAGGCGCGCCTTAGAATATTCACATCGTGTTCTAAGCACAATATCTTCGGAGACCAACAGGACAACCTAAATGTAGTATTAGTATAGGGGTACGTCAATGTGAGACACAATATCCTCGGAAACCCAGGACAGCTGTTTCAAAAGGAGAGAATATCCAAGAAAAACGGAAGATTTACTCTACCATTTTTTTTATATCTTTAAGTAGTCTTATCTATATTTAGAATTATTTTTAGAATTATTCTGAAGTCTTCTACCATCATCTAAGCTTCTATATTGGCCCTTTTTTGAACTCCTCATCGTCACCAGAATGAATTATCCGCATGTAACATCGATTTGCATACGTAATTGGGCTTTTCTGCAGTTTCGTTCGTGTTTCGAGCGATTTTCATGAAAATGTGGGTCTAGCTGTTTATAGCAGTTAAACGAAAAATAAATTAAAGAGAGAGGTTTACATTAAATAAAACTGAAATTTACTGTTTAGAGGAGAGAATCACACGTTACCGAAGTCAACTCGGTAATTTTTACTGACTAAAGGGTATAAAATTGTTTAGTATATTAAAAAGTAATAAAAGGTTTCTCACTGACAAAATCACGACCGCTAAATTCAATATTCTCCCTGACTTTCGTACACCTAAGGACACCTAGTGGGAAATCAGGGTTGGTTTCTTTCAAGTTTTTAAACTAGCTTCAATCCGTTTCATAAATCATCTCACGTGTTGCTCATGACCTGTTGGCAAGCGCTGAAATTGTCAGAAGTGGTTTTAAAAAAAGGCAAAAAAAAGAACAAAGAACAAGTGTAAAACTCTGAAAGTGTGAAAATGTGAAATTGTGAAACTGTGAAAGTGTTTTGACTCTCCGGCTGACGAATAGGCTACGACAGGGTCGACAAAATTCAAAGTAGCGATTGAAGTTGTTTGCCTTAAAAAAATAACGTACTACGCTAGTCAACCAGTACGGGTAAATGCAATGTTATTTTTGCTTGTTCCAGTCTTCGTTGTGGTTTAATTGTTTCTTCTTGACAAAGAAAGTGATGAAGATGACTTAACTGTTTTGTTTAAAATATCAATTTAAATTCCAATTCGCATGTTTTAAGCGTTTTGTTTGTACGTATGACATATCGATGGGCTTTGTAACATAACAGTAGGGGTCAAGTAAATGTATTTTAATACATTATGACATTTAATAACAGCTCTTGACGGGTCAATAAATTAGCCAATCAGGGACTGTAAGTTATTGTCGGGGATTCCCCCCAATAAAAATCGAGGCCTTCTAGGTTGTTTTCTATTCATATGCGCAAACTTGTCAGTTCACAGATGGTCAAATGGAAAGCAAAACTCAGTTTCATTTACCGACACCTGCCGCGAAAACCAAAAAACAAAACAAAACAAAGCTTTACATTAAATAAACTGACTGAAATTTAGTAGAGGTGAATGTGCGAAGTACATCACAAGCTTACTGGGTCAAACCGATAATTTTTGGAGTACTTTCCTACTGGCTATAAAATTGTTCAGCAAATGAAAATGAAGTAAATTGAATAAAGAAAGTAAAAGGTTTCTTGCGACGGCGTAAGATTTTCACTGCATAAGCAATAACACCTATAAAACACTGGGAAGCTTTCTTTCTAGCCTAACTTGAATCCGCTCAAGCGTGTTGCCCTCCGCTCCCTTAACTGCTTAAAGGGCATTAAAAGCAGATATAAGACCTGCTGGGGAGTGCTGAAATCGACAGAAGGCCTGTGACCAGCTAGCCTGTTCCAGGCTCCGAGATAGTGGTGAAAAGTCGTTCCCTTTCCCAAGTAGCGCGCGTCTTATTTTCGCTTTGCTCGTTTTAATACGTCCGCACTATACTATCTGAGAGCCTGGCACAGGCTAGGGACCAGCTGAGGTTTAGGACTGATCATAGACATTTAAAAGACACATGAAATACTTCAGTAAAGAATTATCTAGGACTGAGCTCATCAATTTAAGTTTCTTACTGACAACGTCACGGCCGCGTAAGATTTTCCCAGGCTGAGCATAAACAATAACACCTGCGCCCAGTTGTTCGAAGGCCAATTAGTGCTTAACCCGCGGTTAAATTTAACCAGGGTTTATCTTTCTTGTGTTCAAAAGCATTTTCTTTGATAATTTTCTCTGTTATTTTAAGAGCTTCCAATCATCAACTTGTAGACAAAAAGAATTAAAACGGAAATGCTTTTTAAGCTTTCAAGTCTGAATTCAAATCTCGCGCTAACCCAGAATTATCTTAACCCAGCTTTGAACAACTCGGTCCTGCACAACACTGGGAAGCTTTCTTTCTTACCTAACTTAAATCCGTTTTAATCTTATGACGCGCGTGTTGCTCTTCGCGCCTTTAAATACTTAAAGGCATTTCAGGCAAATATAGGACCTGTTGGCGATTGACAGAAGGTGGCCAAGCTGACGTTTAGAACTGATCATAGAAATTAAAAAGACAGAAGAAGTACTTCAGTAAGGAATTATGACTGAGCTCATCAATTTAAGTTAGCTGCAAAGGTTTTTATTAAGGTAATTAAGTCTAACTACATCATTTTAATGATTTATCAAAAGCATGTAGTCTGTTTACAAACAAGCCCCCTATTACATAATTTTCCCCTAATGGCGGCTGGGAGAAATAATTTGTTGCCATGGTTGTGTAACGGAAGTTTTGCTTAATAAGCCTTAAAGCGCAGTTCCTTTGTTTAATATTAAGCAAAATTTATTTGCTTATGAAACGAAAAAGGCGGCGTTTTTTGCTCATTAAGCAAGAAATACCATGTTTCTTGTTTAATAAACAAAGTTTGCAGGTCAACTGAACTGGTTTAAAAAACAAAAAAGACAGGCATTTTTGTTTAATAAGCCTATTTCAGAAACATTCTAACAGTCCGGAGACAATCTGACTCCTGTTTAAGTTTTTTGTCCCTTGTAATAGTATGAGTATCTGACCGCACTCTCAAAACAGTATTATAATATTTGCATGACAATTAACAATTTTACCTAAAATGCATGAGTTATAATAAACGAATCGTGGAAAGGAAGTAGCCATTGTTCATCAGGCCCAAATGCTGAGGCCCGAATGTAGCCCAAATGTAAACTATTTTGCAAAACAAACGGAAGAGTATGAGTATCTGACCGCACTCTCAAACAGTATTGTATACGTTTGCATGACAATGACCTATGATACCTGAATTACAAGTATAGGTTATAGCATGATTTGTAGTGATATTTGGCACAAATACCACGACTACATACGGCACAAACCTACTGATTAACGCGTCACACGTGGGAGTTCATTGGAGGTAAAGGAACTCGCTCATATCGAAAAGAAAATAAGCAGACTGAATGTTTTCTGAGTCAGAGCTGGCCTTTTTGGCCTTTGTTTTCATCGTTACACTTGCCTGTTTCATGCTGGGAAGACGACGAAGAGACATTCCTCCAGTAAGAAGACCAAACAAAAAGAAGCGCAAAAGGGTAAAATGTAACCACTGCAGTTTTCACGGTCAGAACAAGAACAGGCGGCCCCCAGAAGAAAACGATGACGACGAATCTTATAACAGTCGTGGCACCTTGTTCAGGTAGGATATTTAATGTTACTAGTTAGATTTAATGTTATTTTTCTTGCGGTAATAGCGTTACTTACATCCTTCTCTTTGGCCCTTTTTTTTTTTTTTAACTGCTATCATATTGATCAACTGGTCAATAAAAAGATGTCGCTAGCAACAGGTTAACAAAATTTTAGACTGACGTTTAACAGTTAACAAACTGAAATACCGTAAGGGTTGATGTTAGCTTAATTTACATGATTATGGCGTCTAAAGTGAGCATTAGACCTAAGACCAAGGACTAAACGAATACATTTATTTAAAAGAAATAAGAGAATGTTCTGTTTATTCTGATCTACTTTGCATCCGCTTTTTACAGGATCAAATAAAGAGGAAGTTTTAAAGTGGAGGTACATGACGGCCTCCTGCAGGAATGATATTGGACCAGGACAAACGGTTTTTCTCTTTCTACAAACAATTTTTAATGAGCTTGAAAATTAAAATATAATACGTCACTAAAGGTGGTAAAGCTAAGCTGGAAATTAAAACTAATGTGCGCTTTTGGTTTCAGTAAAGTATAAAAAAGAAGCCGGAAGCAGTGTACAATCTCATTATGGGTTATTTCTACTCAGTATTTATTTGCTCCTTTTAAAAGGACTACGATTCCTGTTTAAAGTTAACAAAACAGCGTTTCTGACTGATGACCCTCGAATGTCGATCCTGTCTTGTAAGAAAATATAGGCGCGCCTTAGATTACAGTGTATGCACATCGTGTTCTAAGCACAATATCTTCGGAGACCCAGAACAACATACATGTACTATAGTAAAGGGGTACGTCAATGTGATACACATTATCCACGGAAACCTAGGACAGCTACTTCGAAAGGAGAGAATATCCAAGAAGAACGGGAGATTCACTCTACCATTTTCCTTATCTTTCATCTCTTATCTTTAAACTATGTTTAGAATTATTTTTAGAATTATCTTCTACCATCACCTAAGCTTCTATATTGGCCCTTTTTTAAACTCCTCACGTCACCATGTCAACCATGAGAATGGAGTTCTTAGAAAACGTCGATTTGCATGCGCAAGCTTCTCTGTAGTTTCGTTCGTGTTTCGAGCGTCGTTCTTCAAAATGCGGGCCTGTTGATATAGCAGTTAACGAAAGATAAAAGAGACAGCTTTAAATCAAATAAAACTGAAATTTACTGATTAGAGGAGAAAATCACGCGCTTACGAAGTCAACTTGGTAAGGTAAATTGCTTAGTATATTAAAATGATCTAAAGTTAATGCTTTTAAGGAAGTTCCACGGTCAAAAGTAACAGGTTTCTCACTGACAAAATCACGACTGCGAAAGATTCAAATATTCTCCCTGTACACCAAAGGACACCTAATGGGAAAGCTGGGTGACGTCTGTGAAGTTTTAAACTAACTTCAATCCGTTTCATAAATCTTCTCACCTGTTGCTCATTAGCGCTCCTTCAATGCTTAACGACAAAATGTTTCAGGCGGTTACATGACCTGTTGGCAAGCGCTGAAATTTCAGAAGTGTTTAAAAAAAAAAAAAGAAAGAAAGAAAGAAAAATAGACAGACAGACAAGAACAAGTGTAAAACTGTGAAAGTGTTTTGACGCTCCGGCTGACGAATAGGCTGCAACAGGGTCGAAAAAGTTCAAAGTAGCGATTGAAGTTGTTTCCCTTAACCGTTTAATCCCTAAGATCAACATTTGAATTCTCATTTGTTGCCCCTATTCATTTCTTACAGAAGTAGTGGGGAGAAGTTGATAAAATATCAAGCAAATGCATCTTCAACCAGTACGGATGAATGCGATGTATTTTTTGCTTGTTTCAGGCTCTGTTGCCGTTTATGTTTTTCTTCTTCACATAGGAAGTGATGACGAAGGCAAAAATGTTAATTTTCCAGTTTGCCTGTGTCATCAAGTTGTCTTTATGTATCGCATATCGAGGGGCTTTGTAACAGTGAAAGTCTTGTAAATAGATTATCCGATGATAGTTCCTGACGGGGGAGTAAATCAGCCAATCAGAGACTGTATATGATCGGCGGGGAATCCCCTAATAAAAAATGAAGGCACAAGGCAGTCTTTTTAGGTTGTTCAACATTTACATGGGCAAACCGGTCGGTTCACGGTTTGGCAAATGGAAAGCAAAACTCGGTATCTGAAAATTTCATTGCGGAATCGCGTTTATCATTTGCACAAATTTATATCATTTACCGACAACTGCCGCGAAAACAAAACAAAGTTTTTTTTACCATAACTGAGTGAATACTCGCGCGCTGATCTGTCAAGAGCTACGGTCTATGAGAGAATAGACCATGGAAATGACGTAACATGTCACGCAGTGCCGGTTGTTTTGTTTTTGGTTTTTCGTAAAAAAATTAATGTTATTGTAAAAAACAAATCGACCACAATTTTTCATGGTCTACACTCCATAGAAATGACGCCATAAAATGTTCAAAACTTTGCAGTGAAACCACTCGTCCGCGGCTTGTGGTTCCACCCGAGTTTTGAACATTTTATGACGTCATTTCTATGGAGTGTAGACCATAGAAAACTGTGGTCGATTTGTTAAACATTCAATAAACTGACGGAAATTTATTAGAGTTGAAACTGTGCGAGCTACATCAATCGCTTACTGGGTCAAACCGATAATTTTTTGGGTACTCTCCGACTGGTTTAATATAAAGTTGTTAAGCACGTTAGGCCGCGCAAGATCCAAAGATTTTCCCTGCATACACAAGGACACCTGTAAACAGTGGAACAGTTTTTTCCAATTTACCTAACTTCATTCCGTATTAATGTTGTGACGTGCTGCCCTTCGCGCCCTTAAATGCTTAAAGGCATTTCAGGCAATTGGCAAGTCTCCAAATTCACAGAAAATGGCCTTGACGTGGCCAAGCTGAAGTTTAGAACTGATCATAGACATTAAGGGCCTGTTCACATGAGGGTGGGGGACCCCAGGTAACCCGCCTGTCCATATAATCTCTCATTTTAATTTGATCACGTTTACATGATAGCTGGGTGACCCGCCACATGTTACCTCACCCATCTGGGGTCCCCAAACCTCCGTGTAAACAGGCCCTAAAAAGACATATACAGTGCTTCAGTAAGGAATTATACAGGACTGAACTCATCAATAACCATCAATTTAAGTTTGCTTCAACATTTTTTTGTGTACTCAGGGACATCTAACTGTAATGCCCTCTTATATAAAATTTTAGAGTGTAAATGATATTAACCGAATGGAATAGAAAAATGCTTTTGTTAGTAAAAATGCGCCATTCGTAATTTAACAGTGCTATTGCTTACGTTAATATTACCATGGTTTAATCACTGAGGTATGAAACATAAAACCAACAGCCCGTAAGGGTCAACCGAGTCTGAAATTATCCTAACACTTGCTCAAGATAAAGTTCTAGATTGTTCATCATTTGCTGCATAACAAATGAGCTGGCGTTTTACAGTGCGACTACCGTAACCGGGGCCACTTAGACAAAGTTGACCAATCGGATTATAGGAAAATAACAATACATTCCAAGAAAGTTGGTTGTTGGCCAACTTGCTGCTCGAAAAAAGAAAAAACAATAAGTTACTCGAAGCACGCCAAATTTAATATTGACAGCAAACGTTTTTAGGGAAAGCAAAATGTTTCACCAGACAATGTTTTTCTATTCGAAACTTTGCATACAACACCCAGGATTCACATTCCTTTGACACAAGCAGTTATTTTGTAATCTACCAGCAATTTCTTCGTTCCTATTGCCGCGCTTTGCAGTTAAATGCGTCATTTACTCTAACTTTCTTTCTTCCTTGGTTGAATTTCGATTGATGTTGTTTATTTCGTTTCGTGGTAATTATGATTGACAACTAACTTTCTCGGAATGTATTGTTATTTTCCTGTAATCCGCTTGGTCAACTTTGTCTAGGTGACCCCGATTAAAGTAGTCGCACTGTATTATGTGCAGTGAGGCCAGCCTAATCACATTTCAGTGTGGTTGTATGATAGACAACAAAGCAGACTGAATGTTTCCCGACTTAGCTGTGGCCTTTATGACCTTGGTCTTCATTTTTGCTTTGGCCTGTATACTGTTGGAAAGAAGAAACTGTAATACTTCAGCAGCAAAAACGCCAAAGAGGAGGCCAAAAAGACGCAAAAGAGTGACCAGAAGGCATTGCGAAGATCATCACGGCTTTACTGGTCGGCGAGGGCCCGAAGAACACAGCGACGACGAAAGTTACAACCCGCGTGGAAAAATAACCAGGTAAGACTGCCAAATTCATTTAATGGTTATAATCACCCTTCCCTTTCGCAATATCATATCGACAAACTAATCGAACGACTGTTTAAGGTCAAGAACAGAGACACTTCAGATCAACACCTACAAATTTAAAGTTTGTTTGATTTCACGTGGACTTTTGACTAAGCGAAGAATTGAAAAAAAAGAAGAAGAAGAAGAAGAAGAAGAAGAAGAAGAAGAAGAAGACGAGGGACAAAAGCGTTGAAAAGTCCTGACGTGGAGGTTTTTTTTTTTTCTTTTTTTGAGAATCATGTGAACAGAGGATTCATGTAACCATGCGTATTTCAAGATAGACACAAAGAGGAACAACTGAAACTGAACAATCTAACTAGACTCTAACTGAAGTTAGACGCAATAGTAAAGTTTACGTACAGTCTAACTAGAACCCCTGTTACCACTACTGGCCAAATACTTGACTCAGAGAATACATTCATGATAAATATACTTGTAAAGGGAAATTGTAAGGGCTGCTTGCACTTTTATTCTAGTAGACGGACAGCAGAATTGCCACATTCTACTCAACATATTACGACTTGCGCCGAATTCGAAAATCATGATAATTATATCCTCAATTGCTCATTTCGTAGCCTGCCCATTTTCTGATTGGTTGTCAATGACATCACAGAATCCGGAAATATCCGGGGACTCCCCGGGATATTGAGCCCAAATCGAAATAATTATTAAATATTTCCTTCTATTTAATGCAACACACGCCACTTTGGAGGTCTGAATTTCGGATACTGGGGATAAACAAGACACGGACAAAAATAGGAACTCTGAGAATTTCGCACACAAGTTCAAAGCTTCAGCGGGTCATCCGATTCGGGAGCTTCGA
Organism: Porites rus; assembly: GCA_964035705.1. Classification (NCBI taxonomy): domain Eukaryota; kingdom Metazoa; phylum Cnidaria; class Anthozoa; order Scleractinia; family Poritidae; genus Porites; species Porites rus. The sequence goes on from OZ038001.1 coordinate 2,458,576, forward strand.
TAACAAAGACCAACTCATTGAGGAATTTACACTCTTTCCTTTTGCCATGCTGATATCAGCAGTTAACAACCCCCTGAGATTTATCAATAACCGCAAAGTTTATCTCCGAACTTATAATTTTTTTTTGCAGGTTTTGATAATTAGTAAATCATGAATTGGAAAAGGCCGAAAGATGATGTCTTAAGGCTAGAAGCACGAGGCCTTAGCACACTAGCAAAGCACTATTACTGGGAAATATCTCTACATTTATTATTGTAGGATCATGTGAAGAGAACTATATGTCCATGTAGCAGTTTACGGATGATCACTGGCTATACCGACGAAAGACATCACTCAAGAATTTTATACAACTGAGCCTGAACGATTTAAAGTACCTGTTAGCCACAAAAGGCTATTTTAGAAAATCTAACTGCTTCACTAAAACGATTTAATAACCTCTGCATATATAATGAAACTGATTCACGTTTACCATAACTGTAAAACTGAAATTTAGACTAACAAAAAAATAAAAATAAATAAATCAGTTAGTGAATAAATTCATGATAAACATACTTGTGCTCAGGAAACTTGTAAGATCCGCTATGCTACTTTTATTTTACTCGAAAGCCAGCAAAATCGACATATTCTACTCAACCTATTTCGACTTGCACCAAATTCGAAATATGGTAATATATTTATTCATGTATGATTTTTCTCATTTCGTACCCACATGCTGTTTTCTTTCTCTTTGAGGTCAATAAATGCCCCAATGAACAGGATCCTCATTTCAACATTGGCTTTTCTTTATTCGATTTCAGATCAGGACCGTATGGAACGCGACTACAAAATACGCGAATGTTTAACTGCAATTTTGATTGGCGTCTGTAGTATGAACCTCTGACTTGTGTGAAAAGTTTTCTTTTTCTATTATTTCGTTTTCCTATTACTGCTTTCTCGTAAGTGAATCCCAGTAACTTATTTTGCTACACTTCTCTCGTGGCAGGTGTACATACTTTGTCGACTTTGTTTGCTCATGCATATCAGTCTGGCGAGAGAAAAAAATGCGCTCAATTTACCAAGAATTTGTTTTATTGAATTCGGACAAACAGTGACTTAGTTCACGATTAGCTGGTTTACTTTCTTTCCTATATAAATGACTTTACTTTGAATATATACTAAATTCTTACGAAAACTGAATTATTTCATGATTTGTTTATTCCATTTCTTTCCTTATTAATAAATATGCATGTGAGCTTCAACTACATCAGCTGGTTTACTAAATTCTACCCGTTTCCATTTCTTTCCTTAATGATTATGCAAGACTAATTTCATCAGTGAATTAATCCGCTCTTGACTAACGTTATAAACAGCCGTGGCTTATTTGAATGAAACGGGGGGAGCAAATTTGCAATATGCAAGCATGTTTTTAAAAAAGCCATGACATTTTCTAGCTTAAAATAAACGACACTAGTTGTTATGCATAACGAAGAGCTAACGAGTCCTAAGTCCCCTTGTTAATATCTACTCCTATTTTGATTTTGTTTATTGTTTCATAAATAGGAGCCAATGAAAAACTGTCAGGTGCTTGAAAGAAATATGAGCTAAAAAAAATACGAGGGCACCTGTTAAATCATCTAGAAAATTAAAGTACATGCCCCTGAGATACTGAATTATTTAGCTGCAATTTTCAAAACCAGTATCCCGTAACAACTGGGAGCTTTAAACAAAAAATTGAAAATAAATAAATCAGTTAGTCAATAAATTCATGATAAACATACTTGTGCTCAGGGAACTTGTAAGAGCCGCTATGCTACTTTTATTTTAGTCGAAAGCCAGCAGAATCGCCATATTCTACATCACGTCTTATCAAATAATCCTGACTAACTAAAGAATATTCCCTGAATATCGTGTGATCGAAGTAGTAACAGCTGGAAGCACTGAAGTATTGACCCGGATTTCCAAGGTTACGGGCTACTGGTACATGTATGCGCGTCACGGATGAGATGGCAGGAGCTGTGTTTAAAGTAAATCAGCCAATTAGAGACTGTATGTGATTGGCGGGGAATCCCCTATTATAAAAATCGAGCCCGTCTGTACCATTTTAAAGGCCTGTTTACATGGAGGTGGGGAACCCGGGATAGGTTTTGAATCTCTCATACTTGAACAAATTTGATCTTTATGGTAAAAGCAATATAACACATGTATTATACATAGACTAGACTTTATTATGACATTACTTTTTGGGCGATTGGAATAAATATCACGTGGCAATGATGTCACAATAGTTATAGAATTTCAGCCTTCGTCGACCTGATTGCAAATGCTTTACGCACAATCAAATGCTTTACGCTTCCGTTATGCGAAGTTTCACACAACTCTATAAGAGGATATTCGAGATAAAAGATGATTATAACTTACGCATGAACTGAAGACTGGACTTTATGCAGACAAATTTGTCACTTTTTGGATGTTTCCTCGAAGGTTTTATCTCTCATTTGTTTTGCAAATGACCCTTATACACTTTACAATCAGCGAGACGCAAGAAGACTAACGCGATATCGGAAAACATGAAAACATGTGAATCGAGGTAAAACATGCGCAATGCTGAGTTCATTTTCTAATCTCTAAGGGTACTTTCAGCAAAACAGCGATTAAACTAAAATTGACGATAGATTTTCTTTAAACAAAATTTCAGTGCTTCAATTGATCAGTTTCTTATAAAATACTCGATTTTCGTGCCCATTGAAACAGATATTCCTTGGTACAGCCAAAATAAAACCTTACCACAAATTTGCACTTGCTGGAGACGTCTTCTGGACGTTTCCGTTCGCAAATCAACCAGTCATATAGTTACTGTATATCACATGCGGGGAATCCCCTTGTATGGTTGCTAGCATATATAATCTCACAATGAAATGACTATCCAGAGACCCTCGTATCCAGTTTCTGTGAAAGTTGATCGGTGTCTGCCTGTGCTTACGCTCGACTCCGTTTGTCGAAGCCAAATAGCGGGAAAATGTTTTCTGACTTGGCGTTGGTCATCTTGGCTCTTTTTGTTTTTGTTTGGGGGTGCATGATACTAGAAAGAAGAAATAATAACTCAGGAGAAAGAAAGTCAACAGGGAAGCCGAGAAAACGCAAAAGAGTGGCACGAAGCCATTGGGAAGACCCTCACTACATGACCCAGCGTAAACCCGAAGAAAATACTGACGACGAAAGTTATAACATGCATTAAAGAATATTCAGGTGAGACTTTCTCATTCTTATACCGTAAATTCAATAGTTTTGTGATTTTTACGACTTGGTGAACAAATTGACAGGCGGTGTTTTAGCTGTTCTCTGTCTGATATCCAAGTTCAATTTTCTATCTTTTTTTTTTTTAAGATCGACGACAGTTTGGTAACCTCTTAAAAAGACAATTCCATGCTTGCCTTCAACAATTTCAGAGCTAAAGGACAGTGTAAAGATTTTCAAGAACTCAGGATCAGATGATACGTCAGGAAAGTTAACTCAGTCGAACGACTCAGTGACACTGGTTGCTCTAATGTTTGACTCTCAGCTGTTTTAGAGTCACATACTGCATACTCTCAATCCTGTACGGCGCGTTTAATTATTAAACAATGCGTCTGATAGCCATTTCTTTATCCTGCTTTGGCAAATCATCCTTTCTGAGTAGGTCGTAAGATGTAACAGCATGATTTGAAATATTCCTTAATGCAAATTTTTCTCATTATAATGTATTGTGAGTGGTTTCCAAGTTGAAGATTAACAATGATACGTTGGACAAGGGGCTCTCGACTTGTTATTTCTTCGCTGTATCTTTGGATTTCTTATTTATAATTAAATTGCAGTCATTTTCGAAGTTGTATTGGTAGTTGCTCTAATTTTGCTGGCTTCGTTTAATTTTCGTTGATGACCTGTTCCGTTACGGTATACGCAGGGCACACCGTGTTTGTTAGTTTGCTTTTTTTTCCGCGTGGAATGACCGTTGTGCAACGAGCAAACACCTTTGCAAGCAAAATTCTTTGCATTTTCACTCTTTCTGCGTAGGTATTCTTTTCAACTCTGGGGAATTCAAGAGAAGAATCCAAGACGTCGCAACCTACTTTGTAATTTCAAAACGAGGCATCAGTTGATTAAACAGGTTACGGCGTTATTAAATTACAAGTAATGCTTTAGTTAATGTAAAAGATTTAGGGCTTATGTTTTGTAGAGCCGCATATATTTATTAGCCTACTGATCATGCATTGAATACTAAATATTTTAAAAACACGACTTTTCTTCCGTTGAAAGGGAAATGCATAGGAAGTTATAAGCTAATCTAGGCGGGTCATTTAGAATTGGCATATTTCTCTTTCTTTCTTATTCATTTGGAGTTGAAACGATAAATACGTTCATACACCCTGTAGTTTCCTCTAAAAGCATACCCGTTTCCAGACCAAAACGGCGCAAAAACCCTACCCTTTGGGTAAGAGATAATGAGCTAAAATCTGATCGAATCCCCAAAACATGACCCTGGCATGAACCCGGAAACCGCACATGAAAAGCCTAAAAAAGCACCTAACAGGAATCTGACTAATGCGTTTGACTAATGGGTTCTGCCGCAGTCATGCACCCTCACTCACGCCTGACTCTAAGATCACTTTGTACAATACGGTCTTTTAGTTAAGACTTGAAAGCCACTGAGTGTTTGCCATTTTTCATCATAGTTGCCGGAATCATATGCTACATCGCGTCTTATCAAATAATCCTGGCAACACACGAGTCACTCATGAATTCCATTCTCTAATTTCACGATATAAAACCAGAGGCCCGTAACAGAATTAACGCTCATTATCATTTATAAGTACGAGAGTCACAAGGGCGTAGTAAACGTACAAACGTAGATGGTGTAGGAAAACATGGGTTGATTTTAATTGCCCAGCAGGAGCGGCCGATTGGTTCAGTAGTATGATTGGTCAGTCCACTTTTCTGCACATTTAGGCAAGCCAAGTGAGTCAAGTAAGTAGCAGTTTCGTGATATTCCTTATAAGTGAATCAGTTTGCGCATCTCGAGAACAAAATAAGAGGCCTGAATGGCGTTTTCTGAGGCAGAATTGGTCTTTTTGGCATTAATCTTCATTTATGCTTTGGGCTTCTTGATTTCATCGCTGGGAGCGAGAAACAATACCTCAACAGTAAAGAAAACAATAAAGAAGAGAAAAGGGCGAAAAAGAGCGACACGCAGACACTGCCAAGACCATCAGTACGGGGGTCGACGAGGCCCTGACGAAAATGACGACGATGAACCTTATAATCCTCGTGGCACAATACTCTGGTGAGACTTTTTAATGTTGCTGCTGTTAATTCACCATGCATTTCTTGAAGTAAGGACTATTTATACTCTTCCCTTTTGCCATGCTGGTATCAGCAGTTAACAACCCCCTGAGATTTATTAATAACCGCAAAGTTTATCTTTGAACTTTTTTTTCGCAAGCTTTGAGAATTAGTAAATAATAGGAAAAAGCCGAAAGATGATGTTTTAAGGCTACTTAGCACACTAGCCGGCAAAGCATTATTATTGAGAAATATCTCTACATTTTATTCTTGTAGGATTACGTGATGAGAAATAAATAGCCATGCAGCTGTTTACGAACGATTACTTGCTACACAGACGGAAGACATCACTCAAGAATTTTATAGAACTGCAACTGAACGATTTATTCTTTAGAAAATCTAACTGCTTCAACTATAACGATTTAATAACCTCTGCATATATAATGGCAATTGCGTCACGTTTACCATAACTGTAAAACTGAAATTTGGACTGACAAAAAATTAAAAATAAATAAATCAGTTAGTCAATAAATTCATGATAAACATACTTGTGCTCAGGGAACTTGTAAGAGTCGCTATGCTAGCGCCATATTCTACTCAACCTATTACGACTTGCACCAAATTCGAAATATGGTAATATATTTATTCATGCATGATTTTTCTTATTTCGTGCCCGCATGTTGTTTTCTTTCTTTTTGTGGTCAATAAATGCCTCAGTGAACAGGATGCTCATTTCGCCATTGGCTTTTCTTTATTCGTTTTCAGATCAGTATTGTATGAAACGCGACTACAAAATAAGCGAATGTTTTAACTTCAATTTTGATTGGTGTCTGTAGTATGAACCTCTGAATTGTTTGAAAAGTTTTTCTTTTCTATTATTTCGTTTTTCTGTCACTGCTTTCTCGTAAATGAATCCCAGTAACTTCTTATTTTGCTACATAAAAGGCGTACATTTTTTGTCAACTTTGTTTCCCATGCATATCAGTCTGGCAAGAGTCCTTTTCCGATAAGAAAGAGAAAGTGCAAATGTTAACTAGAAAAAATGTGCTCAATTTATGAAGAATGTTCATTACTGAATTCAGACGAGTGACTTAATGCGTGATTGTCCATAAACAGTAGCCCGTAACATG
>OZ038001.1:2470000-2472500 GCA_964035705.1 Porites rus
ATTTACATTTTACAGATCCTTTGTTTTTTTAAATTAAAAAACGTAAGAAACAGAAAAACTCTATAGCTACAAAAGGGTATTGTAGAAAATTTTTACTTTACTAAAACGATTAAATAACCTCTGTGAAATGGAAAGTGCTTCACGTAGTGTACCTTAACCGTAGTACTAAAAATTTGACAGGCGAATAAAAAAAATAATCTTGAGTTAGTGACGTAGTTAGTTGACTTCTAATACACACTATAAAACTCTTACGACAACTGAATCAGTTCACAATCGGTTGATTCCATTTCTTTCCGTAACAAAGATGTTGACTTCAAATACACGTTAACTTCTTAACACGAATAAAACCGCAGAAGTAGACAAATTTAGAAAATCTAACTACTACATAACAATGATATAATGATATACAATGTTCTCTGCTGTAAGCGCCAGGAATGTTTTCCGTTACCTTTATAGTATTTTTATGTTCGCCGCGTTCTTAGTTATTTTCGTGTTCGCGCCTTTAGTGCTGTTGTTTGGTTAATTAGTTTTTCATTGTTCGCGTAGCTTTGTCCTTCGTGTTAGGATTTTTCTGCATATCGTATATTTAGCTTTTATTGTAATTTTTTCGCGTCAGTTCTTCGTTTAGCTGCGCTTGGTCCGGTTTACAGTTTAATGTTTGGGTTTTGCTCGTCCTAGTTTTTCGTCCTTATCTCGCTATCGTCTTGTAAGTATCTCGTTTGTTTCATTCGCATTTCTAGATTGCCTTATTGCTTTCGTTCAGTTTGTAGGTTGTTTTATCTTGACTTTGTATTTGTTTAATTGTTATTTTTCAGTACCGCTATACTTCGCTGTACTTCGTTATACTTCACACCGGTTCACTTGTTTCCCTGCACCAGTTGTACAAGTTCTAGAATAAAGTTTGTGTGTTAAAAACTATAGCGCGTAAAGGCTGCGACTATATCTGCTATGTCACTGCGTTCCGCCGCAGAGAAAACGTTTAAGTTCTAATCAGCAGAAAGGCAACAACACGTTGAAATAGGAAGGACACGACCAGTTGTGTTTATTGGGGACGAGAAAAGCTAACATACAAGAAATAAAGTAGTGGCGGAGAAAACGAATTACATCACTGTAAACTACGAGACTAAACGTAAACAGCATACTAGAAAAATTAAGCTCGGCAAGGTGCGAGCGGTAAAACTGGCTGTGTCGAGTGACTAATGCGAAAGGCGACAAGGCTTAAATACCGAGATGTGACGTAAAATCCCTAGAGGATCAAACTGCGGCCATAAATGCAAATTCCGAACATAAACACATGTATCGTTGCGGCTAATTTGTCGCTGCCTCTGAAACTTTCCGGGTTGCCGGGTTGCCAACGACCGGGTCGTAAATCTATTCGTTACGCATGGGAAGCCGCAGATGCTGAGTTGATTTGCCGGTTGACTAAATCTATTGCTTGTTTATCGTTTAACTTTGTTTGGACCTTCCTGTTAAAGTCGCGGTCGTTGTTTCGTAGGGTGCCTGGCCTCTTCCAGGCAATAGGGTCCCTTTCCGCTCCATTGGACGGTTGAGGTTGGATTACTGAGCGGAACTTTGAACTGCCAGGCGTCTAAATTTCCGTACGGTTAAGGTGGTTCCGTGTGAACGGAACAACTAAAACACGAATTCTCAACCGGTTGAAAATTCGTTTACACAGGCCATTCAATGTTTCCGCTCTGTTCACTCGGAACATTGAATGGCTAAGAGTACAAATATAAATTCCGCACGGTTAAGGTGGTTCCAATTGAACACCAACCGGTCGAAAATTCGTTCGGTGTCGAGTGCAAGTTCAAATTAAAGAACAAGACTAAGAAAACCTTACCCGAATAAATCCATTGATCTTCTTAACTGAGTGCAACATACAAATAAACCAGCGTGTGTAGATTAACAAATCATCCATGGTTACGACACTCATCGCTGAATCACTGCCAGTCAACGTGGCCTCACAAGCCACAGCAAGTCTTCTGGCCCTCTGTAAGCAGTCATGGTACTCTTCCATGATAAAGCTGAAGAATCAGTATAACGAAAGAACTGAGTGTTTGTTGATTCAAAAATTACCCCTGACGGAAACGTTAACTACATACATTGTAAGGTCAATCAGTAAACAATACAATCCACGTTTGAAGAAGCGATGCAAAATATTTGTACAAAAAGAAACTCAAATTCATTTCGTGAAGTTCTCTTTAATCGATCTGTAAGTTTCCATACTTGTAGAATGTTTGAGATGCGAAATGTGGACTAAACCAGAGCCTCGATCTTTGATATAAGCCCCCGGAGTCAATCCTTTCCCGTTTTATTTCTAAAAATAGTTTTCGCGAAAACGGATAAAGAAAACAAAGATTTAGTTACCTTATTTTCACTGGTTACCACCGACGAGTGTGGCGAAAGCATGCATATATAATTGCCCCCCTGAGCTCGCAAATTTCAGATGCCAATAAAAAGAAAAATAAAAGTAGCTTAGTGACGCCACGATGAGGGTGCT
>OZ038001.1:2475000-2522500 GCA_964035705.1 Porites rus
ACCTACAAAGCTTATAAATTACCTGGTGAAGAAGTAAAGGAATGCTTTTTCCAGTGTACTCCACTTCACAGCAGCTGGTCATCTCCTCACGCATCACGTCTGCCTGTATGATCAAGGGTTGAGCTTCACGCACCTGAGGTTGTATCATTAAAAAATATGATTAAGCAAACATAACCTTGAACAAAGAAGTAGAGATAAGGTTGGACAGAGGCCACCCTTTCTCCTGTTTCAGGGTGAAAGAATGTAACAAAAAATCAATGACACTCATTTAAAAAATTTAGTACTTAAACTGGTTAGCGACAGAGTGGGAAAAGCAAAATCAAACCAGCAACTCAGCTTGTGATTTTGTCACTTACATGCAGTCAAACAGAGAAGCAAGCAAAACCAGATGCACAGTGATGGATAATCAGATCTTTACGAAGGTGGGGAACCTGCCGACCCACAGACAGTCTCTTTTCAGAAAAGAGAGAGACACAGCCCAAAAAATAAGTTGGGGCCTAGACTTCTTATTACTCCAGCTCTGACAAAAACTACAGATAGCTAATACTACTTTTTTGACTAATCCCAAGACATTCCAATATGGCACATAAAGCTGTTAACACTACGAAACCACTACAACACTTCAGCTAGCCTGCATTGCAGATTTAATCTAACCCCAGTTAGTAACGTCCGCAAAGCAGTGCCTGAATGTTTTTGTTCTGGACACCCAAAAGACTCAACGAATTACCAGAGATGCATTTCGAATTTCTTTTCCTCCTGATTGGCAAATCAAAAATGGCATTTTTAACATGGCTAAAAATGGCACATACTCAAATCCTTGGGCATCTATGAGGGGCCAAAAATAGGATTTTGGTGCTGTTTTGCAGATTAACTTTACCAGAGTTTAGTTTTGTCTGTGGTGCAGGCTACACTTCAGACTGTAAGCACCACAAATGAGCTAAAAAATATCACAAGACTAAGTATCCTAATGAACCATCCTTAAAAATTGCTGGCAAACCTAAACACAATACAAGCTTATCTAAAAAGTCCACAGTTTATATTCCACACAAACCTCGAGACTCTTATTGATAGCAAGCTTTCTCTCTCTCTTAAAATGCTCTACATCTTTTGGTAATGGTACAGATCTAGGGCAAAAGGAGGAAAAATTAAAATAATTGTTACATAGCTGGAAATTTTTCCCAACAGCCCCCTCTTATTGTTTACTTTGAGGCCACGTGACACCTAACAATAAAACTGTTTCCCACCAAAATTTCTAAGCTGGCAATATTTAGGTAATGATATCAGAGGGTATACAGTGTACTGTTACTTGCCAATGTTGATCGACAACTGCCGCTACAGCAAGGTTCAATGAATTTCCAGCTTCAAAATTTCCAGGTATATTTCCTTTGAATGTCAATGTTTCCCTCAGCTCCGCTTTGGGAATTATTGAAATTCTCTGGAAACAAACTTAACTGTCTCCCTTGAGGACCAGTCAGTAAGTGTTTAATTATTATTATCAATAAGCCAGCTAGTTCATTATTTATAAATGCAATTTTTATGGAGGCTATACATGTAACATTTTCATACTTTTGCTGTGATTTCTTAAGAATATGCTCACTGGAGTCTCATGTTTTTAAGGGGGGTATATCAACCCATAGGGTCTTTAAGGTCTCGGTAAATGAAAATTTTAGTACATTGCTCGATTTTGTTTTTTTTGGATTTTTGTCATGAGTGGGTCCTAAATTTTATTGTGGCAGAAAAAGAAAATCAGAAAGTGCTTTTTAACCCTTCTAAAATGAGCCTTTTCTGAGCTAACCAGCCAAGCGTGGACCTCGCGCTAAATCTTTAGAGCTGATTTTCTCTCACTCTATTTTAGACACAAAAATCAAAATTCTCCGACCTCCAGTCGGGACAGGTTTTAAGCTATCGCTTTGAAACTTTCAGATGTGATGGATAATGATATACACTCAAAAAGGGTGTGAGGAATTTTCCGATTTCCCTTTGTAACTCATTTTATGTCAGTTTCTTTGTGTAAATCGCGCTCGAGATTCGACTTTTTAGTTTGAAATGCAATAATTCCGCTAATACGAGACATATGCAAATTTCCTCACACCCTTTTTTAGGTCTTTTATCTGTCAATCAGACGCAATAAAAAGGAAGTGAATATTTAACAACGCGAAAGGGCTGGAGCTTCAGCAGTAAACTCGATACCTCTGAGCTCGAGAGCAAAAAACTTAAGCGCCTTTTGAAATTCGATGAAATAAATTCTTTTATAAGGTAATTTAGTCTTTTAGCTTTAATTTGATACATAACTTGCCTTTGTAGCGAAAATACTCGCGCGACTAGAATTTTTTTCTGTGGGCACCTCGTTTTCCTTTACCGAGACCTTAAACATACTTTTTAATTGTCACCTTCTGAGGGAAGTGGTACCTTTCAGCATATTAATCATGCTGTAGATCCCCTGCCAAATGCATAGCTTTAAAGCTGTTTTGACCTGGAAATGATATCAGCTTTGTGACCAGGCCTTTACAAGTACAGAATTACAGTTGGTTGAATGACTGTGAGGATCATTTGTTTTAGATTTTACTATGTAGAAAGGTTTTATCAGCTGTTGGTTGACATGTGACAAAATTTACTCAAGTCTGACTTTCTAACCTAAAAAATGAAGACAAAATCAAGGTCAATAAAAAGATTGAGGTTATCTTGACCAAACAAGCTTGGTTAATAAAGGATTTATAGTTTTGCTTGCAGGACCAAGGCAAGAAATTCCAAGTAAGATTGGCCCCCCTTACCCGCTCAGGTACATGTAGCCAATCATAACACACGATTCACTTGATCTTCCCCACTCGTGGACTCAGCCATATGATAAAAATATTTTGGCATGCAAAAGAAGTTAACATCTGGAATATTGCCAGTGGTGCATTCTCTTGACACACACAAAAATGACAAAATGCAATCAACAAAATACAGTTTTAAAAAAAGCCTCACTCCTAATGATTCTACTGTAAAAATTTGACGGTGTTACATGCAGCTACAAGCGCCTGGATCACTTTTTAAAATTTTCTTTCTATTTGCCTGCAAAAATTTCTCTTCCTGCTAACTGAAATTTCCCAGGAAAAATTGCAGACGAATATGAGAAAATCTAAAGCAAGGGTCTGGAGAAATTTAAGCACAGTGACGGCTCCCAAAACTTGTAAGTAAAATCCTTTGCTGTGCAGATTTAGTTTACAATTCATATATTTTTCAGAACAGCCGTTTTACGGAAATTATTCGACATAACATTCTCATACAAACACTGTAATCTCTCACACGGTTATAGCGTCGAAAACCGTGCGTGATAAGGCCTTTTGAAAGAGCGTCAGATTTCGTTTCATGTACACGGCCAGTTCAAAAATCGCAAGACGTCGCGACCTTCGAATAACTTTCAGACACTGTCAATGTTGTCGGTAGCTTCGAACAGATCGGCTTCTAAATTATTAATCATTATCAACTTCAACTTAGTAAATTATTTCCAGTGACAACAAAGTCAGTTCACCTAACAAAGTGCAGAACTGCAAGCTGAGATCGATCGACAGCTTCAAAGAGACTTATAAAAGAAAGGAGAATATAAGCCTTAGCTAAAAATTACTGAAAATGGCAGATCGCTCACCCGAATGCCTTCGGTGCCGAAGAGGAGCTCACGAAATTTCCCTCCTCAACTTCATTCTGCAGTTCCTTCAATTCTTTTTTCAGATCTTCTTCCAACGATCTAACCTTCTCCGAAGATGACACTTCGTAAATGCCTTCCATGTCCTCGGTACGTTAATTATTACAAGGACTCAGCCTTGATTATGTGTTCTAGAAGGCAATTACAACTCCATTCTCATCCCGGACTCTTCTTTGCTTTGGGCGCCATGTTCGATTTGCCTAGTAACAAAAGACCGGTAACCAACGAGCCTCATATCTTGAATACTTGATTAACTTACCGGATGTGAAAGAAAAGACAGGAGGTCGACAGGAAGTAAAAATACAATTTCGTACCAGTCTCTCCTCTCCGCTTTTCAGAAATCCAACATGGTTGCCCGTTCAACATCGTTAACTTGATACATGGTGGAATTTGAAGGTTAGTTTTGCAATACTTAGGCTATCTTCTCGTTATTTACAAGCTTAATTACATAATTCTTCGTTAAATTAATGTCTCGCTAGGGAAAATGTCGTTTACAAGCTTGTCATAGTTAAACATTGCGTAGATTTTCTAACCCCAAACGCGAGGCACGTTGTGAGGTCATTGGTTCGATACGTACTGTGGTCCACGTATCCTTTTTCACCCAGTTCCAGTTTTCTTTTTATTCTAATATTCCCGTTCTTTGATTAATTTCAAAGTTTATTTGTGAATTTATTTTACAAAATTGTGATACAGTACGGTATATAATCTCTGATAATCTTACTTCTCCGATATATGCAAATGAGTCCTGTCATCTCAACCTCGTTATTTCTGGTTTCATGCGTGGTTTCATATACAATTTTTATTGTAAGGCTTTCTTATTGCCTTCAACAACTATGTCAACTATTTGATACTGGCTGGTAGCAAGGCAATACAACCATATCCTCATTAGACACTTTCCTAACTACGTCCCCCTCCCAGGGCAAAATTTCCCTTGAGTTCACACTTGCTGTAAATAGGGGTTCAATGTTTTAGTCAGTGTTGTTTCTGTATTCAACATGATAATGCGTAAGCCATCATTAATTCAATTTGTTTTTCTTTTACGTTAGCAGTTGCAATGATCATGAAGAATTTAATCATGACACAATTGTAATAATAATAATAATGATAATAATAATAATAATAATGGTTTATTAACAGTGTATCCACCTAGTGGCTCTTCACCTGTTAAAAACTACAATATGAAAAATGAAAAACTATAATATACTACAAATAAAAAAAATTGAATTGAAATCTACAATATAAAAAGCGAAACTATCGGACTAAAAAAGGATATTGTATAAAAAGTAAAAATGTATTAAAGATTAGTAATAGTAATACAATCCTATATGCAATTTACAAACTATTTACAAATGTTATTTAATAGATAGGCATTAACTTCCCTTCCCTAATTGTCATAAAGGCTGCCTCTGTTGTCAACATATCAGTCCATTTTAAGTACAAGATTTACAATCCTTAGTGGCACTCAGTTTTTCTGGATAATTTCAATCAATCAATCAATCAACAACTTTATTTAAGTGTCTAGTCTTCTAGCTTGCCGTCAGGCCTACTAATCGGGGACACTAAATTTCTTTGTCCTAGTGTCATTTTAAACTCACAATTTCTTCTATGGAAGATTCAGGGGATTTAACACCCAAAGTAGATTTTGCAGGCCTGAAAGAGGAACTTTCCAAAAATGGAATGGTTATATGCCCTGCTCAAAACTGCAATCAGGACTTCAGCTCTCTCGGAGGACTCAAGTATCACTTAAAACAAGCCAACCACCAGATCTCTGGTGAAAGAAGGTTTAAATGTGAGCAGTGCAACTTGTTGTTTCAATCACGGGTTCATCTGCGAAACCACAGAGCTGCTGAACATTCAGATGGTGAAAGTGGAAGTCCATTGGTTAGTCCATTGTCAAGTCCAAGGTAACTACAATACAACTTAAATATTTTGCTTGAAACTGTCATGAAAAAATGTATCAAATGAAAGTTTAATTGACAGGGCTGTCACTAACTGTAACATTTCAATGCAACAAGTAGTTGAGTAATCAAACAGCTAGGGATTTCTTTTGGCTCTGTTTTTCCTCTATTTTCCTATGAAAGTAGCTGAGGCCACAATCTCTTAGTGACAGCCCTGATGTAGGTCATACAACTGTATGGTTTACATGTACATCATGACTTTGCACACCACCTGGCAGCCTCTTGCTTTTGCAGTCTTGACATGGATTTTATAAGTCAGGGTTGTCATTAAGAGCCGGGGGCCAGGGATTTTCCCCGGCTCCTATGAGTGTGGCCCCCGGCTACTTTTATTGGAAAATAGAAGAAAAATAGAACCAAACAACATTCCTAGCTGTTTGATTTCCCCGCCTACTTGTTGTGTTTACCCGGCAACTTGAAATCTTAGTGACAACCCTGTAAGTTGTGACATGGGGGTTGTGAGATAGCACTAGCAATAGGGGCTAGGGGGTTTGATAGAGGATTTAGGGACCAATAGTCATGGCTTTCACAACCAGTTCAAGTTGCTGGGAAAATGCAATAAATAGGATGTGAAGTGAACAGCCAAGAAGTTATTTTGGTTCTATTTTCCTTTATTCAATGAAAGAAGACGGAGTCATGCTCGTAGTAAATGGGGGTGGGGGAGATTTCCAATGGCAATCCTGAGAAGTAGGATCTGTGGTACAGGAAGAGATTTTGGAGTGAGATGGTCAGCTGATGAAGGAAAAGAGAGCAAAATGGGATATGTAATAAGCTGAGGAGTGGGTGAGGGGGTTACTGTATTTATTCGATTAAACGCTTTGGCATTTATTAAATGTTTAGCATTTCCAATGTAGTGTTTATTCTAGGGCGACATTTATTCGAGGGCAGCGTTTATTTTGAAACCACTTTCTTTAAATGACTGAGGACAGTTATTGTAAATTGGTTGTAAAAATTATGTAATTTAAAGGTTCCACTGTCTCCCTTATTTTGCTGAGATGGAATCGTAAATGTCTGGATGGTGGAAATTACCAAGTGGTACCAAGGTTTTTCTTATTAAATCCTCGAGTAAACGCCACATTCTTCTGATTAGGTGCGGCATTTTCTTTGAGGGTGTCGATTATTGGTCCACCTGTAGCGTTTGATCGAGGGTGGCATTTAATGGAATAAAATACGGTAAACAGGGGAAAAGGATTGGTGTTTGAATTATCTTTTACAATATTCTTTTTTGTTTTTTTCTGCAGCCTCAAAGAGAAAAAAGCTTATACCTTAGCTCCTTTTTCTAACTCTTCAAACCACAAGACAACACAAGTAAGAACAGAGAGCATTGACCTTGAGAATTCTTCAGAAGTAAACTCGCAAGGTGACTTCTTGGGTGACATGTCAGCCTCAGGTTCTCAAAATAATGGAAATGTGAGCTGCTCAGGCAGCTCAGCTAATCAAGCCTCTTTAAAAAAAAGTAAAGACTCAAGTGATTCTGTGTTAGAATCGAGAACTAGTGTACCCGATGCAAATTCGTTGTGTAGTGAGAATCATGCTAGATTTGTAGGATCGTCAAAAAGAAAGAGAGGTCGACCCAGAAAAGCAGATTTTGAAAGTACTGTCAATGAAGTGTCGTTAATGGCTAGTCCATGTCCTGACCAATTAACTGAGATTTCATCATCATCTCGTTTGAACGCTAACGATAAAATACCCCCAAGCGACATAACACCAGCAAGAAGAACTTCCTCAAGAGTTCGGACACCACGAAAGATTTTCTACATTGATGTGGACAAGTCAAAAGATGACAATTTGCAGAGTTCCTCAAGGAAAAGAGGGAGGAAAAGAAAAAGTGTGACGGACGTGAATAGTGATGAGGACGATGAAACCGATGTAGCGAAAAAACTGGAATATAAGACACCCAAGAAAAGGGGGAGAAAGCCCAAAAGAACGAATATTACAAGCGAGGATGTTGATTCTGTTAGAGAATGTAATGATGAGAGTGTTAGCAATAATAATGGGAAGGAAAAAGTAGAAGAAAAGCGCAGTGTTGGTTGCAGTGATCAGGTTGTTATCAAGGTTGAAGATGAGCAACAAGAAAATGAGGAATCTTTTAGTGGTGTTGGTGAGAACAAAAATGGTGACGATTACGTTGAAGATGATCATCATGGTGATGATGTTGATCATGATGATGGTGGTGTTGATGGATCTTGCACTCCTGGAGTTACAAGAACCGATGCAAAGGAGCAAAATGGAAAAGAAAATGGTAAGTTATGGAGTAATACAGGTAGAGTACAACATTTTTCTTCCCTTACTATCACTTATTTTCGATTTTGCGAATTTGGAATAGAAATATTTCGCGGCTCTTAAATTTCGCGACTTTGTCGAATCACCGTGTTTCAAGGTAATTAAATTTTGCGAATCAAGTAAAATGGTGCTCGTTTTTTAAACTTCCATCTCTGTATAATTTATTTAAACATAATAATGGGAGAGAAACGCAACAAGCAACTTGCTGTAATGTTCAACAATGTCAGAAACATAACATCTTTTAAAAGTACACTGATATAAGGAATGGAGGAACTATTTAACTCGATGGCGCTGCCAATTAGCTTTGTGATAAGGATCTCCTCTTTATATTTTCAAATGGATCTTCAGGCGATAAGGTGGTCTTCCCCTTAGCAAGTTCGGATGTTCCCGCTTTGCTCCATCCATTTGCAATGTGCCGCTTTCCCTTGCTGCCTGTCAAATGGTAGCCTGAGAAAACAGCTGACATCTCACGACACCACCACTGGTTTCCCCACGAAATGACGTCTGAGAAACGCCCGCAGAAATTCCTTACTGATGACGCGTCACTACCCAGGTCAGGGTAGTGCTTCTGCTTGGTCGTGCCCCGTGAGAAATTTGATTCAACCAATCAGAAGCACTACCCAGATCTGGGTAGTGACGCGTCATCAGTATGGAATTTCTGCGCTCGTTTCTCAGACGTCATTTGGCGGGGAAACCAATGGTAGTGTCGCCTGAAATGTCGGCTTTCTCAGGCTAGTCAAGTGGTTGTCAAGGCTTACCAGCCCTGTGGCTAGTAAGGTCTTCAGCAAAGACAGCCTTAAATCGACCTCAATCTCATCGGGTGCTGTTTCCCGACTTCATTTGTTTTTCAGTGAACTTTGACCGAATACCAAGTTGTAGTTGACTTACTCCCTGGTAATCCTACGTCACCAGGTCGTTCCTGTTACACTAGGTACATGTATTTTACTTGCTTCTACCATTTTCCACTTACGACACTAAAGATTTTGCTCTCATACCTCAGGTACCAAAGAAAACACTTCAACCAAGAAATTGGGAAGAAAACCAAAGCGTCGTAAGGTAATAAAACTATGTTGTGTCCCGTATTTAGTATGAACATGTTTTGTATTCAGGATAACGAAATGGTTGCCATAGCATTAACACCCCCAAAATAACCCCCCCCCCCCTCCCCCACCTCCCCTGAAGTACCCCTGGTGTTCGCGATTGTACATTGTGTTTGCATATTCTCGAATATATGCTTAACAGCACTACTGTTTTATGAGGTACATGTCAATCTTATTGCTTCTTATACTAAAACGTATTTTGTTGTATTGCAGGGAGAGGTTTCAGAGGTAGGTAATCATCCCCAGGGATGTTCCTTCCATTATACGAGTACCTTCTAGTAAAATTTAACTAGATTTTAAAAATTTCATACATGTACAGCCTAAAAAAATGCGAACACCTTTGGTCACTTGCGAAGGAGATGTTTGGTTACGAGTCGAACCACAGGAATTTTGTCTTATCCGTTCTCGAGGTCCACCCGTGACTTCTTTATGAAAATACTTTATTATAAGCAATGTCTAAGTTACTGAATGTGCAGTTCCACGTTGTCACTAAAGACTTTTCGTATGCTCTGAGTAGCTCTGAGTAGCACATGCAACGAACATGGAGTTCAGACCAAGTGTCAAGTGGTCATTAAGAGGTTAAAAACACTGAAAAATTATCAACTGATCAGTTTAAATCAATAGTCGCGGTCGGTTACAGGTCCATTGCGGTGCTAGTTTACCAGAAGTTCTAGCTGTAAGGATTTGACACCAACAGTTTAAGGGTTTGGGGTATTTAGGAGGGAGTTTACAGTCAAGTCGGCCGAAATTTTTAGTTAAGTCACCCGAAAAGCTGAGTTACGTGGCTCAAAGTTTTATCATGCTTAAAAACATCATCCTTATTACACATTTGTCGCGCTTGTTTCGTTTTATCGAAGGTTAAAGAACGAGATATGTTACTGATTTATCGCACTTGTTTCATTGTTATCAAGGGTTAAATAGCGAGATATATTACATACACACATTTATACCCTCCGGTAGTTTCGTCTCATCATTGCTTTAAGAACGAGGTATGTTACACATTCATTCTGCTCGTTTCGTCTCACGATGGTTTAAAGAACGAGATATATTACAGAAACTCTTTATTTAACAAAAATTAACTTTGTTTCTCTGTGAACTTCACCGGATAAAATTCAAGCGACATGACTCAGCATTTTGGGCGACTTAACTTGGGTTTTGGGCGAGATGACTTTTGGGCGACTTGACCGGTTACCGGTCTCTTACGAGAGGCAGTCGCACATGAACGTTTAAACTAGACTGTGGTACTAAATTAATGACTGAAAGTATTTTTGCCATGTTTCTTCATCAGGTCACCCTACTGAAGGAACAGACAAAATATGGAAAGAAATTAATTTGTACAAATGAAGGATGTGGGGCTAAGTTCGCTTCAGCTCTTGGGTATGTGACACACAGAAAAACGTGTGGCATAAAAGAGGAGGAGAGAGAAAAGTTTTCCTGTGAGATATGTGGAAAGGAATACAACAGTGTGCCAGGACTTACATATCATATGAAGACCAAACATGTTGAGGTACTTGAAAACCTTCATTCACGCAGCTACCTCATATCATGATAAAGTTCCGATATAACGCGAATTCTGATTGGTTTAGCCTGTTCCAGGCTCCGAGTTAGTCGGGTCCGCGAAATTGAGGAAGCGTGAACACGAAAATAAAACGAGAGGAAAACGTTTGGCTAAAATTCGCTGTAGAATGACGAAGGGTATCGCGTTTTCCCGTCAAAACGACGCTGGTTCACGCGCACGCACTACTACGTATTGAACCCTGGATAAAAATAAAACCTCAGGTTAAGGAGATAACAACAACTGCTTTATTTTTTCTTTTATTCTTAGAGTGAAACTGATAGCAATGATCAAACCAAGGAAAATGAGGTACGTGTTACATCTGTGTGACACTTTAATTTTGATCAAAACTGTATCATTATCCGTTTTGGTCTCAAACTGTTTTGTCCCTAGAGAAAATAAATTATTTTCAAGTTTATGCATTGCCTGTTGTTTTGTGTTAATCATGAGTTTAGCAGTTTCTTACCCTACTTTCTGAAGTGTAAAATATTAAAAATCCAGTTCATTTACTTCCGACAAGGCGTGAAAGGTGTAACGATTTATAGCTTGAATGCCTTTGTTTCACAGGAAGCTGCAGAGCCTGAAGTTACAGAGACTGGGCGAGTCAGAAGAAAGGCGGCATCAAGGTTGGTAAGAACTAGAATGGTGTCCAAATTAATCTCTTGCAAGTTTTTTGTCAAACCTGCCTCTGGTAAACGAAGTGATGGGAAGAATCCCTCACTGCAAGGCAAAGTTATTCAGCAGCGTGGGGTAAGGTTGTCACCGGCACCCGGGGAGGGGATGGAGGGGTAAAAAAATGCTTTCCGCAGGTATTTCTTCCAAACGCTTTACAGCAAAGCATGCTATTGCTGAGTATGCTCAATCCTGCTTGGTAAGGCTTGGTTTCCATAAATTTCCAGATTAACCTGGCGTTCTTTATTCTTATACTTCAGTTGTATCCAGGTGACTGTGATCGCCCCGAATAATAACGCAATTCGCTTGTTTCGTATCAGTGATTCGATAGTTAATATTCGGCGCCTCTTCGCAGACGTTACTAACCGGCGGGGCTTGATTACGTTTGCAGCGCAGGCTATATTTTCACTAATAGCATGTTAAAAACACGCTTGCTGCTGTTTTAAGCGACGAGGACATTGTTAGGGTCATTCATCTATTATTTGTCTGAAGATTCGCAGCGCCCTTACTCCTGCCAAATTGATAGGTCAGACCAAGCTCTGTTGCTTTTTTCATTTTTAGAGCCTTATCCAAAGTTCACCAATTAGCAACAGATCATGATATGGTGTCCAAAACGGACGAAACAGAAGAGAACGATAAACCCATAAAGAAATCTGACATTGACCAACTGATCACCGCAATTCCAGGCAGACAAGTCTCCCAGAAATTGGAAGAACGGTGGTCGGAGACGGTGGAGGCTGGGAAAAATATTAATTGCCCTTGTAAGGTAACTATCTCAGGTCCCTTTAGGTGTGACGTGGATCGATTTTTGATTGTTGTTGGTAGTCCTGTCGTGTATGTGCTAAACCCGTATTCTACCAAATATTGATTATCTTTTACATGTGCAAGGGTAAGCAAAATAGAAAGGAAGAGACGTTACCTCGCGTTTCCATGGTAACGAATTTTTGGGTCGCAATGAACCTTGGTCCTGCAAAGATGGTAGGGAAAAAAACGAAAAAAAAAATTGACATCTACGACTTTCCTGAGAATGATTGCACTTCAGGAACAAAGCGGTAGCCCATACTTTTCATCCATCATTTGACAATGTAATTGGCCACCGCTGTCAAGAAAGGTTGTTGAGATCCAGAAATTTTACTACCATAGTAACATAACGTCGCACTTCTCCTCTCTATTGAGGATTCGTTCCGGAATCGCGTTTACCATTTTTACGTATTAAGAAAAATGGCCGCGAAGGCCTGGAATATCGTTCATGAATATCGTTCATGAGGCGATTGTTTGGTTATTTACACTACTGATCTATTGCCGACCTAAGCTGTATTTGTGAAGACTTACATGCGAAGCTGTAACGTTAAAAATGACTAGAGACAGTCAATGTTTCCTGGCGCAAATTTTGTCCTTTTTTAAATTTATTTTTCCCAGGGCTGTTTGGAGAAGTTTCCGTCTATCGTCGGCGTCAAAGATCATCTAAAAACCTGCGAGAAGGCTGTGTCTCATAAGTGCCTGGCATGCGGCAAAGTGTTTACGGGTTGGATGGTGGCACAGAATCACGTGAAACACTGGCACGTGGGATACTCGGTAACTGCTTTTTTATATTCTGGGAAGTTTGGAATAATAGGGAGTTTAAGCAGCGACCTTTTTGAGCGACGCACGTGTATCCGAAGTGAACTTTTTGCACACTTGAGTTGTGATTTTGAACAAACCTTTGGACAAATCGTCTCTGTAAGGACGCTTAGCCATACAAATTTGTTGGCGTCAAGGCATATTAAAAGAGAAAAGAAGCTCACTTCTGGTTGACGCGCGTCGCTCAAAAACGTCACGGTGCTGCTTCAAACCCTCATGTGCGACCACCTTACGTGAGCGATTATCTCCAATTAGCGAATACTTAAAAAAAAAAACCAAAATTTTCCCGGTGAAATCCTTCTAGTTGAAACCTTTCTGTTGATATTGTAAGCCGCATTTACCCATATTGTAACCTAGAAAATACATGCAATACATTCTCTTCAAAATGTAGATATGTCCGGACTTCCCCTCGTAAAAGATCTTCTGTGAGTTCGACGACCGCTAACCCTTCGAATTTTGGGCGGTCGCTTACGGGAGGGTCGACCATTGAACCCCCATGTGCGACCATCTCTCGTAAGCATGAACGACCACTTATCCAAAACACCAATTTTTTTCCCGTCAAATCACAACAGCTGGAACCTCTCGTAAACGAATTCTTCTCTCAAGCGACCGCGGCCGTTTTTAGATGAAAGTTTTAGCATTTTCCATTACTTTTTCCTCCTCTAAACAACCACTTGAGACATGAATTGATGTCTATGTTTGCTGTATGTACTACACTACTCAGAGTATTCATATCGTGAAATAGAAATTATGTGCAATGAATCTCTTCCAAATAAAATATGTGTTTTCTAGGATGGGCGCCCTGTGATTCAACTGCCGTAAGCAACCACCTCCCGTCGGCGACCACTTACTCCTCGCATTTTGAGTGGTCGCTTACGGGAGGTTTGACTGTATTACTTATGAAGCGGTTAATTAAAAGCAGGACAAAATAAAACGAACTCCAGGCCTTACATTGTACAGATTTCCCAGGTAGAGTTCAGTGGTATCCCGCAACGAAGGGTAGCACTTTACCGTATAATGGATCTAACTCTGTCTCCTACATGTCATTACCAATTTAAACAAGGTGAAACAAAGATCTACCCCTGAAGCCTATTTGTTTAGTTATTCACCAAGTGGCTAACCTGAGATCAGGCCCAATTTGAGCGGTTCTCATACATTCTCTCTAACGGCTACCGCTAAAACCCGCCGGAATGTTATTTACAAAGCGAAACGAAAATAGAGCCTGATCTCAGGTTACCAAGTGGCTAAAAGTTTGACCATTGAAGCAGGGAGAGCAAGAAAATTTGGATTATAAAATAATGGCAGGCAGACAAAAAATTGTCGGCCAGAAAAGAAACACATTTTTTGCATGAAGAGTGTGAAATAATGAAAATGGCTGCCCGTCATTGCTATTGGATTTAATTTAAAGGTACACACGCACAGAACTTAAAGTAAGAGTTCGATTTCGCCAATATTGCAAATAATGTCATTTTGATGTTCTCGAAAGTAAAGAAGGTTTAACTCCAAATTGAATCTTTAGCCTGCAGGAAAGGACAAATCTGACTCCAGCGATGCTGATTATGTAGTAATCAGTTCAGACGAGGACGACGAAGATGAAGACTGCGTTGAAATTGAGGAGGTAGAAGACAGTGGAAGCGACATACTGGAGGACTCTGATGAAGCCGAAGAGATTGTTGTTTGGGATGACACCACAAAGAGGAACAGCAGATTTAAACTACAGCAGAGGAGGGAAATTAAAAAAAACGCCAAACTCTACGTTAACTCTGTTGGAAATAGAAACAGCACGGCTTATAAGGCGACGGAAAAATGGTACGTTACAGCATAGTTATCTTTTTCAGATTACCACAGCACGTAGCTCAAGTACCTGGGCACCGGCTCTAAAATGGTTTTGTGTTCACACCATAACAAAGGGCCTGTTTACATGGAAGTGGGGAACCCCAGGTAGGTGAGGTAACCCGCTTTGGTGGGTTAACCCGCCTGTTCATATAATCCCTCATTTAAATTTGATCACGGTTACATGATAGGTGGGGTGAACCGCCGCATGTTACCTCACCTATCTGGGGTCCCCCACCTTCATAGAAACAGGCCCTAACTGTGTCAAGTTATCTTCATCTCGCCCAGTCAGGCATTACTTTGGGACGTAGCGTAGGAGTTATCGATATGCAAGGCAGTGAGTTGTCGCGAAACTAACGGAAAACGTGTGCTCACGGGTACCCAATGCCCAGTTTAGTGCTAGGGTACAATGCCTCGACTTGTATTCGTGTCTGAATTCTTGCCTGCGTAACAAGCGTTTCCGCGCGAGTTCGTCGAGAAAGTTAGGACGAGAGCAAAAAAGAGGAATAAAGGGGGAGGGGAGGGAGAGAAAAAAGCTTTTATTCCTCTTTTCCCCACCCCCTCCTCCTTTTAACTTCCCTTTTTTTTGCTCACGCCCCAATTTTCGCGTAATAACTCGATTGGAAACGCTTGGTACGCAGGCCATTTGAATTTAGTCGCGGGCACCTGAAAAAAAGGGGTGTGTTCACATTTTTTCCTAGCGAGTAGCGTACTCGGGGCACTAAGGGTGAACAATGTTTATGCCATTTTGCTGGAGGTCGGTTTTTCACTATGTCAGTGGTTTGAAGTGTTGTTTCTTTTCACACACACTGCAGGCGCAAGGAAGCATTCAAACACAACGAGCTGTTCCCTAACTTGAGACCCTCCTCATCTTATTGGTCAGCGGTTGATTCCAGGTAAGTCGAGTTAGTTTTAGCAACCTTGATCCCAGGGTCTCCTCATTTTCCAACATGGCGGTGGCGAAAAAGAAGATTACACACTTGCGACGGGAGACTGCAATGGTAAAGATGTCTCTGAAAAAGTGTCTTCGCGCCCCCTCACACTTAATCAAAATCTCTCCAGCGTTGGTCTTCTTGTTTTGCAGTTAACACCCGCTGACGATGCGCGCACAGTAAAACAAATGCTCATGCAACCGTGCCTCTCACTAAATCAGAGCGAGCGCACTGTATTAGTTATTTTATGATACATGTGAGTGTTCCGATGGCAATGCATTAATCGCAGATTCAACTGAAGGAAACAATCGCGATGTTTTCGCTAATTTTCGTTAGTAATGATCTTGTTCCGCTGTCCGTCTTGTTCATTGTTTTGAAATCAAGGATCAATATTACTTTCGTTAGAGCTAACTACTTTTGTCTTCAGAGTCTGCCGCGTTTAAAAAATATTGTCTTTCCACGTATTTATCTGCCGTAAGGTAGTAGTATTTAACACCTTGACTGTTTTTTGGCTTTTCTCTAATACCCGTGAGTTTAGGGGTGTATAAAGTAATACCTAAGAAATCATGACACAGATTTACTTGATTTCTAAATTTTAACTTTAATGTTGTCTCAAAAGTGAAATAGATCAGTATGTGCCTAAAGCGTCCAAGTCACCACAGTTTGTGGTTCGACGGCCAAAACAGAAAGCAGACGGAGAAGAACTAGTACAGCTGCCCTTATTTGGAAGCACGGCCAAGAGTAATAGTAAGAGAATGCAGTAACAGTTACTGATAACTTGAAATTTAGCCTGCGTGGCTGGCATTTTTATTTGTCGAGCGCGCAAATGAGCACCGAAGTTGCTAGCAGAATAGGGCGCGTGCGTCGTAGGTTGCATGACAGGCGCAAAAAGGGGAGGGAGAGAAAAGCACAAAGGAAAAACCTCCCTTACCCTCTCTCCCCAATTCCCTTTTTTTCCTTCCTTCCATTCCCCTACCCACCCTTCCCCCCCGTTTTTTTGACACCTGCCACACGGGATACGCTCGCTCTTCGCGCTTCGCGCGCGTTTTCGCAGGTTTTTCTCTCTCTCGCTTAAAAAACCGCCAGCTAGGCAGGCTATTTAACTTACACTTAGGATTCGGAGTACAAAAATGAGGCGTTTAGAGATTGCGCGCGATAGTGCATCTTTGTTCTTTCTAATTACACCTTAGGATTGCTCCGGAAGAGTCGCTTCGCTTCTCAAGTCGGCCATTAATAGGTTCTGCCGTTAAACGGCTCAAACGCACTCAATCTCACTTAATGGGATGCTCCTTTTTCTTGTATTCTTTTCATTTCGTCACGCAACGCACCACGGATAACGGCTGCAAAGGAGGCTAGATACGCCCAAATCACTTATAAAAACTTGTTAAGAAGAAATTGGAATTTCACTCTGCAAAAAATTGTAAAGCCTCTGTCCATTGGAAGGGGAAAATATTAAAACACCGCATCGTCTGTTAACTTTCATATCACGACAATGTATTTTGTTTCTTTGATTTTTTTTTTGTTTTAAGGTTCAGTCTTTGGTGATGTGACTTTCAATGTTGGTGGACCAGTGTGGGCCATGGACTGGTGTCCAATTCCTGGTACGTTGGTAAACGATGCATTACATATTATTTTAATAGTTTACGAACCTTTCTCTCTTTGCGTGACAGTTTCCTGTCATGGACTGGGTGAAATAATCGACTTCAACTTTAGTTGATCCAGTACCGTAAAATTCCGAAAATAAGCCCCAAGGCTTATATTTTTCAGAGGCCCTTTTTGAGGGGCTTATTTTTGGAGGGGCTTATCTGCGGAGAAAAATTTGCGTTTCAAAATCGATTGGGCTAGCCTTATAGTTGGAAGGAAATTTACCATTTTTGCTTTGTTTTACTTTATATTTGAGGGCAATTTCCAAGTACAAGCCCCGGGGGGGGGGGGGGCTTTATATTTGGAGGGGCGATTTAACGGAGGGGTTTTTGCCTTACGAGTTTTGGGGGCTTATACATGGGAGGGCTTATTTCCGGAATTTTACGGTATTTTAACAATATTTAAACAAAGAAGCGATCAACATTCACGCGCGGCGTCGCACTGTTAGTCTTTGATTCCATATATTTTTATTTTCTAAGACTTTTGGCGGGAAATAGTGTATTGTTGGATGTCATGTGATCACGAACTAGCCAATGAGAGCACCTTCTTCTGGGGGAAATTCCAACGATGAATTGCAGTGGAACCTGTATTAAGCGTACCCCATATTAACCGGAGATAGCGTCAGTTAGCCCTAACCTTGCCCTACCATGTTTTCTACCAAGGAGAAACGATCCTGTATTTCTAGCAGGGGTCTCGTTGGTGTAATCGCATTTGCATGTTGAACGATTCCTTCGCGTTATCGATCCTTGACTGGTAACTTGTTCCAGACCATTACAAAGAGCTCTGCCCTTCACATACTATATAAAGATTCCTCTTGTAGAATTATGGATTTGTATTTTTAGCTCAAGTTGCTTTTTATGAACTGCTTCTTTTTAGATTCCAGAAATAGTGAAAGTCAGTTCCTGGCAATAAGCACCCACAGATCACTGGACAAGGTAATGGGTTTTTTTTTGCGTATAACAGGCTCCTTGGTAGGGAATATCAGGAAGAGAATTCAAGGAAGTATGGGTGAAAGAAAGAGAGAGCTGGGAGAGAGGAAAGAGGGGCGGAAAGCCCGTAGATAAAGCAGAGATTTCTAATTGTTTCTTCTGAGATAGACGCTTTAGTGTGATCATGGCTTCAATATTGAAAAGAGCTTTTAGTGTTCTCGTAGCTTAACATAAGCTTCCTTAGCACGTCATTTTAACATTCTTTCTCACTAGGTGCATTCTATACATAAGACCATTCCTGAGAAGGGACTCATACAGCTCTGGGATGTTGGGAAGTTAAAGGTCAATTCTGCAAGGTAAAACTTGATTGTTGAGCAAGTTGCTTTGTGCTTTGCCATTTTGCAGTGTGCACCTGATAACATATACTGTGTCTTCTCTCTTAAATAGCGGGTCAGAAAATTATGCCAGATTTAAATGATGGAATTATAAATAAGACTGCCTTAGCTCCTTCAGGCGTTCGATCACTGTATCGCGGAAAATTATGTGGCTGTCCGGAACAGTAAAATGAACATGAAAAGTACACCCGAGTAAATTTCATGCTCAAACAAACGCTGACCACGCCTGCCTTCATGCTTTTAACTCCGCTATACCTTAACCCAGTCACTAAAATCAGGTTTTCTCCATTTTGTTTTCCTCATTTTGGTTGCTCACATTAGCATTGGTTGCATTTGTTCAGACGGTTAAGAGGCTTGTGTATTGTCCGTTTAATTATCCTTTTATTTACCACTTTTAATGTCTTTCAACAGTTCTGGGTCAGGACCAACTTTGTCCCTTGGCATTGCACACAATTATGGTGCCATATGGGACCTCAGCTGGTGTCCGTCGGGAACATGGGAACCTAAATTATCCACTAAAAAGCAGGTATGGTACCGGTATATAATTGTAAGTCAATGCTTAAACAGTAACATACGTTGCGTGAAAATATGTTTCAATGAAACATTAGAATCAACTGTGTGGTGACGATTTGTAAAACCAATGCCCAAGAATGCAAAAAGTCCACTCCAGTCAACGTGCGCCGCTCAAAAGTGGCTTTGCTTGAACTCCCTAGTGTCTAACATCAAGTTACCATGATATTTTTTGTCGCCAGATAGCACAATAATTTGTCGATTTACAAGTGTACTTGCAGCGTTTCAAATGTTGTGTTTTGCTTTGCTGTTCAGAATGGAGCCCTTTCCCGTTTAGGTTTGATGGCTGTGGCCTGCAGTGATGGCCTTGTTCGTATCCTCAGGTAAAATAAGTAGAGAATCGATTAAATAGAATTATTAAATTTCCGTTATTTACTCTCGGCAGAATTAATAGTGTTAATACTAGCGGGGCCGAAAAAATGACTGAAAAAAATAATTTTAAATCAAACTTAATGGAGTTAAGAATCTCATCTGGACGGGGCTAAACCACTTGGTTATTAAGCTGATTTAGCAACAGAACGGGAACGTCATTTGACGACGGCAAAGCGCGCGAAAAGGACTAAACTCTACTTCCGGTGCCCAGTTCGCCCCTCAGCCATTGGTCAAGCCAGTTGTTTCATTTGCGCGCGGTCGTCAACTAACGTTCCCGCTCTGTTGCTAAATTAGCCTACAAGTGAGGTCGAGGATTTGAATTCGGGACTACCGAGTACAAATTCAGCCAGCGGTCAAGGTGGGACTTGAACTTGGTCAGGCTACCTACTCCTAAAGTAGTATAGTAGGCGTATAATCTGTCTTTTAGAGGTGTTTGTTGTAAGTATGCAGTGAAATAAATGAAAGTCATTGACTTGAAAGCTGATGTTGTTAAAACGTTATCATACACCTCCTCCACAATTGCCTCTTCATGCTTCAAGCATGTGCATCTACCATTGCCATAACGTTTGCTTTAACCTTTGCAGTATACCCTGGCCAACTGAGTTATTCTCGACGTTGTGTATGAAGCAGTCAAATGACCACACTTCTTATCCACCTGGTAAGTCTAAATCTTTTGTTCTTTTTGGTTAGTGATGTCTCCGATTGAATTGTGTATCTACCGTGGGCAAACGTCTAACGAGTTTTATTTTTAGTAGTTGGGATTCTATTCAACAGTAAATGTAAACATGGGCAAAGATGTATAAATTAATTTGTTATTGTAACTTTCTTTTCATTATTCTCAAAATTGTAATTTTTTTTTTGTTGAAAACGCTTCGTGGCCGAGTAAAATCATGCTGGAAAAAGGCGCCGACAATAACACCAGTTTCTGTTTCCAAAAATGTAGAAGTTTTATTGTAAACTTACAAAACGTTTCGTTAACTAACAGGGTATTATTAATACGACAGTGAAAGAAGCAACCTCAGCTTTAAAATAAAGTACTTTTTTTCAATTCACAGTCATAGTACATGCCGTCCCTCATGCTGTGTTAATGCCATGCGCCCTGGGCGTGGCCTATAATGGACAATGCGGCCAGGCCTGGTGTGTCAAGTGGATTCCTCACTCCATGCATGAAAAAATTGCAACGGGATTTTCTGATGGTAAGTATTATTTCTGTGATTAGCAAAGCAGCCCTTTTCAAACTTGAGGGTTTTCAACTATCTTCATCCCAATGTCTCGGAAGTTTTGGCTTCACCCTATCCTCCCAAGAATTCCAAAACATTTCGTTCGTTTCAGTTTGTTTTGAATTTTCATTGAAAATCGCAATGTGAATCTTAGAATAGGTAAGAATCACATGGGTCAATGAGCTGGCGATGTGGGATCCATGTGGGGTCAATGTAGGGCTGATGTTGGCTCCATGTAGTGTCGATAAAGGGTCGATGTAGGATCGATATAAGGTCGATAATGTGAAGGAGGAGGAGGATGCAATCGATCCACCCTTATCCACCTGACGTAGACCCCCAACCCTTCTATATGCTACTCGAAGGAAAGTTGCTATGTAGCTTCCATTTAAAGGGTCCCACCGGATAATGTTGTTTGCAGACTCAAAACTTAGATCCTTTTTCAGTTTGTTGCAAAGTAAAACAGTACTACAGGAGGGTAGTGCTCTTGAGTAGCTTTCATTTAAGTGGTCGTACTTTAAGATTTCGCCTGACTACCACGGTAAGTACTCTTCAATAAATTGAAGGGTCAGACGGCAGAATTTCATCCATAGAATCTTAAAACCACATGCCATTTCTCCATAGGCATACCGAACTCACCGCAGTGATTTGCTTGAGTGACCATCAAACAATAGTTTCCATGTACGCAATTTCCAATGCCCAAAGCAACCTTCATTGATCAGCTTTGTAAGCCTGGCTGTATACTGTCCGTTCAGAGATGACAACATTTTCTACTTATTTTTATTTTGCTATGTCAGTTTCCACACTTCCGTGGGCAAATGAGTTGTAAGTTAGTGTGAACTAGTCAACAACAACGGTTCCTTTAAGACCCTGTTTACATGAAGTGGGGGACCCCGGTCAGTGGGGTAGGTTTCGTTTGTTTTGCGTCCCCCAGAGCGTGAAAACAAAAGAAACCAACCCCACTAGACCGGGGTCCCCCACTCCATGTAAACAGGCTCTAAGAGGGCTAGTGTGAATACATTAACATGAGTTGACTATAATTATGTAGCTCCACTAAAGTACAAAGCTAGCTGTCATGTGTTATGGCATTGTCTTTTCAGGAACTGTGGCAATCTGGAATCTTATGACAGAATCACGTTTGTTAAAAAGACAAAAGGATGATGAGGGGAAGACGTTCTGTAAGTAACAGTTTTAGTAACTAGAAAGGACTTGTGGTAACTTTCATATCCCATTTGTTTTCTTTGGGAGAAAAGGAAGCAAATAGATCTATTTTTTTTTTCGCTAAATGATTGTGTTTGGTTCAATAATTGTTGTCCAACGCAGGTCTGGCGCCTTTTCTCCATATTATAACAAATTCATCAGTCGTCCGAAGCTTGGCGTGGTGTCCAGAAAATCCAAATATTTTTGCCACAGGTAACAATAACTAATTTCATTTTTTAAAGTTGGTTTACACGCGTTGGATAGTGCTTTTCAATTAACCCTTTAAACCCTAACATCAAAATTTGAATTCTCATTTGCTGCCCCTATTCATTTCCTACAGAAGTAATGGGAGAAGAAAACAATGATATATCAAGCGAATTCATCGTTTGTGATCATGTCCGTAATTCTCATGACCACTCTGTTTTATAAAGCATTGATATTACAAGGAGAAATTTGATGCTGATCACTCTTAAGGCTTGAAGGGTTAACCAGTAAATTAAAAAACGTTTTCAAAGCTAAGTTCGCATCGTAACCTTTTTCGATTTCTTTTGTCCCTTCATGAGTCATCTATAAGTTCAGATTATATAACATCAGGCGTGTTATATACACAGACTTTGCTATCGTCGGGTTTCTTTCCCAGGTAGTTACGATCGAGAATACAAGGTATGGAATCTGACGAATCCATACATGCCTATTGTGACTTTCAGGCGAGGTGGGTATTTCTTTCGCAGTTTTTTTGTTTTCGTGTGGTTTCTTTTCTTCATACTTTTAAACATCTTGTTCTGTACATAGAATCAGCTCTTTCTAAAAGAGACTGATTTTCCGTTTTAGCGAGCTGTCTGCCTTATAGATGCAATGAGCAAATTGCTGAACTAGTTTTCCGCTTGATTAAGAATTCTGTCTTGTAGAAGTGTTGAAGAGGTTGTCTGGATTTTTGAATGCTTTCGTTTTACTTTTAGCCTTGTCTTTGCCTACTCAATGAAGATAATCTCGTTCAAGTTTTTTTAAAAAAACTTTTCGCCATGTGCGAAAGGAACCAATATTATCCCCGGCGTTTACTGTGTTTTTCACTTTTTTCATTGGTTCTGTCATTCATTGTGTGTGAAAGACTAAATGGAATACCAAAAATGGGCGACCCCTAAAAAGTTAATTAATTGCCTTTATTGTGTTTTGGTTGTTATTGTTGTTGTTGTTGTTTTTGTTGAATACCGTAAAATTCCGAAAATAAGCCCCGGGGCCTATATTTTTCAAAGGCTCTTTTTGAGGGGCTTATCTAAGGAGGGAAATTTGTGTTTCAAAATCGATTGGGCTAGCCTTATAGTTGGAAGTAAATTAACCGTTTTTGCTTTGTTTTACTTTGTATTTGAGGGCAATTTTCCAAGTACAAGCCGCCAGGGGCTTATATTTGGAGAGGCGATTTAACGGAGGGTTTTTTGCGTTACCAGTTTGGGAGACTTATATTTGGAGGGGCTTATACATGGAGGGCCTTATTTTCGGAATTTTACGGTATATTTTTGGCCATTAACAGTGTTTTAACGCTTCTCTGTTGTAGCACACACAACTGAAATGTATTGGTCTGTTGTCTCCGAGACCGTTATGAGTAGCGAGGATGATTGCTATCAAAGTACAAGGCTCCCTTGTATCGTAAGAACCTTCAACTTCACAAACGAAAGATCCTTCGCCAAAACCTCCAAATCTACCATTCACAACAGCACAATCTGGGTACGTATGAAAATGTCACTGAAACAAGCCATTTCCAAGTTCCAAAAACTCCCATTTTTAAAACGAGGCTAAGTGATAAGCCTTCCTTGTAAAAATGATTTTTATTTGTTGAGAATAAAAATTCATTTTCATATCAATGGCTTTACACTTTGCCTCGTTTTGACACAGAGGCTTGGGGCAACTCGGGAATGGCCCATAGATTTATTGATAAACACTAGCCAAATAATCACAGTTTCCATCTATTTTGCCTACACTACCTAGAAAGACACCCACACAAAAATCAATGCAGCGGCCTGGTCCCTGGTCCGTGCCGGCAAAATAGCTATTTCTGTCTGTTCTGCTTTACTGCACTGTCAGAAATACCATTTTGTATATGGCCTGATCATAGAGTGTTGGATTGTCGATCTGGCCCCGGTTGCTCAAACGTTGGATAGCGCTCTCCATACCGGATAAATCACTATCCATCGGATTAATATTAGGGAAACCAATTACTCGTCTACTGGATAATGATTTAACCGGTGGATAGAGTTATCCACCTTTTGAACAACTGGGGCCTGTTCTGTTCAGAGCAGAGGTGGTAAAACACGTGTTAGTCTTTGTAGATGAGGGCAACGAAGTTTCGGGCGAAAGGAGTTTTCTGGTTGGAAAATCCTGGAGCCTCTAACTAGAGCAAAATCACGGCTCAAAAATGCGAAAAGTCCACGTCGTTCAACTGAAAAACGTCATTGGTTAAACTCCCTTTTGTCGACCACAACTTCCCACTACCCTGAGATCCAAAATATTGTCTGTTCTCAGGCTACTTTCCCCACCCCACCCCACCCCACCCATGAGCAAAAGATCGATTCTTGCCTACCCCACCCACACCATGAATGAACCGTTTGGTTTCCCTGCTCGCTTGGCGTCTAACTGTAGAGTTTTGACTTCCCTCCCCACACAGTCTGTACATGTATCCGACTGGGCGAAGCTACTTGCCTGTGGAGATGCGTCCGGTGAAGTCGAAACGGTGAACCTCAGGAAGAAGCAAAGTGCCAAATTTGTAAGTAAATACCCTGTCTACTTACCGTAAGCTGCCGCTTACAAACTCTCGGCTTATATATCAAGGAAGGGGTTTTTGGACGGCTTATTACCGGAGCGGCTTATGTCCTAGGGGGCATATAACGGGAATAGAAAAAGCACTTCAGACAAGCTATTCTTAGTTTGCAACCACGTGACAAATTGGCCATGTAGGGGGTCAGTAGAACAGAATTTTTTCTCGCAGAATTTACATGAAAATGAAGCCTAGTTTTCAGAGGAGAGAAATGCTTTTGTTCTTGACTGCCAACATGGCCGCCGCGACGTCACGTGCAAACCAGTAATAGAAGTGCTCATCAAAACACTGGCTCCTCCAAACTGCTCCTTACATAGGCACAGAATCTGAAGTGTCCCTTCAAAGTGCTTCATTAATTGTAATTATATTTGTACCTTTACACGGTACCCTTAATACTTGGACCATATTTTTACCTCTCCAACGTGCCTTTATATGAGCGCGTTATTCTTTTTGTTGAGTACCCTTCTAAAGTACTGTTATAATTAGACCATCTCTGTACCCTTTAAAAATGCCCTTTATATTAGGTACTTACCCCTCAAGGTGTCCCTTATAGTTGGACCGCGTGTTTATCTCTCCAAAGCGCCCTTTATACGTACCCCTCCAAATTGTTTTTGGTAATAATGAAATTTTAAGTGCCCCTCTGAAGTGCTTTTTGATATTTTCATCCTTCCCCTTTGGAATCGCCCTTTTTTGTTAAGACAGTCACGATCACACATGACAAAACACTGTTGCCTTTAAGTTATTACTAGTTGTTTCTTTGTTTGTTTCTGCAGGGTATTTATAGAGTATACTTAGAAAAGCTTGATCACGATGGCGGAAAAGAAGGAGGAAAGAAACAGGGCTCTCAGAACGAAGGTGCACATATTGCAGGGACAGAGAGAGGGGATGCTAATAAGGACCGTGAAAGTGCCGGTGAAAAGCAAGGCCCGAACCTCTCTGAGGGGTCAAAAGAAAATTACCCGGATACTTCCACTGGTAAAGAAGTGAAAGATTTGTCTCTACCACGAACCACTGAAGAAACGTTCCAGCAGTACAAGCTTGTCTTTTACGATGTTAACACTGTAAGTCATAGTGGAAAACGAAAGTAAACAGTCGTTGTTTTTGTATCCGCGTGAATTTTAAAATAGCTCATGAGGATATTAAAGATTGTTGAAGATTGGTACAAAGGTATATTGGTATGTTTTGTAGACGATTCGGTGAGTGCCGAGTATCCTTGCCTTCATTGAAAGTGAGGCTTGATAGAAACCTCCCTTCTTTCTAATTAAAAATTGTTCTCTAGCCGGTAGGAGTTGTAGCGATTAAGTTTGAAAGAGCGCGACAACACTTTTTTAGTGACGGCTTTAACGCTGTCGTCGTCGCGTCTGCGTTAACTCTCTGCTTAAACATTTTTACATACCTCGAAATGGTAGCTAGAGCTTTGCCAACAGGAACGTAGCATACCAGCTACTGGGTGTCCAGAGCCACTTTTACACGGAAGGCTATTTTCGTCCCCAGCCAGTTCGTGCTGTCCGAGTACGCGTCGGAGGCTTGGAACTGAGCGCGATTAACAACCAAAAACAACCGAGGAATATTGGGAACGAGGCTGATGAAAGGTATCTTTTTCCTTTAACAGATTGAGTTTGCAGATATCGCCGACAAATCCGATCCGGAAGTGAAGCGTCATTTAGACGTCAACTTACTGCAGTCCGCCCCTTACAACAACTTTACCAATCCTCAAGCGATTCTCAAGGTACGTTGGACTATATCAATTACATAAACGCAATCTTCCTAAACAGAACTTGTGTGTCACGTCATTCGTCTTTTTGTTATGTACTTTGATTTGGCCTTGTTTGTTTTTCGAACGAAATGCGATTCTCAAGGTAAGTAGGACGATATCGATTACATTACTCAGTTTGTCTTGTAACGCAATCTTCCTAAACAGAACTTGTGTGTCGCGTCATTCGTCCTTTTGTCATGTACTTTGATTTGCCATAGTTTGTTTTTCGAACGAAATGGAAACAGACAAAGCAACAAACATTCTTTAATGTATTCGTATATTGCTGGATAAGCAAAATCATTATATCCTGTGTGGTGATAAATAAGTAAAATCACTTGCTTTTTCTGATGTCTGTGTCTATGATACCAGAAACTCATAAGGAGTTGATTCAACTCCGTAAGGGTTTCTGATGAAACCTTGTCAAGAAAGTGTTAACACGCTTACGTACACTTCGTCAATTGTCCGTGTAAAATGGTTTTCTGATTTCTAACGAGTCAATTGAAATAACTGAAGAGCTACAGGGACAAAAAAGCAAGCGTTCGTTTTAGAAAGGTGTCCGTCTTGTCGAGTTGCCCTTTGATAGACAGAAAACTGTTCCTTTAAAATCCTGTTCCATCCACAAGAGCATATGTACATAACTTATAAATAGAGAAAACGCAAATTCCCTTGAAAATATCATGTGGTCCGAATTTAGAAAACAAACATACAATCCGAGGTCTATTTCAGTGGTAAATCCAGAGGAGGGGCAAGGCCCCCCCTTATTTTTAGACCAAACTGAGGCCCGAAAAAACGTTTTTAGACCGCCGCCCCCCCCCCCTTATCTCAGGGTCTGGATGACCCCCCCTCCCCCCTCCCCGTCGTCTGAAGGTCTGGATTCGCCACTGTATTTAACCACGAAGTTTTGCTGTCCCGTTAGGTTCGCTTCAATCCTAACAAACAAGCTTTCACCTGGCTTGCGTCTGGAGGGGCTGCAGGTCTTGCCAGACTTCACCTTGTAAAGCAGTTGACGGCAAGTACTTAACAAGAGATTTTTATTGCGTGCGTGTGGATGGAAATCTTTTACCAATAATGACAGCCCACGCGAGTGAATGCTCCCGATTGCAAATATCAAACTTGCTCTCGCTCTGGGATCGAATAAAGAGGGTCTGGGCACAAATGTGCCCCTGAAATGGTCATCATCGGTATCGGTTCAACATCGCCATCGTCGTCGTCATTAGCAACAGTTTTCCGGAAAGAATTGTGCAATAAGGCAACTCACCTTCTTGCCTTGAGGGTGTTTCGTGCCTTTGAGCAAATTTACGACTAGCGGTTTGCCCTATGAGTCCATCTTGTGACCATTTCTGTTGAAGGGCATATCAGTTATTGCAGCATTTTTATTATAATTATTTTTTTGGAGAGAACTCCTATTTTATGCAGATAATTTATTTCTCTTGGATATTACAAGCAGAGACGAAACGTTATTTAAACATTCAAGAGTGAAAGTTGTACGGTTTACAAAGTATACATTACACATTTTGAAACAAGTTGAGGGGGCACTCTGGTTGTTTTGGGGGGAAATGATGTCGATTTGAGAAGGAAAGAAATTAGCCTAGAAATTAAGGGTACACACACATATTAAAAATTAATAATAATTCCGTTCTTTACCCTCGGCAATATTTATTATAGCACTAATGCTTGTGGGACCAAGCAAATGCCTGAAGCAAATAATCTAATTCAAACAACAGGGTTAAAAATCCCACTGACTGGTGGGAAGCGAACCAGTTGGCTATTTACAAGCATGGCCGAGGGTTTGAACTCGGGGCTACCGAAAACAAATCCTTCTAGCAGTGAGAGCAGGACTTGAACTCGAGGCATCCGAACTGCAAGTCCAGCTCGGCCATGTTGCCTCCTCACACGAACCAGTTAGTCGGCTAATGAGCTCAGAGGAAACTTGTTGTGGTCGTGGACTATGTGGTATTTCTCTACTGACTAATTATCCACGGCACTTCATCTTTCAATTTTTAACAACCCTTAAATACAACAGTTGAAAAATTTCCCCACTCCCCTAATTTTTATTCATAGGCCTTCGGGGCAATATATGGAATCGTTGATTATAGTGTCGAGTTCCACATTTTTTGGTCTTGACTGAGCGAAAGCGTTAATGCGATTCTCTGCAAAGGAAACTGTTTTTCATCAATCACATTATGGTTTGGGGAGACCGAAAACCTCACTTGCAGGTTTCACTACCAGATAACTCTATAATAAATCTTGAGATTCGTATTATTTTACCCCCAAAAATTAATAAATTCCTCCTTAGGCCTTTGAAACCTATAATATTGACCTTTATACAGTTAGCCAGATACCGCTATGATAAATCTTGCGTTTTGTATTATTCTGCAGAAAGTTTTAACAATTTCCCCTTAGCCCTTCAAGAGCCACGATACTCACCGCTAACCGAAACAGTGAAAGTTTACCATTGAGAGCGTCTAGTAAGTTTTTATTTAGTGACACAATAACGGAGATAAAAGGTTGGTGGTGCAACTAGTCTGTACACATAGAACAGTCCACAGTTTCTGACTTTGATTGTTATCGCCCAGTTGCAGCAATTGCTGTTCCAGTGAAAACAGACACGTCTGTCGACAATGCCCTCCTGGGGGGTGGGATGGTCTTCATTCAGCCATCCTGGCGCATCCGTGTTGCACATGTGTATAGGCACGCACGTGTTGGGTATTCTGGTACCAGCAGTGCTATTAAAGCAGTACCACGCTGTAACCAATGCGTCGTCAGATCTCTTTATCGAGCCAACTGGTGAAGCCAACACGCTACGGTCGGTCTCGTTGTTCAGAGTGTAAGAGCTGCATTCAGAACCTGTACATATTGAATGTATAACATTCTAGGGTTTATTCACTGCATCAAATAACTGACGTAATAAGGAGATGTGGGAAGGGATCCAGCGACGTTTGCTGCTGGACACTAAATAAAGAGTTAACATGAATCCAGTATAATTACTGTGAATCTTACCGCAACTGTCTTGTTCCGACACGCCAATGCTTGCGACTAAAATATGCAGTAAGACGAACTCTCGTGATATAAAGCTCAACAAAAGCATGATAATTTAGGCGATCTCGTTCTAAGCTCAATCGTAGTAGTTTACACCTACGAATAAGTCGACTTACCGAGAGGAATCTCGCATCGTGGACCTGTAAAATATGCCGAGCATGCGCAAGTGTAACCATTCAAAATGTTGGCGCACGTTGCCCCATACAGACATGGATTGCTGGAACACATGTTTGTACCTTCAGGGAAAATAAAACAATAATTTTACACTCTTTGCTTGTCAGGACTTGTATCAAAGTACCATTCACCGAATTCGAGCTCCTATATTCTTGTAACTAAAACAGTGAAATTCCGATTAAAATTGCAATCATTTTTCGTTAAAAGAATTATTATTAATTATTATCCGAGTTCGAGTTATCGGGGTTCTACTGTATGCCCTAATTTCGTTTTGGAATTTTTGTTAGAAAAAAACAAGTTCGTAAAGACGACTTTTCAACGGTTGAAAGATCTCATAATCGAGTAATGAACACTAATGTGCTAAAGATTCCCTCAAATAAATAAGGTTAATGAAAACCGAGATGAATTATTGGCGCCTACCCAGTTCGCATCTCTCTCCACTCCATGACAATTTACATGAACAGACGAAAGTTTCGTTTTCGTGGTCAAAGAAGCAAGAACCTCCGTTAAGGCACCCGGTAACCAGACAGCCCAGCTGAAGAAAAACGAACAAACGAATAAACAAAAGCACACACAAATGACTATGCCACTGACGTTATGATTCAATCCTAGCTGAATACATTTTTTTTAGTGCGATGATAACCAGAGATCTAAACAACGACTTATAAAGCGCGAAAATGAGTTTTTACGATTTGTTCCACCCCCAAGGGGACGATACAGACTGAAACAGATGCCCCCCCCTCCCCCGGGGGGGGGGGCAGAAGGCACGAACCTTCCCTCCTTTTGGCAGGGGGATGGCAAAGGAAAACTTTGAACCATGGATAATTATATTGCGGTTACACGGGACACTTTTACAGTGGTAAATGATCCTTTTACCTTGGGAAATTGGCGTGGTCCGTATGACCGGACTTTCCCGAGATTAATTTACCATAGGAAATATCCATGGTTACGTCAAAAAGAAGAAAGAAACCGCCCATGACATTAAACGCAGTAAATAGCTAAGGTTTTTCGATACCAAAGGCAAGAGAGCCAATTATTTTTTACGGTTTCTTTTCCGCTGTTTTAAAAGGAGATGTTGTATCTAAGAAACAATTTTTTCTTTCGGAGTTGAAATACCATACATGGGTAGAAACGTTTCGAAGAAGACGGAAGCCGATTTCAGTTCAGTTCAATTCATTTTTATGTAGCCAAAGTATAATACAATACAAGAATACATATACGAATTGCAAGTTGGCAAGGGAACCCAGAAGAAACCAGAAGGCTTATTAAGCCTGGTCTCCCCACAGTCACAAAGAAATAAGTAAAATGAAATTCTCGGAACTATACCGCCCTCATTGTTAAGTGACTCACACGCCGTTGTCAAATTTTAAGTAAGTTGTAAGAGATGTAAAGCTCCTTTAAGGAAGAAGACAAGGCAAGGTCACTATGATAACATCTTAGGTGGAGGCAAAATTAAAGTGTTCTTGCCTCCGAGACGAAAACGGTAGTTTTGGTTGAGCAAATTAATCAAAGATGAACAAAAATCACAAGGGTGTCTAGATTCACGAAGCTTTCCTTACTGAGTGAACTATCTGTCCTAGGCCAGACAAGATCTTGAAACTGTTTCTCACTCATGCATGTCACTCAATATAGTGTATTGCAATTATTATAGCGCTTTTTATAGCTACGTACCTTCAGGAACGATGTAAATGCCGTGCCGGGTTTATCCATGAGCTTGGTTTCATCGTTTATTGCCTTGAAATCGTGCTTATTCAGTTCGCAATTGCTTTCACTGCTCTTCCCAAAAGAGTCTTTAAAGTTTGTCGAAGTACACCAAGAGTGCTTCAAACATAACTGACTGCACGACATCAGACTCGGAGAATCGATATTTTTGACCGCTTTTCCAGATAACCGCTTATTTTGCCAACTTACGGTGTAGACAGATCTAAAGATCTCTTCGGCTGTGAAAACTGCAGCGATGCGGAAGATGCAGTATATGACGACTGGCCAAATCATTTTTTTTTTTCTGGAAAAGCTCTCCCCGTTATGTGCGTTTGGGAATTTGTGAGGCAGAATTCTTAAGGTTGTTGAGTAGATATAAATTGATTGAAATATAATTGCAGCTTAACAGACGTATGAAATGTTCTGTATCAGCGTCTGTATTTTGGAATAACAATTATAACAGTGAAATTTAGTGGCACGCTTTTCCTCAACGGAGAAAAATTTTAGTCGGTATCCTCGTCGCGAGCAAGTCCCAAAATGAGGACGTGTGCAGAGAAAATTCAGATTCAAAATACGTCTCAGGTCGTAAGTTACTAAGAATTTGCTTCTTACAATTTCTTATCGTGGGACACTCGTATTAATAATTTACTTAATAAATTATTAAGATACCTTCATTTATTTCTCAAAAACTTAGACATCTTTTCTTGGCATGTTAACCTTGGTAGAATGATCTTTAATATAAAAGTGCTTTATTTCCGTCATTATCGGTAAAAATTATGGTTGAAGAATTTGCGGAAACTGTAGTACCAACGACATAGAGAAGCTAATTGTTATGCTGTTATAGGACCTTCTTAGATTCTCCTTTTCCGAACAAATGTTAAACAATCTTGTGGCGTGTTATCGGCCAATCTCTTCGAAACAACGTACAGACTGAACAGGCCCTCTTTTGCAGCTAGCCATTTACGTGGTACAAAACCGCTTGGTTGGAGAGCAAAAGTCGCATTCGGAGAAGACAAGCAAAGGAAATTACCATTTAAAATTACATATGCCTTTAATTTTGTTGGTCTTGTCCCAGTGCGACTTTTGCTCTCCAGCATAGGGGTTTTGTACCACGTGAATGGCAAGCTGCAAAGGGCCTATTGTCTCTAAGCTTTTATTCCTTAAATAATTTAGCACCTCGTTATATTTTTACCATTGTTGAGGGAGTAAATTCCAGAAATGCACGCAGCTCATTAAAGGACGTATTAAATATACAACAGCAACAACAACAACATAAGCTTTATTTGCATGACTATAATTATGTAGTTACAGTATTGTAAAAGCTTTAACATAAAGTTACAATTTCTAACAATGAAAATGCAATGCAATGATTACTACAGTCAATCAAGTGTCATCAGCATGATTTGATAACAAATTAGTACGTAAATCATTACATGATGAGACAAATTTCAACAAATGCGAATTTACGGAAAAATTCTGTGAATTCATCAATTTATTTATTAATTCTGTGTAAGATAGCTGATTAACGTCAACAAAATTTTGTTGGATTTGATTGTAGAATTTCTCCCTTGGGATTGAATATTTTGGACAATGGAAGAGAAAATGAAATTCGTCTTCAATTATACCAGAGTTACAAATAGGGCAGAATCTATCGTTGCGGGAAGTTTGATTATGTCTTCCAGTTTCAATCATGAGTTTGTGGTTACTTATACGAATTTTCACTAAGTCTTTCCTATTGGCTGAATTTCTAATTAAGTCTAGATAACTTTAAATTTTATAATCATGTTTAAATAAGCTGTAAAATTGCAGTTTCTTAGAATGATGGATTGTATGTTGCCAATATGTAATATATTTTTGTTTTATTATATCTATATAGTGTTTGATCTTAGCTTCACTTAAATTATTAGGATCAAAATCGGGCAGGTCATAATATTCAGATATTTTCATAAGATTATGGTAAAAGCTATTTTTACCATTACAGTGAAGTTCTAGCAAGGTACGAAAGGCTTGTTTAGCAATAGTATCCTCGTTTTTACGCAGAAGATACAATATGTAATAAAGGATGTTTTTGTAAATATTAATAATTAATGGCAATCGTCCTAATTCACTTCTACTTGCAACATTTGAAGCTTTATTGCTTATTTCTAGGTAACGCTTGCAAACTTTCAAGTGGGTTTTTTCAATTGGGGTATTGTCCCAAGCTTTAAAATCATGTTTTACATATACACCCCAAATTTCGCTATTATATTATAGTATTGGGGAAATCATCGCTTCAAATATTTTGCAAGCAAGAGAAGGTTTTAATTTGCTAAAGTTTGTGTGTTTTCTT
The DNA here is from genome assembly GCA_964035705.1 of Porites rus. Taxonomy (NCBI): domain Eukaryota; kingdom Metazoa; phylum Cnidaria; class Anthozoa; order Scleractinia; family Poritidae; genus Porites; species Porites rus. The sequence goes on from OZ038001.1 coordinate 2,508,771, forward strand.
AAACTAAAAAGAGCATGAAGAGCCTTCTCTTTCAAGTGTTCGAGTGAGATATTAAAATTACCGGTTGAGGAGATACGGGTTCCTAAATATGTATATTTATGGACAATATTAATGGTTTCTTTACCTATATGGAATTCTAGATTGGAGTTTTTCTTCGCTCGTTTTTGAAAGATCATAACTTTGGTCTTTTTGGAATTTATATCTAACATCCAAGAGTTGCAAAAAGAGGATAGTGTGTTGAGACAGTTCTGTAATCCTATTTTAGATCGTGATATAGTAATTAAATCATCAGCATATAAAAGCGAATTTCATTTGGTAACATTTGGAAGGATGGTAGGGTCCGATAAAGTATTTTGAAATGCGGACGGTAAGTCGTTAACGTATAAATTGAAAAGCAAGGGGCTTAAAATACAGCCCTGGACTGGGTATCTTTTTGAGACAGGTGGAATGGTTTATAAACATTTTTTTTAACCTTTTTATTCCTTCAATTTAAAAAATGTTGGTCTTCCAAAAATCCTCAACTTATTTACTTTATTCACGCTTGGTTTTTATATTAAATTATTGGTTGTTTGCTTGTTTGTTTGTTTTTTTCCCGTTAGACACAGTACAGTTAGAATAGAGAAGCACTTTTGAACAAAATGAATCCTTTTTTTTTTATTTAGCTTTTTTATTTCTCTTCAACTACAGTGAAACCTGTATTAAGCGGACACCCTCGGGGAAAGCTGTAGTGTCCGCTTAATACAGGGTATCCGCCTAATACAGGTTTCAATAGATAACGCCATACAAGGTGTCAAATGCCATTCAAATGAATAGTGGAAACGTTTAGAATACTCCCAGAGACTATGACGATATACGTTTGCATGAGTTTCTTTATCAAAGTGAACCGATTGATCATAGTACCTTAAACATAGATTGCAACTCAAATTTGAAGAAATCAGATCAGTGAAAAAAGCTCTATACAAACAAAACGAAATAGAAAACAATACTGCACTGGGAAACTAATCAAATAAGTTCGTCAAGTCACGTTTTTTAATGTAAAAATCAAAAAATTTGTGGGTGGCAATTCGAGGCAATCTTTAGCATTGCCGGTGTCTGGCATGTTGGGTGGTGGCATTTGATTACAAGTGTCCGTTTAATACAGGTTGGCAACAATAGAAATGACCATTTCAGGAACTTTTTAGGTGTCCGCGTCCGCCTAATAGAGGTGTCCGCTTAATAAAGGTTTCATTTAAAGTAAATGAGAGAAATAAATTTTGGGACTTGGGCTACTGTCCGCTTAATAGAGGGAGTCCGCTTAAAACGGTGTCCTCTTAATACAGGTTTCACTGTATACAGCAATGGAAACTAAAAAAAAAATTGAAAAAACTGACGACTTATAAAGATTTCTCTCAGTCTGGACGAAAATGTTCTAAGTAAATTTAGGCATTGGTTACACTGAGAGGGTGGTCTATATTATGAAGCTGTATTTTGATAAAAACATGAGATTTCTCAAAACTATAAACTTTAAATTTAAGCAAATCTGTTAGGCCACGTGACTTTGTACGGCCACAAAGTCTTTAATACTAGAAATTTAGAAATTGTTAATCGTAGAAATTGTTTAACTTTATCGGTACAAGACGATCCATTTGCAATATCATGAACTCCAAAACTATGTTTGGCCACATTTCAATATGCAGTTGCGTTTAAAGATAAACAATTTTTGGACTAGTACCCAGTCCTCCATTACATGCAACTGTTCCTTTTCAGTATCAGACTTTTTATTTACAATATCCTAACTTCGCCAAGCACAGAACTGATATTCCTAATGGCCTTAGAGCTGTAAGCCATCAGGGTAAAAATTGGGGCACAAGGAAAAGTGTGCTTCTTAAGCCGTGACGAGTCACATGGCATCATCTGCTTTTTTTGGGCTAGCTAAGTTGACTCGAGTAACATTGTATGTGTCTGACAAAGTTTCACGCTGCTACTTCAAAGGTTTCCAAAGATAGACTTATAACTTTTTCACTGAACAACCAGGGGCCCATTAATTAAAAAAAAATGACTTGAGTTGCGGCACAATATTAACCTTTAGCCGTAAAAGTAAACACTCTATTCGCCACTTTAGAAGCGAGAAAGAGAGTGGTTGGAGTTGACTCTGGCAAAGACATCTGGAACCGTCAAGGAGACAGGGAAAAAAATTGACCAATAGATGACCCGCGCGTCTCCATTAACAATCCCAGAAGTCTTTGCGAAAGCTTACTCGGTCCAGTCTCCTTGTAGTTTCTGAAGTGGCGAATTGAGACTGTGTATAATCTGCTCCTGACGCTCTCAATTAGTGACACAATAACGGAGATGACAGTGTGGTGGTTTAACTAGTCTGTACACATAAAACAGTCCACAGTTCCTGACTTTAATTGTTATCGCCCAGTTGCAGCAGTTGCTGCTCCAATGAAAACAGACAAGTCTGTTGACAATGCCTTCCTGGGTGGTGGGGTGTACGCCATTCAGCCATCCGGTCGCATGCGTATTGCACTTGTTTTTAGACACGCACGTGGTGGGCATTTTGGTGCCTGCAGTGCTATTAAAGCGGTACCACGCTGTAACCAATGTCTTGTCGCATTTGTATATCGCACCAACTTGTGCAAATAACACGCTACGGTCGGTTTCGTTGTTCAGTGTGTAAGAGCTGCATTCAGAACCTATAAATGTTGAATATTAACAAAGCAGGTAGATTAAGCAAATACAAAGCAACGTCAAACGAGAAAATGAAAGCGGCCGGGCGAATGCGCACAGGCTCTTTGCAGTTAGTCGTTCACGTGGTAGAATAGAGAATGGAGTAGAAAACTTTATTAATGTGTCGGAGCCGTATAGCTTGGGAACAACCCCATACTAATTTGGGGACACAATTAATTGGAATTACTTATAAAATATGAAAGTAAAAAATAATTAAACTACGCGTAATATATTATACCCTAATGATAATCTAAAATAACTGAGAGAATTAAATAGTTATGATGTGCCGAGAGAACAGCTCTTACATCCATCATCTATCATTGAGCTTATATCATTTTTACGAATTCTACTTTTAAAGATGTTCAGAGTTTTCGGTGATGTCAAGTCAGGAGGTAATTTTCGCCATAACCTAGGCCCAAGATTTCTTAAATAATGTGTACCATATGTTACAGTATTATATCTAGGAATCGAGAAATCCGAATGATATAGAGAAATAGTTAACGATGCTGGAGAAAAGAGCACGAACAGGGGCAAGAAAAACAAAGAAAATTTACAATATAAATGATGGGAGTGTGTCCTTTAGTGGTCTTGTACCAAGTAAATGACTAACTGCAACTTGCGCCGGTTTTTAGCCTTGCGCACAGCTTCGTCACTAAGGTCGCGGTTGTCTTTTGCTTTAAATCTGCCTAACTAAGTGTGTAAGCGGCGAAGTGCATGTATAAACTGGGTCGCAAGTTTTCAGCAGTGCCAGATCCCTTAAATGAGTCAAACTGTACAACAAACCGCAGTCTTTTATTGATTGCGGGGACCAGAGGAGCCCGCAATCCTAATCTCCAGGTCACTACTACACATGCGCAGCACTCATAAAGGCTGCCCGTTTGGACTTACACTGAGAATGAATGAAATTCTTAGAGGGTAATCTAATCACGCGCGTTTATCCTTCCATCGTGGGAAACTTACGCAAAGCACAGCTTTGGAACAGGAGCGTTTACATAGGGCTCGCCCGCAAATTATTACTAGTTTTTAAGGCATAATCTTCCAGAATTTATTTACACTGCAAAAAAGCTCAATAGTGGGGAAATTACAACTAACCCCTCCCCCTCTCGGTATCACTTTGATTCATACGAAAAGGTTTTAAGTTTTTTTTTTCCAACTCGCCTCAATATTATATCAGAGAACTGTTTCGGAGAAGATTACCTCTCAAAATGTCAGATTAAACAAACAACTATTTTTGCTCTCATTTTGTGATAGTCATCATGGCGGTGTAAAAAAAAAAATCTTACCTGTAGCAGCCTCGCAACGCGGGCCTGAGAAGTGTGATGGGCATGTGCAGATGTAACCATTCAAAATGTTCATGCACCTTCCCCCATTCAGACATGGATTGCTGGAGCACATGTTTGTATCTGAAAGAAAGGGTTTCTAACAATTGGACATTTCTCTTTGATAAGAGGAATCATTCACTTATATCTTCAATTAAAGATCAAATTTGTAGATTTACCATCATGTAGTGGTCTCAATTTATAGCAAGGATCAAATGCTGTCTACTCACCTCCTTCACAATGTATTCCACCGTACCCTGCTACGCACCGGCAAGTGTACTGTCCCTCCCCCTGATAGTCACAGGTCCCTCCGTTTTGACATGGGTTGCCTGTGCACTCTATAACGACTTTGAAGAAAGTACAACTATATTTAAATTACTCTGTAATCTCGAAGAAATCACAGATTTTAAATAAAGTACAGACGAGGCATTCAACCATGGGATGTTCTCTCTCCTCTTTGTTTTTTGTATATCTTTTTTTAATGACTTTTTTTTAATGAAATATACTCATCGTAGTATGGTTATAAGAAGCTATTTTCTCCCTTGTCTCTAAACAGTCTCTTTCTTATTGATCGCGACGTTTCGACCGAGTTCTTCTGGCCTTTATTTGTCGATTAACCCTCGGTTGTACACGCAAATTCATGGAACCCCTCCCTAGAGTTTTTGATATGTTGCAGTATTTCGAAACGATTTTGCCTTTAGAGGAAAGCCTTGGATCTTCTCAACAAGATGAGGTATGTTTTATGGGTGGTGGCCTGTGACGTCACCAACAATGGTTGCCATCTTGGATTTTACTAAGAATTAGAAATCAGGTTAAAATCGCAAGAAATGGTAATTTTTTTGCTTGACACAAATAAGCACCTTGCATCATTTTATCCACAATCTTTACTTTTATTGTTGAAAGAAGTTGAGAAAACATGCATTTTCACTAAAAAATGGCTTCACCACCTGCTACTTACGACGTCATATCTCGTAACTATAGTAACTGACCATCACTAAACTTGTCTCAAAATGCGTGCAAGAGATAAACAAACAGCTACTGAAAACGTCGGGTGCTGATGTTTTATCGTCTTGGAGAAAATTCAGAAAACCTCAGATAGGGGTACGTCCAAGGGTTAACTTTTTTTCCAAGTTCCATTGCCAGCGCAAGTGTCTATTCTCCCCATCCAGAACTATGAGGGGAAGTGGTACAAGTTTTCGGCGTAATGATTTCTGGGATTGTTTCAGTGATTGGTTTCTTATGATAGGTTACGGGTTGCCTTGAAAACCATTGACCAATCATAACCAACGCTTGTCTACCCGAACGATCCCAGAATTCACTGCCTCCAAAGCTTGACTTGTACCCATTCTCTCTGGAGTTTCTGAACTGGGGAATTACCTTCCTTTTCCATGTCACAAAATGCATCGAAAGGTTGGTCTCCAGGCCCTCCCGAGTCCAACCAGTATCGTCCATTAGGCGCCAGGCCTTCGGATGCGTCCTTAATTTCTTTACACGACGAAGCGGGAAGCAAAGATGTTGAACCTAGAAACGCTGTCAAAAGACATGAATTGCTAATAATGTAAACTGCTAAGGGATAAACAAAGTGTTAATTGAAAATATTTCATGGTCGTGTTCGTCAAAAATCACGACTGAGATAAGGTCAGCAAATGAAACATAGATTGATTAATATAATATGGTTCATCGAACTCTTGATACATTTGGAAAAAGGGCGAAGAGCTAACGGTCTACCGAGGTAAAAGCTGCTTGTCGGCACACTTCAACAAAGGATCGAAGATTTTCATTATATTTAATCATCGCCATGTGCATAAAGTGACCGTAAAATATAAACAGTTGGATACAATAAATAAAAACTGCGTCAAACTATGTTTATATTTTAGTTTCAATAGCGAAAAAAGGCATGAATAATGAATATTACTAGGCGCGTGCAAATCAAAGATAACGTGAGCAAAAATTGTTGTTTACTTTTAGTAGTTGCATTATCAGGCAAGATGAATGCCATGGAATCGGCATATACAGTGTTCTGAAGAACTTCGGTTCGGTATAAAGCTAGCGTGAAGCAGCTCGAACAAAAAATTGGTTATGACTGTATAAAATTGTTTCGCTAGAATTATAGCGGCATCAGTCAAACTTGATTACCGTAAGGAGATATTTTACCAGTAGCAAACAGAATCATAATTAAGCAAACCAATCTTTTTATTTCGTTCGGGGGTAATTATTTCAGGTAGTAACTGCTTTCGATGTAAGTGGCAACGGTTTTAGCATGAAACAGAGGCCAAAACGTCCCATCGCATTGTTTTAATCAATTGTCCTTGCGTTGGGATGCCTTTCGGCAAGCAAATAAATGAATCTTTGAGGATAGACTGGGCTTATCGCGTGAATTCTAGCCTCCAAAGCAGGCGTATTTTGCAGCGCGAACGATTTGGACGTTGAAACTGACGTCTGTACCCCTGGGTCGCTCTTTCGTTGAAAATAGATTAAAAATAAAACTGGGCAACTCCTATACTTAGCTTATGCATCGGCGTAGATCAAGTTATTTTTAGCGTCATTTTTGGTAACTTTTCCCGCAAAAATAGAAGCACCGTTCCTCATGCGCGCGCACGCATCCATTCCAAGGTACGATAATTACAAAAAGAAGAAGTAAATGTTGACAAAACATCAGAAATACTTTTTTGTAGTGTCCGGTTTTTGGTGACTGATTTTGATATTCAAAATTTGCGCGAAAATCTATCTAAAAATAAACTGGTCTGTGAAAACGTCGTTGTATAGGCGGCACAAGGGAGCTGCTTGCTTCGAGTAATAGGCTCAGGCGCGGATCCACACCGGTTTCCACCGTTTTACGGAAATCGGTCAGATTTTTCTTAAATAGATATATTTTTAATAAACGTCCCTTCAAAAATTGGAAGGAAGAATACAGAAGCTGGAATATTCGCAAACAACCGCCAGCCACGACACTGAGAACTTGAAAGAAAGCTTAAATAAAGCTGAGAAGCAACAGCAGAATTCGACAGCGAGCCTAAAATTTTACCAGGAGAAAACAGATCTCGCTTTAACCGATTTGCAGAAGAAAAATGTTGTTTTAGAAGGTAAGCTTAAAGAGGTACAAGACAAAAATCTCTATTTGGAAGCCTACTCGAGGCGGGAAAATATAATTTTTGAAAATATTGTGCAAGAAACAGACAAAGAAGACACTGAATTAGTTGTTCGCACCTTCCTCGAGACGGAATTAGGATACAAAGATGCAAGCACCGTTGAAATACAGAGGGTTCATCGCTTAGGAAAGAAGAAGGAAGAAAAGCCCAGGCAAATTATCGCAAGGTTCCTCCGCTATAAGAACTGTGAAGAAATTCTAGCTTTGGGCTCCCGTTTGCGAGGAAGCAGATTTAAAATGTATCAAGATCTACCCTACGAAATAGTAGCAAGAAGAAGAAAGCAAATGGACACTTTTAAAGAAGCTAGGAAAAATAACATCCCTGCATCTTTTAGTCGGGCACAACCGGATAAGCTCTTGATAAAAGGTAAAATTTGGCCAGTTGGTAAACCTCTCGAGATACCAGGATAGGTGAGAATGCTTCTTCATCATGTCATTACTCATTAGGTAACCAAGATCACGTTAGTATCGTTTGACCACATTTGCCACCCGTTATTATCAATTGCTAGATAATTATTTAGGCGATCGGAATAGAGGTTCGTAACAGATGGCGCTTCGGTTTTTCTTATCTGTCTGTAAGATTCTAGGTAAAAGTCCTAGCTTCCCCCCCCATGTCCCTTTACGAAGAGGTTTCTTATTTAGTTGTGTTTATCTGTGCATGTTCTGTTTGGTTTCTATGTTTTAATAGCTTAATCATTTGTTTTAGAAGTAAACGCCTAGTACAAATTCCTATCATACCGTGCAGCGATTGTGGAGCTTTGACACCAGGTGATGTAAGGCTTCCTCTGCAAAGCTGCCCAAGAGAATATCTATGGCTTTGACAATAGCATCACTAAACGTCAGGGGGTTAAGAGACAATACAAAGCGTAGAGAGGTGTTCAATTGGCTTCGCAAAAAAAATTACTCGGCATATATGCTACAAGAAGTCCACTGCACTGAAAATACTAATCACGTATGGTCTGCTGAATGGGGCTATCAAGCTATTTTTAGTACTTATAAGAGCAATAAAGCAGGGGTATGCATCCTTTTCAACAACAACTTCGATTTTCAAATAGAAAAAACTTACACTGACCCCCAAGGACGCTTCATTATTTGCGACATTAAAACCAATGAAAAGTGTTTTACTTTAGGGAACATATATGCTCCTAATGAAGACAACCCAACTTTCTTCCTTGACTTCTTTGATCACCTTGCAGATTTCAAATGTGATGATATTATTATAGGAGGCGACTACAACCTTGTACTGGATTTAGAGAAGGACAAGATGGGTGGTCTTACTAAAACTCACCAAAATAGTGTTAAAGTTGTTCAAGAATTCTCTGAGAAACTAGATCTGGTAGACGTCTGGAGGATTCTACACCCAGACACTAGTAGATTTACCTGGAGACAACGTCATCCAAAAGTACACTGTAGGCTCGATTTTTTTCTATTAAGCCAAAGCACAGTTAACATCACGACCCTCGCAGATATCGTCCCAGGTTATAAAACCGACCACTCAATGACTACGTTATGCTTATCACTACATTCAAATCTACGTGGACCAGGTTTCTGGAAACTAAACACATCTTTTTTAACTGAATTGGATTACGTAAACCAAATTAAAACAACGATTCAGGAAACACTCGATGAGTACAAAAATGACGAATCGGTAAATCCTTCACTTCTTTGGGAAATGATAAAGCTAAAAGTGCGCGAAAAATCGCTCCGCTACTCCAAGAGCAAAACAAAGCAAGCTAAACAACGCGAAACATTTCTGGAACAAACAATTGCCAGATTAGAAGCGGATCTCGATAATAAAAACTCCGATGAAATGCACTCCTTACACCTGGAGGAACAATTGAATGAAAGCAGGCTTGAGCTTGAAAAGATAATTGAAATCCGCACCAAAGGCGCAATTTTGAGATCTAAGACTAAATGGTATAATGAAGGAGAGAAAAGCACCAAGTATTTTCTTAATTTAGAAAAACGACACTACAAGCAAGGGACAATAAGTCAAATTAAAATAAACGATAGCGAATTTGTCACCTCGGATAAAAAAATATTAACTGAATGTGTGGCGTTCTATAAAAATCTCTACTCATCCAAAGGTAACACATACAACCAAGATGGTACAACTGTTTTCTTTGAGGGTGGTGATGAAAGAGCCATTGACGAACATGAATTAACTTCGTGCGAAGGGGTTTTAACTGAAAAAGAGTGCCTTGAGGCTTTAAGAGATATGGAATCGGAAAAGACCCCTGGGACCGACGGCCTACCAGCCGAATTTTACAAAGTGTTTTGGAAAGATGTGTCCAGCACCCTAATTAGCGCACTGAACTACGCTTATGAAACTGGAAAACTCTCAATAACCCAGAGAAGAGGAGTTATCAAACTTATCCCTAAGAAAGACGCAGAACCGTTCTTTATTAAGAATTGGAGACCCCTAACCCTCTTGAACAGCGACTATAAAATAGCGGCAAAATCAATTGCTAATCGCTTGAAACCTCTCCTCCCTGATCTCATTAATTACGACCAGACTGGCTTTATAAGAGGTCGTTTTATCGGAGAAAACATCCGCCTTATCGATAGCGTTATTTGCTACGCTAAAGAAAACAATATACCAGGATTACTTTTGTTTCTAGATTTTGAAAAAGCTTTTGACACGATAGAATGGCCTTTCATTAGGAAAACCTTTCAACATTTTGGTTTTGGTAGTAGCATCTTAAAATGGCTTAACCTTTTCTATTGCTGCCCAGAAAGCTGCGTTTTGAATAATGGTTGGGCGAGTGATCTTTTTGAAATCCAAGAAGGTGTAAGGCAAGGCTGTCCCCTCTCACCTTATCTGTTTGTTCTGGCAGTAGAAGTTTTAGCTAAGGCAATTCGTGAAAATAAAAGTATTAAAGGGATCTTTGTAAACGGTAAAGAAATAAAACTAAGTCAGTATGCAGACGATACAACTCTTATACTAGATGGAACAAAGGAATCGTTAATAGCCTCTCTCAAAACACTGGACGATTTTTATGAAGTCTCTGGCTTAAAACTTAATGACAAAAAAACAGAAGCCTTTTGGATTGGGGCAAATTGTAACAAAGATGAAATATCAATTGTCGGAAGAAACTTTAAATGGCCGAAGTGTAAAGTTAAAGCTTTAGGTGTCTGGTTTTCAAATGATCCGGAAGCAACTGCAACTTTAAATTATAATGAAAAACTAGATAAGGTCCGGAATGTTTTGAGCTGCTGGAAATACCGTAGACTTACCCTAGTTGGAAAGATAACGGTCCTAAAAAGTCTGGTTGCCTCTCAGCTCGCTTATGTGCTCTCACCTTTACATACAAATGTGAAAATTATCAAAGAAGTAAACAAGTTATTTTTTTCATTCCTCTGGAATGGAAAAGGAGATAAAATCAAACGAGACATTATAACAAACGATTATGCTAATGGAGGACTTAAAATGATAGACATACAGTCTTTTAACAAGTCCCTGAAAGCTACATGGATTAAAAAATATCTGGATGAAGAGAACCAGGGAAAATGGAAATATTTTTTTGATATAGAGTTAGAGCGATTTGGAGGCACAATAGTCCTCACTAGTAATTTAAACAAGAAAGATACCATTGAGAATCTCAAGATTAAGAATAACTTTATAAAAGAGATACTTTCAATCTGGGCGGAAGTCAATTTTGATGAAAACATAACGTCCGAGAAACAATTTCTTGAACAAACTTTATGGTACAACTCACTCATTAGAATCGATAACTGCCCCGTCTTCTATCGTGAATGGTTTGATCGAGGCGTTACGAAAGTGAAACATTTGAAAGATGAACATAACAAATTTTTTATCACTAGCTGAGCTGCAGCAAAAATACAGCCTCAAAGTTTGTCTTTTAAAGTATTTCGGACTAGTGTCTGCTCTCAAATCTCTTTGGACTACATGTAAAACAAACTGTATCAAAAACTGCAACAATTATGAAACCTTTGTAGTAAGATTAACAGAATGCCAAAGTGCGAGCAAACTTGTATACACCAAGTTGCTTTCTACAAAATGCAAGTTACCATCCCATAATCAACAGAAATGGCTAAAAGACTGCAACGAAAATGATGTGGAGGCGATTAATTGGCGGGAAGCCTACCAGTTGGCCGCTAAATATACTAAAAGTACAAGAATTATTGAATTCCAATATAAATTTTTACATAGACGAATATCAACGAACGACTTCTTAACAAAAATTGGCGTAAAAGACAACCCAAATTGTTCTTTTTGTAATAATGAACCGGAGAAACTTCTTCATCTTTTTTGGTCTTGTCCTAAAGTGGCCTTTTTCTGGCATAGTTTATCTCTTAAGCTGACTTTGCTCCACATTACACCGGAACATTACACATTAGATATATTTGTTGCACTTGGTCTAAAGCCGGATTCTTCAAAAAACTGCCAGCAAATTAATTTCCTTTTCCTTCTAGCCAGAAATTACATCTGGATTAGCAAAAGAAGGGAAACCTCGCCAAAGATAGCAGGCTTCCTGCAATACCTCAAATCATTCTACCACATAGAGACCACTGCAGGTCCCATTTTACCAAAAAAATGGGAAAATGTGAGCTCCTTATTTCAGTAAGCCTTTGATTTTGTATACATTTGTATATCTCGATCCTCTGCTCATTCTCTCCAGCATTAACCTGGTGTATCTTTTGCTTCACAATCGCTGCCTCTTTAAGACACTTAAGATATAAGTGCGTTTACCGTGAATGTTTGGTTTTGTAAATGTTGGTTTTGAAGTACAATTACTAATTAGAACTGCTTGTAAATAGTGCATTGTAGTGTGAGTAGTGAGTAGGTAGTGTTGTAAGTACTGAGTATTGTAAGTCTTTACATTGTAAACAGAGTAAGTACCTTAGTCTATTGTATTCTAAATATTGTATTGTAAGTAGTGTAAGTATCGTAGTGTTTGTAAGTATTTTTGATTGTTGATTGTTGATTGAATAAATGTTATTAAAGATAAAAAAAAAAAAAAAAAAGTTGCAAGGCTTTATCCAAGGTGAATGGAACTGGCCAATATCCTATCTGAGTGACTCGGAACCCCGAGAAAGGAGACTTAAGGGAGTTAAAATCTAAAACATTTACCGGGGGAGCATGCCCCTGGACCCCCAAGAAGCTTGCGTTTTCGGCGCTCGTTGAGGAAATCGGTCAGCATTTATCCTAGATCCGCGCCTGAGGCTCCTGTCGAAACTGATGAAATAACCACAGCAAAAGTCAGGAAAGTAGTTGTCTTTTGCGTGTATTTAATTTGGTGTTGTTAAAACGAAGATATAAATAATATTCAATAGGGCTTTCTTGCCAATGAGAATTTGTCTACTATCATTTTATGCCGTTATCTAAGATTGTTAGTTAGTTGTTTATTTGTTTGTTTGCTTGTTTGCTTGTTTACACGGTCAATGCAGAGCCTCGATCCTTTTTAAGTCAGGGTACAACTCCCTTTAGAGGTATACACTCAAGAAAAGATTAAATCTCTGTTCAGCTCCAAGTTTACAAAAGTAATTTATGAATGTGCGAAAATTTCAACTCACCTCGAAACGGATTGTCCAAGTAAAATGCATTTCGTTTCAGAATAAAATTCAGTGGTAAAGTCGCAGAACGCGTTCTGTTGTTTAACTCGCACAAACTTCCCTCCCTGTAAAAGTTTAAGCTTTGACAAAGTTGGTCATCTTTGCACATGTAATAGCAAGTAAACATGTCCGACACGGCAGCGGATTTGTAGCTGTGCCTTTGAAGAAATGCTCCTTGAAAAGATGTCACGCATTTCTCACCACGTAATCCATAGGTGTAGACGAATGGAAGCCAGAAAATATAGGGACATGTCTTAATTGTCATGAAATATAATTCTGACATGGCCTAAAGATAAGGAATATGTGCTGTTAAAAGTCTTTTAAAACAATCTACAAGTCCACTGCAGTGAAAAAGCCGATATCTACTTGCCGTCAGTTAAAATGCAATGCGTCCATGAGTGAGTGCAAATTAAAACTCACTGAGAACCGGCAAAAATATTATCTGCGTTGCAAATTACAAATTATCAATTTCCTGACGTTCCTCTCAGTACAAACATTGAATAAATTTTCTATTGAGTTCCCTTTGCTACTCGCTTTTAAAAAAGTGGCAATCACAAGTTAAGATTATGAAAAAACGTCGGAACAATATGATATATTTGTGTTCTCTCACCATTATACTCTTCATTGCATATTGTGCTTCTGTCCTGCAAGATGTCTCTGCGATTGAACTGAGCATAAATAATCCATTTGGTTTCGTGTTTTCCCCAAAATATACCTGTCAAATAAAACCATAGGTATTGTTCATCGGCCTTTATTTGTCTGACTACTGAGTTTTAAAATTAAAAGCGCAGTCTTAAAACAAATAAAATGTGATAATTGGAAAATGTATGCTAAATCTCTCACTCTTTCACGCTTAAGAACTATCCATTTCTTAGTGTGAGGCAATATCTCATGTTCAATAGCGTAAAAATAAATGCAATTATATGTTCGAGATAATTTCCGGCTATGATTGATTAGTGACCCTATGAAGTATTGAG
>OZ038001.1:2527500-2730000 GCA_964035705.1 Porites rus
TAACCATTTTCTAATCTTAAGCCATGACTAACGGTTACTTCATGTCGATTTTCGTCAATATTAGTGGGTGTTTAGCCAGTGCGATAGTCCCAACAGCATTAACTGATCGAACGCTTCGCTGACGTTTTGAATTCTACTGTCTAATAGACTGCAAGTGGTCGGCCTTACTGCTCACAGTCTAACCGTCTATTCACTTGTTTTATCTTCAGGCTTCCCTGGAGTTTTTTCACTGATATCTTCATCGCCGTCGTCTTTTTCATCGCCTTTATCCGTCTTCTTCACAGGTTTCGGCACGAATTGATCCACCGCCATCGCATTCCAAGCCGCCAAGATCCAAGGCGTAGCGTGAAATGCGAAGTTAGGAAAATTTTCTGCGCAAAACAAGTAGCTGAGTGAGAATGTATTAGACGGGTTTAAGGTGTTTCAACACATTAACGAACATTTCTCTGTAATGGAAGCATCTATTCAGGGTACCTTTGCGTAGATTGGAAGAAAGTTAACGGCTGATGCGTTTCCGGTCACGTGGTCCGAGCGAGTCTCGGATACGTCACCGAAATACATTGACCGAGAAGGCCTGGGAAGAAGCCGTGCAGGGACTAAGATAGGCAAGTTGACCCCACTGGGACCCCTGATGTACACGCCGGGACAAGCATAAGTGGTCTTAGTGGAAAAGTGGCCGCAAGATGTATAATGTATTTTATATTTGCAAGAAGCGTACTAACCTTTTGATCTGTCAACCACGAGCGTCTCAAATGCCGGGAAAGCTGAAATTGGGCGACGCGATAGCGCGGTCTGCTTCTCACTCGAGAGAACGGGTCTCATCATGTCATCTAACAGCTGAAAAATAACAGAATATATATGGATCACTAGAAATTTTGTGGTGCTTCAACAGGCATGGTCATCTACCTGAAATAACTTTTAATAATTCTCATTTTTTGGGCGGTTAGAGGGGGAAGTTTTTTTTCGAAGTTGTTTTTTTTGCTTTGTTTTTTTAATCAAGGGCGTATTAAGAGTCTTTCAGCAACAAAACTGAGTGTTAGACTTTTAGAGAAAGATTTTTTTGTCTTCCGCAAGCGTTCGCTAGATCAACTATGGCAGCCGGCTATCTTTGACATAGAGGCAACCATAAATATGGTCCTTAACTTAAGTACATTACATTTGTAATTTGTAAACTTGGAGTTGCGAAATTACTTCTATGAATTACAGGATTTTCAACAAATTTGTATTTGATTATATTGGCACAAATGTCGATGAGTGTGCTGCAAATGCGGTGCTTATTTAGGACGGTGCTTCGGCTGGGAGAAGCTCCTAAAAATTTCGAGTGAGTTCACTACTTCATGTAAGACACAGGCAATACATACCTGAACTATTTCCTTATCCGACAGATCAAACGATTGCTGTGTAGATGCTGCAGATTTAAAATATCGAAAATGTATATGGTTTGTCTAACAAAGTACGTTAAAACTATGCATGAATTTTCTATCCGCGGGCGTAGCATCATGAACTAAGGGCCGGCTGAGCTAGTTGGGAAATCTGTTTAACTGATTTGGAAGTAAGGCGTACTGAGTTTAGTTGCACAGTGTGAGGCTTGACGCTTTTAAAAGTATTCTCTTTTTCCGTAGCTACATCCCTTGGAATTTTCCTAAATTTCTCCCACGGTAATAGTAAACATTTATTATTTAACTTCCCTTTTTTACGCCAAAGGGTGTGGTCAGGATGTAGGGTGCGGTTTTAGCTTTGATCATTAGTTGCTAAGTTTGCAAGTTTTCAGTCGTGTAAACTTCAAAGTTGCTTGGCAAGCAGGTTTCTGTACTTCCTGTGTGTCTATCTTTTTCTTCTAATAATATGTTGTTTTTTAAAACAACCTGTGACACCCGGTGATTTGGGCAGATAGTTCGAAATAAAAAAAGAGTTTCCAAGCAAAGTTGGTATACCTCGAAGTAAATATATAAAACACGTTAGTTTTTTATTAGTTATTAAAAACATGCAAGCGAATGAAAATTTGAATGGAGAATTTATTTACTCTTTTAAATACTGCCCCACCCACCCCCCCCCCCCCCCCCGCTTATCTTCTAAAAAGGGGTTTTTCATATCCGAGGAATAACATTTAAATGTAAGGAACGGAGTAAGCAATGGAAAGCTATCGAATTGTAATTTATATGACCAGAATTAAGACTGAATACGAAGACACATTTGTGTCATGTCGCGTAGTCATGCGCTTTTGGTGTGACCCCTCCAAAGTCCGCACTTTGTTTTGAAATTTGCATTTTCCTGACTGAAGCTGCGTGGTTTTCTATTTTAATAAAAATTTTCGGAATATATAATGGTTTATAGTTTTCTAAGGACTTACCTTTTTGTCCCGTGGCCTTCCGCTCGGTTTTTGAGTGGTTGATTTTCATCATATAAATTTTATACGCCTCGTTTCCTCGAGGGCGACTTTTCTCCCTCACTTCTTTAAAATCAGGGAGCGCATTTAACGTGCATCTGAAATTCGTCTTCCACTTGCTGGGATCGGGGCGATCGATTCCTTCCGTGTATTTTCCAGAATAAATAGCCCACTGTTTGAAAATTTCACTATCGTAATGACAACACCATTGACGGTGCAATCCGTGTTTCCAAGGAATTTTGAACAATCCACGGCTTCGGTCGATCCATTCCACGCCTTTGACTTCATTGTCGTCAAGCTTCTGCTTGAGCCAGTCTCGAAAACGCAATCTCCTGGTTCCCGCCGGTTTGCAGTAATCATGCATTTCGTTTATCATTCTTTTTAGGTAATTCTATCGAGGTGAAGTTCGACAACAGATTTTTTTGGAAATGATATTTCTAAGAAAAAACGGATCTCAATTTAATCGGCGTCTGTGCGCTTTCACTTAACAAATCGAAAATGAAAAACTCGGAAGAAGCACGTCTTATTAAACCTGTGTAGGATCTATGAAGACTCAGATATGATTTGCACGCATCGACAGTTGTAGATCGTTCTTAAAATGAATGTTGCCAAGTATGTCCCACCAATATACAGTCTTCATATGATCTATTTGTCTATGCCAAAGGGAAAATTCCCTTTTCAAAAGGGGTTTTTCCCTCTTCGCTTGATTGGTTTTTCCACAGAATAATAACTTATGTACATCCTGGGGGCAGACATCTGAGTTGCATCAACGGGAATGTTTTTCGTGTGATAAATTTTTCTTTTGACTTATTATACTACGAAATATCTTACGGAGCTAACTCAAAAATTACCCTTAACGGAACGCTTCAAAGGGCAAAAGCTTTTAATATGCTGGCAAACAATACAGACGTCACGCAATCTTTTTCTACGAGTGTCTTGTTTTTGTTTTCCTTGAGACATAAATAATTATGCCCTCCCCTAAAAAACACGTATCATTTTACTGTTATTAAAAATATTCCTTCCTGGTGTCAAATAGTCTCCCTCGCAGCCGTTTTTTGGATCAAAGTTCACCAAACGCCACTAGAAAATATGTAAATCCCTTATTTTTGTTCGCTGATCAAATTTAATACGTGTCGTTCATACAATGGGGTGTACAACTGGTTTAATACAGGTGGCTGCCTTCTGTAAATTTCATATAAAATACTTTTATATCTTTAAGCTTAAAATATACTAAATAAGGAATCAGCAATAAACACCGTAAATGGAAATAAACGGCAGAATCGGCAACAGTAGATCAGCTGAAATACTCGGTAACGCGAAATAACGCGAACATAAGTGCAAAGGGGAATCCCCCGTTTCTGACACCTCCTCGCTTCTATTAGTTTCAGTGGAAATTATTCTGGTCACATCGAAGGTTCTACACTTATTTATTGCCTTATGAGCATATTTCTCCAGCTTTACTTTATCTTTTTATCTTTATTTTCTAGCGTGTCCTGAAGCAATGATCTTTAACCTCACTTAATTTTTAGGCTGATTAAACCGGCCCTTAAAACGCTGGAGAAAAAGAGTTTTCGGAAATCAAATATATTGGCCACGAAACTGTTGGAAAAAGAAAGAAAAAAAAAAAAAAAAAAGAGGGTTGCAATTATTGAAATGCAAATTTCTGAGTTGTTTGCATTGTTTCAAAGTGGACTGGGCCTCCAGAAGGCGTCAATCGACATAACATATTTTTAGAATAATCATTAAAACCCTCATACCTTTCAATTTAATTTCGTATGCATTCTTTGCGAACAAGGTGCACATACACCGTCAATTAACTAACTCAAAGTGTTGTAAAAATGGTTGATAAGCCTGACTATTTTCCCAAAGGAAAGTAACATGTTGATTATTATCAGGAAGCGAAATCCCCGAGTGAGTTTCTGCTCTTTTACTCCATGATCTCCAGTTTGCATCTCTTTGCAGAGACCAATATTTCCCCATGATATTCCCATTTGATCAGGAATTAGAGAACCAAAGGTTTTTCTTTCAATCTTAACATCACGGATAAACGAAGACCGACAAAAAATGCTCGCAACGACATAAAATCGGCAGCTGGAGACGGGTGTGCCATATATTAACTAATGCGAGGTGACAAGATTCGTTAAAAAATTTCGGGGAATCCCCCGTTTCTTGCGTTAATCTTATGCATCTTGAAAATAATATGAAACTAATGCTTCAACGTCTAAAAAACATTTTGCAATTCTTAGATCTCCTATTCAATTACCTCGCAAAGGAGACCAGTTTCACTCACTATTCGACACAGCAATAATTAAAACAAATGCGCATGTTTTTTTAATATTGTTTTTCACTTTTCTCGTAGTTGTGAAAGTTTGAAAATTGCTTTTTGAGCCCCTCAACCTCGTAGTAAGCTCTTTTCACTCGTAACGCATGAGCGCATGCTGTGACTCAAATTAATAGTCAGAATATTGGCTGCGGTTAGTGGCAAGTTACGTAATGTCATACCTAACTGTAGTTAGTGCTTGGTCACACCATGCAGTTAACAACAGTTAGGGCCTGTTAACATGGAGTGGGGGACCCCGGTGTAGTGGGGTTGGTTTCTTTTGTTTTCACGCTCTGCGGGACACAAAGCAAAAGAAACCTACCCTACTAGACTGGGGTCCCCCACTCCATGTAAACAGGGTCTTAGTTCTAATTAGCCTATGTAAATTTTTTGTTGGTTGGTTTTGGTTTCCCCCTCGCTTCACGCTTGGTTTTTATTTTGCGTATTTATATATGCTCATCTCGCAAGTGCGAAAAGAATGTCACATTCTGACTGGTTGGTTGTTTGTAAACTTAAGACTAACCCACGAACCCTGCTTGGGTCTAACTGTAGTTAGTCTGTATTGTTTTGGATCACCGAGGCGTCAATTTTCTAACTATAATTAGAGCGAACAGAGAAACAGTCACATTACCGAAATAGCTAACTATAGTTATCCCCGTCTTTAACTATAGTTAGTAGCCCAAATGTGACCATTGTGATAGAGTGATTTTACTTGAACCGTGAAACAGATACTAACAAATAGTGCAAAATAGCGAAAAGTAAACAAAAGAACACAATAGAATTAGTGCCTAACAGTGCGTAGTATTCTACACCCTATTTTACGGTTCAAGTAATAGACCTTTTTACCGATACCGCGGCCATATTGAATTA
Source organism: Porites rus (assembly GCA_964035705.1). Taxonomy (NCBI): domain Eukaryota; kingdom Metazoa; phylum Cnidaria; class Anthozoa; order Scleractinia; family Poritidae; genus Porites; species Porites rus. Next base: position 2,533,077 of record OZ038001.1, read on the forward strand.
CTTAGATTTAAGGAGTATTACGGGATGCCCAGGGGGCATGAGCACGATCCGATATACTCGCTCAGTATTTACCCGTGCTTTCCGGACCAATTTTTTTCTTTAAGTTTTCCTAGAAAAAGATTGTAATAGGAAAAAAGATCGTTGTGCCTTGTTTGGATGTAATACCGTAATAGATCTAATAAACGCCCACTCTCACATAAACGCCTCTTATCTAATAAACGCCCCCCTTACGCTGTTAAGTTAGTATTAAACGCCCCTCTCTAACAAACGACCCCCTTGAGAATTGCCCCCAAATACTGGGAAATTTCATTGCTTGATTAACATCAGTTTGTGTATTATGTCATGTTCAATTTCTAGATAAGTCGTCAGGCCCGCAGTCGAGATTCTGTTAACACAAAAACGTTTTTAGCCGAAAGCATACTGTATACAATTATGTTGAGTTTGTTAAAATATGTTACGAGAATAAACGCCTCCCATCTATTTTTTTTTAAATGTTCTTATCTATTAATTTTCGTTTCTCTCACGGGCTACAACAACATTACACTCGGTGATATTCTTTTGCTTTATGATTTTTATTGCTTTTTTCATTTATTTGTTTTTATAAAGAATCAAGGGGTTTTGCACTAAAAATAATGTTTAATAATATATTATCCAGCTCAATAGTAACTCTAACAACACACTTACTATCGTTATTAAACTAATCCAACTGTTACTTCTTTTAGAAATGTTACTACTTATGTAATTTATACTTTTTAAACTTATATGAAGTCAAACTTATTTTACAAAAATTTTTATGAAACAAAATACAATCTAATTTTCCTATTGAAACGCTATTTTATGAAAACGATATTTGTTCGTCATGTAATTATATACAACAGTAGTGGCTCATCTGCTCAGTAAGCAACACACGCTTGCGACAATGATGTTGGTGATTACAGTTTACAAGTGGTGGCCCAAGATTAAACCATCACAGACGACGTTATTGGAAAAGAAATGGAGCGAGATCTTGCAATCAAGATGCAAAAAAAAAACCTCTTTCCTTTCGGCTGCCGTGAAGAAGAAACTATTCATTTGTAAACTATACAACCTTATTGACTAGAAATGGACGTCTTGCTTCCCTGTTTCAGGGTTTACGTAAAGACTACATTTAAACGGGTAAATTTTAAATATCTACATCTTTTAACTAGTCTACTACGACGTACAAACTGTTGCATTATAATTGTTAATCTTACTGTTTATATGGGTAACAATTGGTTAACTTGACGTAACAGACGTTTTTCTCCCTTGACTATTTTTTTGCTACAAATTTCTTGTTTCAGTTATTTTTGACGTTTCTAACAAGCCTATGTCCATACGGGTCTTTTTCGTAAGAACAATATTTACCCGCGTTTACAAGCTTATCATTTCTGGAGAGCGTTAACGATGGTCATTATTTCCATATTCTCGTGTGAACGCAACTAAGACGTAAACGGAAACGTCTAGACTAGTGTGGACACGGCCTTGGGCCATCCAGCGACGGTAGTTAAAACTCCTGTGGTCAATCTGCCCAGACAACTGTGCCAGTGACCCGGGATGATGTCAAAATTCATGTCCATAATGTTCCTTCTCTCCGTCGACACAGCGTTGTCCTAAGAACAATTTAATTTAACCGCCATATCTTCACTTCAGCGAAAAGGAGAAATGTTTTGAATGTTACTGAAAGTGACCTTTGTAAAGGACGGTGAAAGGTAACTCAGCACCTGCTAATCACACTTAAAATCTCTCTTATAGAGTCAGCTGTAAGAGGAAGCGAAGTCGCATACTTGTTCCCTTATCCAGACTAGTCTTCGGTCTTTATGACCAGCTGCAGTGGAGGCCTCATAGTAGCTTAGGATGGACTCTCTGTAAAATATACAACAGAAGCAAAACGAAAGATCAGGGACATTTCAGTATGTAAATACTGAAAAAAGGAAAAACTCGTCATCACAAAAAAGTAAGCTATATCTACGCAGGTGAAAGATCGATAGAATATCGTAGGCCCTGTTGGGTTAATCTGTAATCGTAATCGTAACCGAGGCGTTCAACTCAAACCCCCGGTCGCTAAACGTAAAAATTGTTAGTCGTAAATACATGCTTCGTGCCACAATTTGTCAATTATTTAAAACTCTTTTATTATCTTGTCACATGACTTAGACATTAAAGACCTTAAATTTGTTAAACTTCACAACAATTGAAACTCATTTTGAAGCTTTTATTTCCTTTTCATTTTTATGTCATGACCCCTGTGCTGATCTTTCTTTTTCTGTGGGTACCACGGTTACACGGTTCCTAGAAAATAAATTGTTCAGTATCCTACCTTCTTCACTGGTGGCTTCTATCCCGTCAAAGTCTTCATAAGGACGAATTGCTCTCTTCTGACATTTGGTCCACAAGCTATAAACAACAAAACAATTAAATGTCAAGCAAAATAGAACAATAAAACATTAAAACAAAAACGAAGGTATCATGCTTTACGGATTCCATTTTATTTTTGCCTAGTTGTAGCTTTCTAACTGAGACATACGGCACGTAGAGATTACTGAAGGTAGTTTATTGTAAGCACGTCTCTAGCCTTTTAAGTCCTTGTTTAAACTGGAAGACTTACGTCAATGATCTCTTGGTCGCCAGTGACTTCATCTTCTAGAAAGGATAGAGAAAGAAACTCTTTTGTCAAGTTATTCCTTTGAGATAAAGCCTTTTGAAATGTACTGCAGGTTACTCTTACAAAAGTTATTTTGAACATTGTTAGAAAAAAAAAAATAGGAAAAAAGTTGTAAATCCGTATAATTCGCTTTCGTATGGTTGCTGATCATCATGATCTATCAGTAGTGTCCTAAACTCAAACCTCCTTATGTGGTTCTTAGCAAACACATCAGCGACTTCCGTTTCAGAACTTCTTCCTTTCTATTTTTTTCCAGGTTTGGAGCTAAACTTTGGAACGCAATTCCCAACGAATTTCGTCAACTCTCCAAAGAAACTTTTAAAAAATCATTTTTATGACTTATTGCCATCTATAATGGAAGCAGAGGAAGATTATGTTGAAGTGCCCACTCTGCCACAAAAAATGGCAAATTCTGCAACCACGACTTAATACAATAATAATTGATAGGTTCTTTAACTCTAGTACATTTGTCTTATAACACCCGTCGCACCGCCCCCCCCCCCCTCCTCCCTACGGGCCTGTAATATCCTACCTTCTTGGTTGCTTGGTTGCTTGGTTCCTTCTCTGGTTGCTTTTATCTCATCCAAGTCTTCATCAGACGAATTGCTCTGTTCTGACATTTGGTCCACAAGCTATAAACAGTAAAACAATTCAATGTCAAGCAAAACAAAACAATAAAACATTAAAACAAAAATAAAGGTATTAATCATGCTTTACAGATTCCATTTTATTTTGAATTTGTCTAGTTGTAGTTGTTTTTTAACTGAGACGTAATAATAATAATAATAATAATAATAATAATAATAATAATAATAATAATATTTATCCAGGGAGCCCACTGGCCGTAGCGGTTTTCAGTGAGGGCACTGCAAATTACAAATGACAAACTGACAAAAAAATCACCCACTTTAAAAATTAAAAACTAAGAAAAGAGCTAAAAACTTATACCGTAAAATTCCGAAAATAAGCCCCTCCATGTATAGCCCCACCAAATATACCCCCAAGAACTCGTAACGCAAAAAACCCCCTGTTAAATCGCCCCTCCAAATATAAGCCCCCCCCCCCCCCCCCCAAGGGCTTGTAGTTGGAAATCGCCCTCAAATACAAAGTAAAACAAAGCAAAAACGGTAAATTTCCTTCCAACTACAAGGCTAGCCCAATCGATTTTGAAACGCAAATTTCCCTCCGTAGATAAGCCCCTCCGAATATAAGCCCCTCCAAAAAAAAAGCCCCTCAAAAAGGGCCTTTGAAAAATATAAGCCCGGTGTCTTATTTCGGAATTTTAGGGTATTTACACATAAAACTAATTCTAAGATAGTTTAACATTTAGATAGGCCATTATTTACAAAGTTTTAAGCTTTGCCTTGAGGAAGGACGATGATTTGCTGTTTTTAATGTCATTGTTTAGGTTGTTCCAGGCCTTAGACGGTGAAAAATGAAAGTTTGCTTGCCCCAGTGGGTGCACACGCGAGGAAGGTGTAGGAGAGATTACTAGAGATTACTGCATGTAGCTAGTTTATTGTAAGCACGTCTCTAGCCGTTTAGTTTGGCCGAAACTCATTTAAACTGGAAAACTTACGTCAATGATCTCTTGGTCGCGAGGAGCTTCATCTTCTGCAAAGGGTAGAGCAAGTTATTCCTATGAGATAAAGCCTTTTGAAATGTACTGCATGTTACTCTTACAAAAGTTATTTTGAACATTGACTAAAACCAAAAGTCAGAAAATCTACTTCCAGTTTCATCCTAATAAAACTGTTAGGAACAGGCCGGGAGGTGACCACAACGGAAGAGGGAACAAGTATGTTACGCCGAGTCTGCGATTTTCTAATTTTTAAAAAAGTGTTTTTCATTTTTGCTTTTCTTTGAAATTCCATGAAATGGACCAATTATTTTCCGGCAAATAAAGTAAGACAACTATAATACCGTGAAATTTCGAAAATATGCCCCTCCGAGTATAAGCCCCTGGGGGCTTGTACTTGGAAATTGCCCTCAAATACAAAGTAAAACAAAGCAATAACGGTACAGTAACACATAAATTTTTGGGATTTGCCAATAACTGTTACGTGTGCCAAATGATTGCAGTCAGAAAGTGTTACAATTTATAGCTGTTTGCGTAGTTCACTCTTCACTCGCTGCATGGATTTCCTCGCTCGGTCCACATAGACAAAGTACTTGCATGGCTGCGTTTTAGAAAGGTCTACGTCCTCAAGGCGAGTTTCAGTAAAACCTTTCTACAAATTACTGACATAAATTTCCTTCCAACTATAAGCTAGTCCAATCGATTTTGAGACGCAAATTTCCGTCCGAGTCTGATAAGCCTAGCCAATTTTGAAACGCAATTTTCCCTTCGTATGTAAGCCCCCCCGAATATAAGCCCCTTCAAAAGTAAGCCCCTCAAAGGGCCTTTGAACTGAAAATATAAGCCCCGGGGCTTAGTTTCGGAATTTTACGGAATTTGCTTCTAAAAAGATTGAAATTAAGAAACGCTCACCTTCCTTGACAATAAATTTGTCAACTTCTGGGGAACTCTGAAAGATCAAAAGTATTTGGCTGCATCAATTTCTGACTGGTACTTTATTTAAAATTTCTCAGAGAGGGGTCTGTCATGATCGGCCGTATTCATTTTAAAAACTTCAAGGATCCCATAAATACTTTCTAATCTTAAGCCATGACCAACGATTACGGCTTCATGTCGAATTTTCTCTACATTAGTGGGAGTTTAGAATGCGATAGTCCCGACAGCGGTAATTGATCGGACCCTGCTTCACTGACTTTCTGAATTCTACTGTCTATTAGAAGGCAAATGGTCGTCCTTACTGCTCGAAGTCTAACTGCCCAATCACATGGGGGGATTGTTTTATCTTCAGGCTTCTCTGGGGTTTTTTCACTGACATCTTCATCGCCTTTGTTGGTCTCCTTCTTTGGTTTCGGAACGAACTTGTCCACCGCCATCGCATTCCAAGCCGCCAAGAGCCAAGGTGTAGCGTGAAATGCGACGTGAGGAAAATTTTCTATAAAAAGCAAGCAGTAAACCTCTGTTAGACGGGTTTAAAGCGTTTCAACACAAAAACGAACATTTCTCTGTAATGGAAGCATCGGTTCAGGGGACCTTTTCGTGGATTGGAAGAAAGGTAACGGCTTATGAGTTTCGGGTCACGTGATCTGAGCGAGTTTTTGACCCTTCGTCTCGGATACGTCTCCGAAATGCATTGACCAAGAAGGCCTGGGAAGAAGCCGTAGGCAAGTTGACCCCACTGGGACCCCTGATGTACACGCCAGGACAAACATCAGTGGCCTTAGTGGAAAGCGGCCGCACGATATATAATGTATTTTATATTTGGAAGAAGCATACCAACCTTTTGATCTGTCAACCACGAGAGTTTCAAATGCCGGGAAAGCTGAAATTGGGCGACGCGATAGCGCGGCCTGCTTCTCAATCGAGTGAACGGAACTCCTCATGTCATCTAACAGCTACAAAAATAACAGAATATTTGTCACAAGAAAATTTGTGGTGCTTCAACAGGCATGGTCATCTACCTGAAATAACACAATATTTATTGTTGAAAAAGTCGAAAAAACGTGTACTTTCACTCAAAAATGGCTTGAACCCCTGCTACTTATGACGTCATATCTCGTAACCATAGAAACTGACCATCACTGAATTTGACTCACAATGCGCGCAAGGGATGAAAGAACAGCTACTGTAAACATCAGGAGCTGATGTTTTATCCTCAAGGAAAAAAACTCAGAAAAACCTTAGGGGGCGTGGAATCCTCCCCCCACCACCCCACCCCCTTGTACGTCCGAGGGTTAACTCAACAACAATTATGATCTCTCAATCTTTAATACATTACATTATAAATTATAAACTTGGAGTTCTATCAGATGATATTTTTGAAATTGATTCTATGAATTACAGGATTTTCAACAAATTTGTATTATATTGGCACAAAAATGTCGATAAGTGGGCTGTAAATGCGGCGCTTATTTAGGACGGTGCTTTGGTTGAGACAAGCTCTTTTTCGAGTGAGTTCAGTATTTAAATGGAAGACACCAGCAATACTTACCTGAACTATTTCCTTATCCGTCAGCAGATCAAGCGATTGCTGTGTAGATGCTGCAGATTTAAAAGATCGAAAGTGCTTATAGTTTGTCTAATAAAGTACGTTAAAAGTATATGCATGAATGTTCTATCCGCGCGTAGTATCATAAACCAAACCTCTGAGCTAGTTCGGAAATTTGTTTCACTGATTTGGAAGCAAGGCGTATTGGGTTTAGTTGCACTTTGTGAGGTTTGACGCTTTTAAAAGTATTCTCTCTTCCGTAGCTTCTTTCCAGAGAACTTTCCTTAAAATGGTAATAATTTGTTATTTAATTTCCCTGTTTTACGCCAAAGGGTGTGGTAAGGATGTAGGGTGCGGTTTTTGCTTTGATCAGTAGTTGCTATGTTTCCAAGTTTTCAGTCGTGTGAACCACAAAGTTGCTCGGCAAGCAGATTTTTGGACTTCCCGCGAGTCTATCTCTTTTTTTCTAATAGCTTGGTTTGTTTTTACAACAACCACATCCGTCTATTTTGTGCAGAAGGTTAGAAGAAATAAAATAAAAAAATTTAAGTTTTTTTTTTAGATAGTACCTAAAAATATGCAAGTGAAATACTAAGTCTCCCCTTCAGTTTCTAGAACAGGAGTATTTCTGATACGGGGTAGGGGGGGGGGGGGGGCGTTGTCTTTTATAAACGAATAACGGAGTAAGCTATGGATAGTTTCCGAATTGTTTTTATATGACCAGAATGAAGACTGAACTCTAAACTGGAGTAATGCGTCAAAACACATTTTAATGTTTTGTAGTCATGTGATTTTGAGGTGACTCCTCCAAGGTCCGCGCTCTCGGGTGTAAAATTTGCATTTTTCTGACTGAAGCTGTGTGGTGTGTTTTAAAATTTTACGAAAATATAGCCTCTACTTTTCTAAGGACTTACGTTTTTCTCCAGTGGTCTTCCGCTCGTTTTTTGAGTCGTTGCTTTTCATCATGTAAATTTTAAACGCCTCGTTTCCTCTCGGGCAACTTTTCTCCCTAACTTCTCGAAAATCAGGGAGCGCATTTAACGTGCATCTGAAATTCGTCTTCCACTTGCTGGGATTGGGGCGATCGATCCCTTCCGTGTATTTTCCAGAATAAATAGCCCACTGTTTGAAAATTTCACAGTCGTAACGAACACACCATAGGCGGTGCGATCCGTGTTTCCAAGGAATTTTGAACAATCCACGGCTTCGGTCGATCCATTCCGCACCTTCTTTGTTGTCAAGCTTCTGCTTGAGCCAGTCTCGAAAACGCAATCTCCTGGTTCCCGCCGGTTTGCAGTAGTCATGCATTTCGTTTATCATTCGTTTTAGGTTATTCTATCGAGGTGAAATTCGACAACAGAATATTTCCTTGGAAATGATATTTCTAAGAAAAAACGGATCTCAATTCAATCGGCGTCTGTGCGCTTTCACTCAACCAATCGAAAATGAAAACTCGGAAAAAGCCCGTCTTAAACCTGTGTAAGGATCTATAAAGACTCAGATATGATTTGCACGCATCGACAGTTGTAGATCGTTCTTAAAATGAATGTTTTCAAGTATGGCCTACCCAATATACAGTCTTCATATGATCTATTTGTTTTTTTTGCCAAAAGGGAAAATTTCCTTTGCGAAGGGGTTTTTCCCTCTCCACTTCATTGGTTTATCCACGGAACAATAACATCCTGGGTGCAGGTATCAGTCGCATCAACTGGAATGTTTTTCGTGTGTTAAATTTTTCTTTTCAATTATTATTTATTTAACTAGAAAATATCTTACGGGGCTAATTCAAAATTACCCTTTACGGACTGTTTCACGGGGAAAAATCTTTTAATTGCAGGCAAATAATACAGACGTGACGCAATCTTTTACTACGAGTGCGTTGTTTTTATTTTCCTTCAGACATAAATAATTATGCCCTCCCCTAAAAAAGCACGTATCATTTTACTGTTATTAAAAATATTCCTTCCTGGTGTCAAAGTTCATCAAATGCGGCCAGAAAATATGTAAATCCCTTATTATTTTTGTTCCCTGATTAAATTTAAACGCGTCGTTCGAGCATTTCCATCATAGGCAATGGCGTGTACAACTGGTTTAATACAGGTGGCTGCCTTCAGTGCATTTCATATAAAATACTTTCATATCTTTAAGCTTAAAATATACTGAATATAAGGAATCAGTTATAAACACCGTTAATGGGAATAAACAGCAGAATCGGTAACAGTAGATCAACTGAAATACTCGGGAACGCGAAATAACGCGAACATGTCAAAGACTGGAAAGGGGAATCCCCTGTTTCTGACGCCTCCTCGCTTTTATTAGTTACAATGTAAATTATTCTTGTACATCGAAGATTCTACACTTATTTATCACCCTATGAGCATATTTCTCCAGCTTTATTTTACCTTTTTATCTTTATTTTATGGCGTGTCCTGAAGCAATGATCTTTAACCCCACTTAATTTTTAGGCTGATTAAACCGGCCTTTAAAACGCTGGAGAAAAATAGTTTTCCGGCGGAAATCAAATAAATTGGCCAAGAAACTGTTCGAAAAAAGAAAGAAACAGAAAATAAAAAATGAGTAATGTAATCATTGAAATTTAAATTAATTTTTGAGTTGTTTGCGTTGCTTTAAAGTGGACTGGGCCTCCAGGGGGCCTCAGTAGACATAACATATTTTTAGAATAATCATTAAAGCCCTGATATTGACGAATTTTCGAGAATTTTCAATTTAATTTCGTATGCATTCTTTGTGAACAGGGTGTACATACACCGTCAATTAACTATCTCAAAGTATTGTAAAAACGATTGATTAGCCTGGGCTATTTTCCCAAAGGAAAGTAACCTTTTGATTATTTAGGAAGCGACATTCCCAAGTGAGCTTGTGGCTCCTACTCCATTATATCCAGTTTTCATCTCTCTTCAGATACTAATATTTTCATATTCCAGTTTGATCAGGAATTAGAGGACCAAACGTTTTTCTATCAATCTTAACACCACGGATAAAGTAAGAACGATAAAAAATGCTCGCAACGGCATAAAATCGGCAGCTGGATCGGAGACAGGTGTGGCCTTGTATTAACTTATGGGAGATGACAAGATTCGTTAAAAAAATTCGGGGAATCCCCTGTTTCTTGCGTTAATCTTATGCAACTCGAAAATAATATGAAACTAATGCTTCAATGTTTAAAAAACATGTTGAAATTCTCTTAACTCCTATCAGCAATTCCCTCGTAAAAAGGCCCGGTTTCCCACGGCTTCTTGACACAGCAATAATTTGTGACTGTTTTTTTTGCTTTTAGTTGTTTTCGCCTAATCCATAAAGCGGGCTCGTGAAATTAGGACGTTTTATGTCGTAGTGTCGCGTGATGCACGTGCTAAGGTGTTGTTTGTTAATATAAACATTTTTTTTGCCGTTCTCCTTGCCGTCGCCGTTGTCGTTGGTTTTGTTGTCATCCAGAAATAGTGCTACCATGGTAACGTGACGTCAAACTTCTCTCTATTCCCCTGTTTTTATCATCACGGACTAAATGTTCTTATCTATTAATTTTCGTTTCTCTCACGGGGTACGACAACATTACACTCGGTGATATTTTTTTGCGTTACGTATTTTATTGTTTTTTTTTTTTCATTTATTTGTTTTTATAAAGAATCAAGGGGTTTTCCACCAAAAATAATGTTTAATAATAAATTGTGTGGCTCAATAGTAACTCTAACAACACACTGTCGTTATTAAACTAATCTGACTAACTGTTACTTTTTTTAGAAATGTTACTACTCATGAAATTTACTCTTTTTAAACTTGGAAGTCAAAGTTACTTTACAAAACTGTTAAGAAATAAAATGCAATCTAATTGTCCTAATGAAACGGTATTTTATGAAAACGATATTTGTTCGTCATGTAATTATATACAACATTAGAGGCTCAACTACTCAGTAAGCAACACACGCTTGCGACAATGATGTTGGTGATTACAGTTTATAAGTGGTGGGCCAGATTAAACCGTGACCACGTTATTTGGAAAAGAAATTGTAGGAGAACTGGCAACCAAGCTGCAAAGAAAACCTCTTTTCTTTTAGTTGCCTTGAAAAAGAATGGGAAACTATTGTTAAACTACTTAACGGACGTCTTCAGGGACCGCGGAGGGGGAGGGGCTGGTAGGGCCGCGGCCCCACCACTTTTTTGCGCCCCCGCCCCCACTTTTTGCGCTAAAAAGAAAAATAATTAAAATTAAAAACAAAGACTTGAAACAAGTTTTTTTCCGTCTATATTCCGCTATATTCTCTGTATTTTCTTTAATTTCAAACGCCAGGCATTTTGTGGGGCTCCTGTGCTTTTCGCGGTAATTGTGCCCTGGGGCCGACTTGCCCCTTGATCAAACGCCATGCCTTGGCAATTGCCTTGGCCACCCCTTCGCTTCGTTCGGCAGCGTGTTTTGTACTTCCAGCTCCGCCAGAGTTTTTTATCAGTTTTGTCAGACGAAATGAAGATTATTACTAGCTTTTTCAAGCCAAACAAAGGTGAGTAGTTGTTTTGAGTTGATAAAAGTTTTATGTTTTGTCTTTCTCCTTTCGAATCAATGAAATATTCGATGGCAAGAAGAATTACATTACTTGAACAGTGAACGGCCATAGGGCTATTGCATTTAAAATCCGTACCCCCCGGTTGAGGACTTACCTTTTCATCTTACCCCTTAAGATTGGCTAAAATTGCATTCACCCCTGAAGACTTCCGTAAAACATGGGTTTACCCCTGAAGAATTGGGTCATACCCCTGAAGAATTTGGGTTTACCCCTGAAGAATTTTGTGAAAATTAAGGCTTCACCCCCAAAGAATTCCATATTTGTTTACTCTATATCTACCCCTAAAGAAATCCTCAATTTTTATAACTTACCCCTGGAGAATTCCATGGTTCCTCAACCGGGGGGGGGGGGGTGCGGATATTAAATGCAATAGCCCATAGTTAGAAATTTTTCGGTTTTCAATATGAAAAAATTATTTTCAATTGTCAGCCCTCCCACTTTTCACCTTGCTCCGCGGTCCCTGGTCTTGCTTCCCTTAGTGCAGGGCTTAAGTAGAGACTAAGTATACTAAGTATAAACGGGTAAATCTTAACTATCTACATCTTTTTACTAGTCCATTACCACGTATGACCTGTTGCATTACTGTTGTTAACCTTACTGTTTACAGTATATGGGTAACAACTGGTTAAGTTGACATAAATGATTTTTTTCCGTTGACTTCTTTCTTGTTGCAAATTTCTTGCCTCGGTCATTTTTGACGTTTCTAACAAACCTATGTCCATACGAGTCTTTTTTCACGAGAACAATATTTACCCGCGTTTACAAGCTTATCATTTCTGGAGAGCGTTTACGATGATCGTTACAACATTTTCGTGTGAACACAACTAAGACGTAAACGCAAACGTCTGGACTAGTGTGGACACGGCCTTGGGCCATCCAGCGACGGCGGTTAAAACTCCTGAGGTCAATCTGCCCAGACAACTGTGCCAGTGACCCGGGATGATGTCAAAATTCATGTCCGTAATGTTCCTTCTCTCCGTCGACACAGCGTTGTCCTTAGAACAATTTAATTGAACCGCCATATCTTTTACTTTAGCGAAAAGAAGAAATGCTTTGATAACTCAAAAGACTTGTTACTGAAAGTGGCCATTGTAAAGGACGGTGAAAGCTTACTCAGCACCTGCTGATCACACTTAAAATCTCCCTAGTAGAGTCAGGTGTAAGAGGAAGCGAAGTCGCATACTCGTTCCCATAACCGGAAGAGTCTTCGGTCTTTATGACCAGCCGCAGTGGAGGCCTCATAGTAGCTTTGGGTGGACTCTCTGTAAAATCTATACAACAGAAGCAAAACAAAAGATCAGGGACGTATTTTAATACTGAAAAAGGGAAAAACTCGTCATTATAAAAAGTAAGCTATATCTACGCAGGTGAAAGATCGCTAGGATCTCGTAGGCCCAGTTGGGTTAATCTGTAATCGTAATCGTAACTGAGGCGTTCTTCAACTTAAACCTTCGGTCGCTAAACGTAAAATTGTTTGTTGTAAATACATGTTTCGTGCCACGATTTGTCAGTTATGTAAACCTTCTTATTATCTTATCACCTGACTAAGACATTATAGACTTTAAATTTGGTTAACTTCATAACAGTTGAAACTAATTAACACTTTTATTTCCATTTCATAAAATCATGACCTCTTGTGCTGATCTTTCCTCCTATATGGGTACCACGGTTACACGGTTCCGGCTAGAAAATAAATTGTTCAATATCCTACCTTCTTCACTGGTTGCTTCTATCGCATCCAAGTCTTCATAAGACGAATTGCTCTGTTCTGACATTTGGTCCACAAGCTATAAATAATACGACAATTCAATGTCAAGCAAAACAAGACAATAAAACATTAAAACAAAAACGAAGGTATCATGCTTTACGGATTCCATTTTGTTTTTAGCCTAGTTGTAGTTTTTTTTAACTGAGACGTACGTAGAGATTACAGAATGTAGTTTATTGTAAGCACGTTTCTAGCTATGATTTGAGCCGAAACTCATTCAACTGGAAAACTTACGTCAATGATTTCTTGGTCGCTGGGAACTTCATCCTCTGCAAAGGATAAGAAAAAAAAACGTTTTTATCAAGTTATTTTTATGACATAAAGCCTTTTGACATGTATACTGCATGTTACTCTTACAAAAATTATTTTGAACATTGACTAAAACCAATATTTACTTCCAGTTTCATCTAAATACTATAAGGAACAGGTCGGGAGGTGACCACAATAAGGGAACAAGTATATTAAGCTGAGTCTGAGATTTCTAATTTTTGAAATTAAAGTGTTTTTCAGTTGTCATTTTCTTCGAGATTGCATAAAGTAATTCCATTATCTAAGAGAACTATTAATAATATTTGCTTCTAAGAACACTTAAATTAAGAAACGCTCACCTTCCTTGACAATAACTTTGGCAACTTCTGGGGAACTCTGAAAAATTGAAAGAACACACGAGTGAATATTTATTTGAAAAGAACTGTATAGTATAAACGAGACATATTTATTCAAAATGCAAAAAAGAGAAACTATAAAAAAGGCTTATTGTTTAGCGAGGAATAATTCTGCGATCTACTTCATGGAATGCGGTCTTTCTTCAGAAATCTGTCAAACGATCCGGAGAAAGTGGAAATTTAGCCGCGTACAGGCCATTAATAGCTAAGATTTGTTTCATTCGGAATGTTAACTACTGGTAGAAATACTGATTTCTCAAGAAAAAAACATCCAACACTTTACCTCTTCCATTTCACCTTCTTGAGAACATGATGGCAAGATTCTATCAGTGGGAGACAACGGTTCTTGTTTAATATCTGGCTGGGCCATAATTCCTTTGTCTGAGATAAGAAGAAAAGGAATGAATAAAGACTGAAAAATTATAGATACTTCACAAACATCGATATCAAAGATCTGGCGAGAACAACATTAAAATGTTTGAAAATATTGATCGGCTCTCCCATGAGCCAACACCTTTTCAGAACTCAGGTCAGAGACTTCAGATCTACGGGAGATATTCGTGCTGAGTACTGTTAGTATTTATTGACAGTACCAGAATAATGCAGCATGTGGCGATAAGGAAAATATTGATCTTAAAAATTAATGTTTCACATCATGTAAACTTGGACTTCGGCTTGGGTTTAAAGGTGACACTAAGGGGATCGTTCACCAAACTTCCTTCCCCTCCTCCCACCACCATACATAGATCCACCACCGTATTCAAAAAAGACAGACTGCAAATAATCGTCATCACGGGGAATCTCCGATAGTCCTTATTAAGTAATTTACTGTAAACGGACGCTTACAAGCCTTGAGCGTAAACATCTTGGCAAGGGGTTTTAGAAGAGCTTATAATAGGAGGGACTTCACCTTGTAACCGGAATAGATACAGCGCTTCGAAACAAGCTATAGCAGTGCTAATCAAAAAACATTTTGCATTTACTAGTTTTGAATTAAGCTTCAAAACGTCATGATAAATCGAATTCTTTTTAAAGCACTTGGAGGGGGGCTTCTTATATCAGAGGGGACATATATCGGATGCTTTGTTTTTTGTTTTTTTTTGGTTACAGGGGCGTGTAACCTGGGGGCCTTATTAGAGGAGTGGGAGGGGCGGGGGTTATAAGCAGTAATTTACGATAGGCCGAAGAAAGACAAAATATAGCTAAACATATTGCAAAAGACTCGAACCTTCGATATATCATTACCTTCCATCACAGGTCTCGGATCGAACCATGTGTTCATGTAATCATGATCCAATAGGTGGGCAGGCCAGTGAAATGTTGGCCAGAAACCAAACCCACTAAAGGGCTTGCTACCAAGTGGATAATATGGAGCCTTTCTCGGTGGTTCCTGAATAAAGGAAATAGTATTGGTTTCAATGATGTATATACATGAATTTTATATAGTTGAACCCGTCCCTGAATGAGGCCGGGCAGTTAGACGCAACTTTTATGCAGTTGCGAAAAGAAAACCTGAAAGTATTGGTATAATAATATATATGAAATATCCGCCTGTTGTGTTTTCACTCATCATTGATAACAACAATAAGTACTTGTAAATGTTAGGTTTTTTTTTTCAATATAAAACGTTTTCACATACATGACGTCACAGTGGCCGTATTGGTGTCCCAAAACAATGAAACGTGGGCCATGTTTGTTGAGAGTGGAACCTTTTTCTTCTATAAAAACCTTCTTCAGTTTTCAATACATTTGTATAGCTGGTTGGCACGCGTGAGTGAAAACGCTCAATTGACTATCCTGTTCACAATCAGACTACAGCACTAAATATATCGACCAGCAAGTAGCTGAAAGTTTACTTTCACTATGGGTTCATTTGTGGTATACCGAAAAACCAGTGACACATTCGCCCGCATAAAGTTTTTATTGTTTTTAGGCTAAGCAACAACAAAAAATCGGCACCACAATAGGAATACTACGCTATACGAATGTATTACAAATGAGATCACTCTCAAATATAAGTACAGGGTTTGGGCAGCGACAGTCGGAAAGGAACGGCCAACATTTTATTTTCATTTTATCATGGAAAAAAGCCCGTGCTCTTTTAAACACAACTGTCGATAGATTAATGAAGCAAATGAAGCAATGAAGTAAATATATTCATAAATGTAATGTTCTGTGACCGGACCGAAGCAAAGCAAAATTGGTAATATAAACGTCACTCGCTTAAACGCAAGGGCTATTTTTGCCACCTGAAACAAACTCAGTATTCCCTGTCAGTGAATAAAGTGACAACACATTAAAGCTTACAGAACGCGCTTTTCGTTTTTCTTTTTCGGTTTTCTAACCTTCTCGTTGGTTCGAAAGTTTAATAATAAGGTTTCTAAATTGTGTTGAAATTTTATTGAATTTTCTATTGAGAAATAATATCTGAACAGTTTACAGTGTTATCTAATCGGATAAACTGACATTCACACCGCCTAACTTTATGTCTTTCCACGCCTTGCACTAACGCAATGCGCTATGTCTGTTAAGTTCCTAAGGAGAACTTGGTTGCATGTTGTTTATATGGTATTTAACGATCTCACAAACTGAAATGCGAGGGGTATAATTGACAAAGTGAGAGGTTAACAAAGCGAAAAACATTTAAGCCTGATTCACTCGTTGTTGCTTTTCAAAACTAACTTGGCTTTCCTTCCTTCCGTTTGAATCTTTAAAGATGACTTTAATATTTTGCCAAGCGGCCTCAATCATACCGAAAAAAAAGCGAGGTGTCCCATTTTTATTTGATCATTCTATCAGTGTTAACGATTTCCTCATACCTACTTGTAGCATCAAATCCTTCAGTCGTGCCAAAAGATTTCATTATATTAAGAAGGGTATTTCACACGGAACTTTTTCTGGAAGTAGTTTGGCTATTTTCCTGAAGTTTTGTTTTAATGTTTATTTCCCCATTTATGGGAAACAAATGGGTTAAGCAATTTCCGCTACCTGTATTCCATTTAAAACCTGCGTTCAACCATAAATAAAATAATAATATTGTTCCCCATGTAAGGGCCTTGCCAGCATTTATTTTCCGCCAAGCTGCAACCTTCGTCTTAATGAAATTAACAATTGTACTGATTTTATTTTCTGGTAGCCAATATAAAACAGTATCTACTTACATTAATTCTATTTTTGACAGATTCCTCTTGTTCCCTTCTTGCAGACTTTCTTGAACTAGCATGTTCTCTTGAAGTTGATGTAGAAACCACTGTACTCGTTGAGGCGTTTGCTGCAGAAGAAAGTAATTACTGACTTTTACTCAAACTCAGTCAAGATTGACTTCCCGCAGGAATTATAACTGAGGTCTTAAGTCTGTGTTCTAAGAGCCTGAAGCAGTCGGAATGTCGCAAAAGACCGCGCAATAAGTGACCCTTGACTACATTCTGAGACAAACGATTAAATTATTTGCGTCGATGGGTTGTACCGGGTTTACAAACGCGCCCATAACTTTAGTCTTCAATAAAAGTGTACTTTTAGAAACAACCACGCTCTTGTACGCATACACGATGCTCACTGGGGATATGGAAGGTAGCAAAGAAAACAAAATGAACTAGTTGCTAGCTGGTGGCTGCTGCACCCCTCGCGGCCGGGCATGACTCAGCAGCCAACACGAGCAGTCAGTATCGAAGTTCCGCGTTGCACTTTAAACTCTTTCTTGTGATATATATCCTCCTCGATATGGGTATTCCTCCGCAAGGCATAGTTTTTCCTTGTTTTTTCCGGCCAGAATACAGATTGCTCTCTGCAAAGGAATTTTTTGTGGCCTATCGCACAAATTTGCTGAATTTGTCGAATTTGTGAAGTTCAACTCCCAGTTTCTTCGAATTAAAATCTTCTTGTTTGCACACTGCCAAACAGAATCGATTTTCGCAATCTTGACTTCAACAAGTAAAATTCTTAAATATTTTAATTCAACGAAATACAGTGAGCGTTCAAACTTTCGGCAAATGGCCATAGAGAAAGATTTAGTTCACATGATCAAACTCCATCTGAAAAAGATGGCACAACATCGCTTATCTTACTGAATTCCATGGTAAAAAGACTTCATACGATACAGACACTATTTGCAGAAAACCGTGTTTCATTTAAGATCACCGATTAGGTAATTTACGAATTCTTTAGTTTGGAGAATTTACTGCGATGTCATTCCTGAAATTGCAAAATCCATTATCAGAAAGAATCACTGAATAGATTGGCCATTTCCATGTTTATGTTCTGCCAATTATGATCCAATCTTATCTTTGCATAAGATCGAAACATTCTTCAAGACTTTCGAACCTTTGTCGCAAGTGCCTAGCTAAAGCAACACTTAGCTTTTATGCGATAATGCAATGTCTTGGTTTAAAAATTTAATATGTTCAAACTAGCATGACGCTTTCTTGGAATAGTCAAAACCAAAAAAAACCCTCTCTTGTCGAAACATGAGTGCGCGTTATGGACGCCGTGTACTATGCAGTTGCTAAAAGAAAAAATTGGCAAGGTTTCATTTAGGATCTATGCATTAGCTGAAACAAGCTTTAAAATCGTATTTTGTCGCGCATTTTTAATGAAAACTCTCAAGCTTGAATGCTGAATCCACACATGTCCCAAGCTGCTTTCCTACAGGGTGCGACCAAAGAAACCACGCCCCAATCAACCTTGCGATTTTCGTTGAAAAAATATACCGAGGAAGTCCAATTTTTCCAGGGCAATAATAAAAACAGGAAACCGACATTTAACATCCCTGAAAAAACTTCAAACTGGGCGAGAAATCCCGCTTTAAACATTGATGTTTCCAAAAAAGACCCACCGTATATGCAAATTACGTCATTTAGGTCTTTTTCTGGGAAAATGTCCAACATCCGCATGTATTCATTTTTCTTAGAATTAAAGCGCAGTTATCGCCTGATGCAAATATTCCTCGTTGATTTCGGCACTGCGTTTTGGTTGAGTAGAAACATTGATTTTGCTACAACATGAGTGAATTATAGATGATCTTTGCCTTTTTTCAAATATTGTTATGGCTATTTTACGTGCTAATCCGTTAAGGATAGAGAACAAGGGGGTCACGGGTTTATGCATAAGGAAGGTTTCGAGCATTCAAAACCTTTGGTGTAGGGTACATACTGTTGATTTATGCTCTTCCAATTTGCAGCAAGGCAATTTTTTAACTATGTGCGAGCGGCAAACAACTACTCTGAATAATGAATAAGTTAATAAAATTGATTTCATCAGCGTTTCAGATAGTTTCGTTGTTTATATTTGTGTTAGCGCAAGTCGCCTTAGAAGTCGATCTTGTGTTGGTCAGGCCGTTTGAAATACTCACATTTACTCTGTCCGCGTCTCGACTGCCCAGAATCTTTCTTGTCGTTTTTCCTGATAATCTGGTACACTTTGTATGCATCTTGCCCACGCGCGATGCCCTGATTCGGAAGCTCACGAATGTCCGGCAAAGCATTCAGGGCACAGCGGAAATTAGCCTTCCATCTTCGCGGGTCTGGCTTGTCGATACCTCGTCTGTAGCGGCCGGTATGTGCCGCCCAGGCTTCGAAGACGCAAGCATCCTTGACCACGGACCAACACTGCCTGGAAGCATGTTTCCAAGGGACTTTAAAGATGCCTTTATCGCGATCTACCCACTGGAGTCCTCGAAGCCTGCCGCTGTCTGCTTGTTGTTCGATCCATGCGCGTAGTCTCATCTTCTCCGCGGGCATCGCGAACTGATTTTCTCTTCAAACGTCGAGTTATAAAAAAAATACTGTAGTAGGAATATCTCAAATTTTTGTCGCAGATTGGAAGAGAGGAACTTCTCGGTTGCTGGCTGACTGAGTAACGAATGAATGGAGCTTTCCTTTTTGATCAGACGTCTTTTATTTCAGCCAGTTCGTCACGCGCGGGGAGTCCCCGAGTATTTCCGGGAACTGTGATGTCACTGGCAACCAATCAGAAGCTAGCAAGTTCGCGGCAAAAACACATTGACATTAAACGAATTTAGATCCGTTGTAGGGTGTGTCAAGTAATTCTCAAGACTTTTGAACCTGAATACATTTTATCTTACAAAATATCCAATATACTAATTATTTTTCAATCAAAAGTCGGTAATCTCTATGCTGCGTTTGCATATTAATAAAAGCAATGAATCAGTTTCAAAACTTGGCCAGTTTTAGTTTCGTTATCTTGTAGAATCGATGATAAAAAGTGAAACATGGAAAAGAAAACTGAAGCGGAAAACTTGACGCTTCAACAGAAAACGAAAGAACTTCATGTGCGTTACCTTGAACGCGAATGCAAACGAAAACACATGGCCGGCGGAATTATAATACAAACATTCATGTCTTGTAAAATACCTCAGTGCTACAAGGCAAGGTAAATACCGAGAAAAACTAATTTTAGAATTCTTTTGTCTAAATTATGGACAAGACAGCTAAGAAATTGTCCCACCCTATGCCATGTGATTCGGGTATGATCCTAGTTTTCGATTAGTATAATAAATTCAAATTAACGAAAGCAATTTTAAGATCGCTGTGCAAAAAGAAGTGGTAGTAGTACCTCCTTTTTAATTCTTGTTTAACGTTCTCTATGTAAAGAGTCAGAGGGTTGTTTTTCGAAAACAACTGGTTACATAAAACGTAAGTGGACTCGTGACATTTCGCGCTGTAACGAGCTAAATTTAAAACAGTGACTCCAGGATATTACGTTGAAAATATGTAAATATCAAATGTGTATTTATTAGCATGTCAGAATAAAATGACGATTTTTAATCGCAAAGAAAACGAAATGCAAATAAGAAATTGAAAGCTTTAAAACGTCATAGAAACTGACAAGAAAGAAATGAAAGAAACAAATTATTCCTTTCGATCAATCCAAGAAATGTTCGAAAGCGTGACACGATGGTGCGAGACTTCGTTACACTGTATAAACACTCACTGTGCAACGAGTTGTTTTTCCGGGTACGGTTTTTCACATTAAGAAACATAAATCCTAGTTAAATCTATCATCAATGAAGCATTTTTTTAAAAGCAGATAAAGGTTGTTTTGCTTTCGCCTTTAGCTTTCGATCCATCTGATACGAACAGGGAAAGTCGATTTGTATTCCACGTGTACGAACAACTTCCGTTTCCTAGCTAGACTGATGCGTGCTGTACCTACAGCGACATACCAATTACCATCTAATGATATTTGTTGTTATTTGGAGCTGATACAGCCACAGGTCAAGTTTTGTGATTTTTCCAAAATATTTTTCCTCAGATAAAAACGTAGACTAGAACTACGCCACGCTTAATGCCTCCTTATGTTTTATATTTTGGAGGATTTGAGGAGAATACGATCTTGAAATTTTACGAAGAGCTTGATCAGAACAAACAATTGAAAGAACACCTAAAAAGCTAATAAAGAAACCTTGCAAAATTGGGCATTACGTTTCCCTTAGTCGCAGAGAGAGAAGTAATTCAAGACAAGCGTATAGTTAGTTCGGCTTTTTTGAGGACACGGAAGTTCAAAATTAGTTGCCTGTATGAAATTAGATATGCAAAGTTCTCGTCTGGTACATAACATTTTGTTTGTTGGGTATGTTACCAGTACAGCTAGACGGGATATACACACGTTTTTCCACCTTGGAAAAATCGAAAAAGGCATTAGAGGAAAGGAGTTTAGACGTCAATTAAGTTAAGAATAACTTCTAAGAACTGCGTGAGTTTTTTTTAATATTCAGTATTCGCCCCTCAAGGGGTATTGGCCCCTAATTCAACCCTAATTCACAAAGAGCGAGGCGGAACTACAAAAAAAATATATATATTATATTATCTTAAAAATGCCCCCCTAGTGCGAGGACAGGTTTAAGTATTCTTTAAAAACGAAAAACAGCGATTCTTGAAATGTAGAATTGTATAGCTGGAAGTCAATGATCTACGGAAATGATTTACGGTTTGTTCAGCGAAAAGATGTATTGCATAAATTATCGTTGCGGCGCTGTGGATCGTAAACGTATCCTGTTTTCATTGCACGCTAATTTATGCAAATGACCTGCTTGAGGGAATGGTTTGGGAGATACGGATAGGTAGTTAACGGGAGGCTGGTTTTGGTTGGCGAAAGGGTATATACAGAGGTAGATATTGCAAGTGCAGGACGAGTTATCATTCAATCTTGACATGGAATCCTCGGTTTTTCAAGTGAAATCGTCGCATACGGGAGAGGGAAGTGCCAGTAATTGGATTATTCCTTAATGTGTGGCCTGTCGATAGGTTCGGACAAGGGCCTGGTTTGGGTAACTTGGGGTTTATAAACGACTCAATTCATTAACGCACATAGAACTTAGGAACCTCGAACGTTTTCGGCTCAGCTGCAGAAAATGTTAAACGCTAAACTGTTATCTGTTTAAACAATAAACACAACAAAAATGGGAAATAACGCTAATCGGCTACCCTGGTCCGAGAGGTTTTTCTTGACACACACGGGAGAAAAATCAAGAGAATCTCTGGATCCAGGGTACTAACCGTAGTTACGACCCCGTTGATTTTGGTTCGCTCATTGAACCGGCTAGTCAGGGGCTAGTGTGGTTTGGATCTTTGTTCTTACGTACAAAATGAATAGATTCCAAAATAGCTAGGAGCTGTCGATCTCTAATAATGGGCAGGAAATGTTATTGTTTTAATATACGCAGGTTTTGCACACCTCCTCGAGCAACTATTAGTTTATGAATATATAACTTAACCTATTCTTTAACTCTAGGAGCATTGCTTTGCGGCCTTCAAATACTAATGCCCTCAATTCATAAACGAGTGACTTCAACAGACAGCAATATAGGGCCCAAACAAAATACTCTACCAGACAAGAAAACATTAAGTCGCCAACAAAGGCTACGCATGAACGGAGGTCTTGTATAATTAGTTATTTCCTAAATTTGTTGGTGTAACACTCAGCAAGTTAATAACTGAATAGTGGCTTCCTTTCTAATTATGTCAAAGTTTAAGCACACATTTCTCGTAAAACAAAGAATGTCCTTGTTTGCAATTTAGAGACGCTGTGCAAGCACATCTGATAGTATTCTAAGAATAAGGTTCACCTTTTGAGCTTAAACACACCCTATGAATTACGTCGCCACACCTTAAGTTAAAATAACCTTGAATTCAACTTCCGTGAGAACATTGGACATTTCATAAATAAATTCTCGCGGTTCATTGATCCACTTAATTGCACAGAGTGAAAAGGTATAGATGCGCATTGGCTGATTCTAGTGTAATAATTGCAATAATCGTAATGGTCTATATATATTTCGCACGATTTCATACGTTAATGACTTATTGTCACCAACGACTATTTCATAAACTTTAAAAGATAAATTTAATTTGAATTGGCGTTTATTTGTGCTCTATTTCCTTTAAAGCTTATCCCAATTAATTAAGTCGATTTAGGTAAGTTTCTAATTTTTTTTTTGCTTCTGGCCGTGGTTTTTCATTTTTAAATAAATGGTCGCTTTTAACTTGCAAAACACTGACTGCGCATGTTGTTATTAGGGACCTTACGATCCGACAACGGCAACGCCATTGAAAACGTCGCTAAAAATAGACTTCGCCTCCTTTCAAACTTTTTCACCCTAATACCAAGTCACCCAGGTAGTTGAAATAGTGAAGTTAGGTTGGAAGTGAAAGGACAGGACCGAATTCAGACAGAGATAGAAAAGTTTATCGCCTTGCCGTTCCCGTTCTCAAGTAACCTCAAAATTTGGCCATTTCACGTCGAAGTTATGCATTTTACGGCACAGAAATTTACATTAAGGGTGATACAAGTATATACAGAATTGTTGTTTTGCTCATAAAACCTACTGGGCCAATTATTTCAACGGAGTCTTAAATTAACCCACTAAGAAAAAGATATTTAGGTCCAATGATTTCCTAAACCGCGGCCTAAGTTAGACTTCGTATAAATAACCGACCCATTGTGTTCTAGACGTTGGCCCTTGCCGTCGCCGTCGCTGTCGCCGTGGTCGTTGCAGTTTCTTATA
The DNA here is from genome assembly GCA_964035705.1 of Porites rus. Lineage (NCBI taxonomy): Eukaryota > Metazoa > Cnidaria > Anthozoa > Scleractinia > Poritidae > Porites > Porites rus. The sequence continues at coordinate 2,556,855 of OZ038001.1, forward strand.
TTTTTCGTACTTGTCTCTATATTGTTTGGCTGCAGACTTCGAAATTCTCTTTTAAAATACTTCACTCGGCTACGCCTCGTACTTTTTCCTTACACTGACTTCTTTCAAGTTGCTCATATATTCCCTTGCACTGAAACAAATCAAATTTCAAAAGGAACACGTTGACGGAAGATCTTTCCAAAAATATTCCACGATACTTGAAAGGTAAGCTTAATGAAGCCGCGTACAGATTGTTAGCACCGGAAAGCCGATTTAGAGAAGATAAATCTAAAAGAGGAGATTCTTTTCATTGCTCTCGAGTTAAAATCTCCGTTAGAAATACAAGCCTGGGAAACTTGTAAATTGTCAGTACTGTTGATTGGGTCTGTGGACTGTAAATGGTAGCTCATTTCGTGGTGCGTACTTCCGGGTGATCTTATTTACATTTTGCAAAATTAAAATCAGGATCTCGTTTTTCCATAGATCGGAGTTTTAATAATTAAGTTAAACTTTGAAACTGCTCTATGTATTTATCGTTTAATAAGATGGCTTGAAGATAAGACTTGTTGAAAACTACGACAGACAAACGTTAAGTAGGCACAATTTTGTGAACTTACGAAAAAGGGTTTGTCTGACTTAAGACATCTTCTACCGAGCAGTCGTGAATTAAGCCGATCGGAAATGATGTCTTAATTAAGCCATCTATCAGTTCTAATTCAAAGTTCCTCTTTATCTGTAAACTGTTCTTGACGGTAACATTAAAAGGCTCAGTAATTAGATGGAATATATTTGCTGTATTTTTATAGATATCGGCCTTGTTGCTGTATGGAACCACCTACGACTACAATTTCCCTAAACAAGATCTACTTAAAAACTCTCTAATCTAATGTTTTTTTTTTGCTGCTACAGTGACGAAGCCGCTGTATGTTCCGTCAATGTTTAACTCCATGCCTACTGGAGGTATTTCACTGTATAAGCGTTCACTCCAAAATCGCCACCCTAAAAATGAGTGTCAACAAGCAATTTATTATAAACATTACATCAAGTGCAAAAAGAGGTTTTTAAAAAGTCTAAAAAAGCTCAGCCATGTAATGGACTTCCGTAGCTTATTCAATGGATTTTGAATCAGTATAGACAATACCAGCAGCACCCGTAAGTTACCGGACGAATAAGATTGGCCAAGGTTTACTACTATCAGCTTTAAATCCGGTCACCGGACTTCCGTAGTTTGATAGAAAGGCTTTTGACAATCGCCAAACTGTAAATAGAGGTCAGTGTCTGCATCTATCCGCGTTTTAGAACTTCCCGTCGGGAAACCATGGATCCATTGACTGGCGAGTGTGCTTAGCACGAATTGCGTACCTATAAACGACCTTTGAACTGGGCCTCCACAGGAAGACTGGCACGAATCTTTAAAATAGTGGAACCAGTTTCAACACAAAACTGAATAATACAAATGTGAAATTCAGATTCGGGAAATGGAAAAGATGAATACAGTCAATGACCTTGTAAAAAACCTCTCTACAGACGGGTACAGTACTGGGTTTACCTTGCAAACCATTTTACCTGTGTATAAGGTTTGTCTTAAAAAAAAAGCTTTCTTGAAAAGTGAAACCGTGGATATTTCACTAATAAACTTAAGATTAAAAATCGTGAACATGGAAACTATGAACTAGTACAAGAGAGTAGCCATGAATTAAAAAGTCAAAAGTTATTTCAACGTGATTTGATCATGCAAACAAAGCGAAATTTAAAAAAAAAGAGAAAAAAACTTTTTCGCACTTAAAAAAGGACACAAGGCGTCACTCACGTTTGACAAAGAAGTCAGTATCTGAAAATGAGGTGTTTGGTGATTTCAGTCTGCCAATGACACGGTGACAGGGGAAAAAATCAATTATTCTCTCCAGTAGCATATCCACGTATGGGCCATATAAGAAAGTGCTTCCTGTCGTGACGTCACCAAAAATCAAACTAAGAAACTATCGATTCTTCTGAGTTTCTACTTTCACTAGGTATTACAGCACCTAAACACCATTACATAAAAAAATTTTTGGTTCGAAAGGGTTCTTCGTTTTGCGAGAGAGGACGCTTGAATTTCCAGGCTTCTGCGTGACGCGGCATTTAGCTGGCGGCAGGGAAAGCTCTTACGTGGGTTAAAAACATTACCGATTTTGGGAGATTTTGCAATCTAAACATTCCTTGTCTCAGAATAAATATTACTGTAATCTTTATGAGTTCCTCAAGCGAAGAATTCACGCATTAGTAGGAAAACTCAAAAACAGATGTTTCTGTTGGTATCCGGCGGCCATATTGGTGTTCCTGAAAGGGACACCAACATGGCGTTTCCATACAAAGCTTTATAAATTTAGGTAAACCGTTTTTCCCAATATCTCGCATTTGAAATATTTCACAGACCTGATTCTTGGCAGGGGTTTTTGTATATTTATCTTTTTTCATTTCCCAGATTCTAGTCCTTCTGTATTGCATGGTTTGCATTTTTATTTTTCATTGCGTGACAGTGCAAGCCAAGAACTCCCCAGGGCCTTTGGCTGAAAACCCATATCCAGGAGACATCCCGGTGAGGGCAAAGCACAAAACTGACCCACCCATTACAGAAAAAAATCTCTTTGGTCTTGGGATCATTTTATTTCGCAACCGAAGCTTAGTATACAGATTTCTGAGGAACAAACTCTTATAAAACTCTTCTCGTTATTTTACACAAATATAAATTCTTAACCTCCGATGCAAATAACGTGTTTGCGAAAATCGGTTATAGCTGAAACCATACTCGACATGAGCGAATGATAAGCATTGCAATTATATATATTAACCCAATTAATTATTAAATATGTCATTAATAAAATCTCAATCTCTTCTCCCGCCGTCTTCGTTTCCTTTCCCCTACAGTCAGAACGGAAAACTTCACACGGTTACAACCAAATGGCTTTTCAAGTGATTTTAGAGGTAGAGTATCAAAACCTTACTTTCCATTATCGTCTATTTTCGCTTTAAAACGTCCAGGTACTGCCTTTTGTATAGTAGTAATAAAGTTGCTCGGTTATCAGAATTAGGGAGTTTAACATGATGACACGAAGGCAACCAGAACGTCAAAAACGCAATAGGTTTAGGTTAGCAAAACAACAACTTTTACACGCGCAGCACACTTTGTAACGTGAAAAGAATGACGAATTTTGTCTTTCTCTCTTTGAACTTGGATAGTTTTTCTAAAGAATTCAACTCCGGCGGAGCTCGCCTACATTTGACAAAGAGGACGAGTTGGGATATTCGCGCCTTTTCATTGAAGTTTCACCGCCCTATTTGTCATGAACGTTCTTTTCTATGAATTAAACTGAGAATTTGGCTTTTCTAGGGAGAAAGACGAGCGAAAGGATAAGAAAGCGATGATAGGATAGGCCATTCATCGTCCGGAGACACGAAGGGGAGACACCTCAATTCTGGCTCTATCGTCGTTGGCTTCTGAAAAGACACCTGCCGTTGTTTTCAGGGCTAAGGCCGGACATTTTTTCGTTATAGCTAATTAAACAACTCGCCCTCAGAGCTCCATGGCACCCCTTTTCTCCTCTCTCCTTTCTCTATCCTCTTCGTCTTTTTAAATCTCCTCTTCCGTGACCTCTATGAAAGGCTTGATTCTCAGTTCAGTATGAAACAATACTGAAGTCACGCAATAGGACGGCAAAGGCAACGGCAAATCTTGTGTGACAAGCCAAGCGTGAAAATGTCATGCTTGAAAAACAATTTCCGCCAAACTTCAACTCCCCTAAAACAGATCCTTCGGTGAAAGACCAGGGACACGTTTCTCGAAAGTCCCGATAATTAACGGGCCCGTAAAGCTGTTGTTGTTTACATGGAAGATAGAGGTTTCAATAGCTTTGTATCTAATAGATAAAACTATCAGTTAATGAAACGAAATGGAGTAGTACGCTAGCCAGGACCCACGCTCTTGTTCTTTACAGTTCGATTTGAATGTGTGTTTTCGGGCCCGAAAGTTACCGGGACTTTCGAGAAACGGGCCCCGGAACACAGAAAGGCTATAAATGAAGATCACGACAAAACACGCAAGTAATAACCCTGTCACGTTTGTAACACACACACGTTTTGCCGTCCTCTTCTTTCTGCCCTCCTTTTGCGTAAGCTAACTATCGGTACAAGAGAAGTGCTTCATATTTATTGGAAAATGCAGCGCGATGGACTTTACAGCGAAAATAGGCGATTTTTGGATCAGATTTTTTTGGTAAATTTGTCTATAATTTTTTAAAAGAAAAATGAATTGTCGGCGAAGGAAAATGGACCATGGAAATTTCCATTAAATTAGTTTAAGGTCGGGGATAATCAGAGTCACTTCTTATCTGTCCATGTGCATGACTGATTGTCTTTCTAAAGCACCCCGCTCCCTCCCATTCCCGAATAGCACCACAAGCCTATATCTCACTAAAAATTATTTATCTTGGCGTAACAAGAGGATGCGGCGTGTAACATGGGTTACTACGCGGGTGCCAAGGGTCTGGTAGGAGACCACGTTTCCAGGGGTTAGGTAGGAGACCAGGTTTCGGCGGAAACGCAGGGTTACCATGTTGAGGCACAGTGACCCCACAGTTTCCATGTATCGGGTACACCGGGTCAAACTGCTGTCGGTTTGCTCTGTGATCATGTGGCATAACGCCTCTTTGCTGATACCACCAAGGATTTGGTGGTATCTCCGTTCCTCTGTTATTAACAGGAAACGGTGTAGGTAGAGGAGAAACCCAACAAGGATATGAATGGTGTTCGGTGTTTGCTTTAAAATATTTTCTCTCGTTATAATAGTGCACTGTAGGCGACATGTACTCAAACTGAGGTCGTCTTGGATAAGGGCGGTGTATGCGAGGATCTCGTATGTTCGACTCGCACAACATCGCACGCGGCATTCCATGTACTTGTTGACTTCGATTCATTTCCAGATCCAAAGAGACCAATGGAGGTGGAGGAGTCAAGTTTTTCAGTGTGCCTCTATTTTCTACCGCTTCATTGTGGGTTGGCATCAACTTGGGTTGCTTTGCCAAGATGTATCCCTCCTCTGTACACTTTCGTTTCATACTTCGTACTATGTTATCCCACTGCATGGCTATCAAAGGTTCAGTCTTGTTTTGAGTGTCCTGATAATAAACGCCTTGGTGACAAACTTTACTTTTAACTTGCGAGGCTTGAGCATCGGACTTTCTATTTGAAGACGGCGGCCTTGAAATAAAAGAGGGCGTTCCTGCTGACTTATCGATATTTGTACCCAACTTATCGCCCTTCTCAGTCTCCTTGTATTTTGCATTTGCCTCGACTGTGTCAGAAAGGACTGCACTTTTGGGTTCACTCTTGTTTTGAGTGTCCTGGTAATAAACGCCTTGGTGACAAACTTTACTTTTAACTTGCGAGGCTTGAGCATCGGACTTTCTATTTATAGACGGCGGCCTTGAAATAAAAGAGGGCGTTCCTGCTGACTTATCGATATTTGTACCCAACTTATCGCCCTTCTCAGTCTCCTTGTATTTTGCATTTGCCTCGACTGTGTCAGAAAGGACTGCACTTTTGGGTTCACTCTTGTTTTGAGTGTCCTGGTAATAAACGCCTTGGTGACAAACTTTACTTTTAACTTGCGAGGCTTGAGCATCGGACTTTCTATTTGAAGACGGCGGCGGTGAAATAACAGAGGGAGTTCCTGCTGACTTAACGATATTTGTACCCAACGTATCGCCCTTCTCAGTGACCTTGCATTTTACATTTGCCTCGACCGTGTCAGAAAGGACTGCACTTTTGGGTTCACTCTTGTTTTGAGTGTCCTGATAATAAACGCCTTGGTGACAAACTTTACTTTTAACTTGCGAGGCTTGAGCATCGGACTTTTTATTTGAAGACGGCGGCGTTGAAATAACAGAGGGCGTTCCTGCTGACTTAACGATATTTGTACCCAACGTATCGCCCTTCTCAGTGACCTTGCATTTTACATTTGCCTCGACTGTGTCAGAAACGACTGCACTTTTCATTGTGCGTTCACTGGGTTTCTTAACCTCTTCCCTTTTTGAAGTTTTTTCAGCCAGCTTCCTAGAGCTCGAGTCATCCTTCGCAGTTTCCACTTTGGACTCTCTGGGAGAAGGCACTACTGAAAAAGAGTTATTAACCTTTCGTTCTTTTTTCCTGGTTTTATTTTTAGGTGTTGACGACACAAGATTCTTTCGTGTTGAGTCAAGTGGTTCCTGTTTTAAATGTTCCCTCAAAAACGTTTCATTTGCTTCGTTAATTCCCATTCCAGTCGTTCCACTTCGATCAAGTGACTTTACAGTCCACTGAGTGGTTGTGGCGGAGGAAACACTTTTTGACTCAACATTTCCGAAGTTACTTTTTCTCACTGACTGTACCGGAGACTTCGTCATATCCTTAACAGGTTCCAATTCTTCAGAGTTTTCAACTATATGACAGTTTAAAAAGAAGCCTGAGCATTTTGTCTTTTCCACCCGGTTTTGTAACGTGCTTGTAAATTTTATCTCCTCCTCCCTCTCTTTTGAGAACACGTTATCTGGACAGCTTTCTTTTTCCGTTTCATTTCTTGACTCCGTTTCACGATTGATCTCTCTCCCTTCCTCTTCTGCTTTCCCGAGCAGTTTCTCGGTGTTTTTCAATCTTTCCGATTTTCCTTCAACGGTTTTATTATGTGTCAAATTCGTCTCCGCTTGTAACAAACGGGGTGAAGAAGTTGACAAATGCATTGCTTCTGACTCATCACCTATCGCTATGTCACGGCTTGTCATCTCTTTTCCCTTAACTAAGCAATCTTGTTTCTCTTTTTCGATACTATAACCAGGATCACGCGTTTCTGGTAATGTCATTACAGAACATCTGTTATCCACCTCCTCCTTTTCCTCTGAAGTAACTGTTCCGTCTCTCTCGTCGTCAGTGCCGTTTCGCTTCACTTGTATTTCCGATAACAATCCCTCACAACCACTACCTTTTTCTGTTTCTTGGACGTTCGGTAAAGAAACTTCACGGCACCCTCCCTTTCTTTCATGCGCAGGTAATTCTACCTCTGAACTACCGACGATGATATCATCCATTTGAACTTGTAGCGCGTCCTCGAGAGTCGCAGATGATCGCTTTTGTTTGGTAATTTCACATGGCCCTCTGTCTGAATTCAGATAAATACGCACGTCCCTATCTTTCGTAGATTCTATCATCTGAGACCCCTTCAAAATAACAGGCTGACCAACTGGCCTTTCCGCCTTTGCTGCTTCTACTATCTGCTGCTCATCTCTCTTCAACAAAGGACCTAAGCACACTTTTTCACAATCCTCCAACCGTTCAGAGCATTGTTGCTTCGAACCTGTGTTTTCCAGTTCCTTCACGTCCCCGCTACAAAACACATCTTTCTTTGGCAACTTACTTAAACATCCGTTAGCTAAGTTTTGAGAAGAGTGCGAAATACACACTACACTATCAACTGTATCCCCCTCAACAACAACAACAGATTCAGGAATTTCTGACTCGTTTTCTAAACTGGATTCTTCAGGTAAGCCCACTTCGGACACGAAATTTTCCAATGATGAAACGACTACTTCCGTACAGAACTCTGGTACCACTAAGCTCTCCTCGACAAGATGCGTTTTGTCGTCAGTTGTTTCGCTCATACCGTTCTCGTCTTCATCAACAGCAGGTATTCCCGGAAATCTAAATGTGAATGTCTCCATCGGTTCTGATGGAGAACACACCACAACTTCTGGCTCTGGTATATCACATTCATCAATATATGGCCCAGTTTCAAATGGCTCAACAACTGGATCTCCGTCGATTGAATCTATTTCATATTCTTCTTCCTCCACGTCCAAAGGGCCGAATGCCTCATCTGTGAGGTGTGTTTCATTACAACTAGAAGAGCCTGGTACGAAGCCCCAGTCCTCTATGAGTGACATTTCTATCACCCCTCCCTCGCAGGGTTGTGACTTTGTAGGTATAACAGAATCTTGGGTTTCAACAGCAGAAAGGCCAAACATCGGCGGTTTTGTGCCTTCACTTCCCTGTTCCGTTACAGAAACTCCCATACTATCAAAACGTTCCACACAATCTTTATCTGGTTCTGGTTCTTTTGTATTTTGCGGATGAATGACTAACTTGCAGGGCGAACACGTATTTCTGTCAGGTTGGTTCGCGTTTAGACCTGTCGCCGTTTTCAAAGCGCCTTGAAGTGCTTTCAACCGTTCTATGCACAACTTAGGAAACTTTCGAGGTGACAAAGAAGACTCCAAAACTTTGCTACAGGACTGTGCACAGGATGTAGAGAGGCTGGTGTTCTCATCTAAAGAACAATTTTTTTGTATCAGGATGTTCGCTGCCGATCCTGATAATACAGAGTTTCTTGGTTTGGACTGCTTTTCGACAGTATCCGGTGAGCTTTTGAATGAATAGGGTCGATCAAAACTTAGAGAATTGCCTTCAGCACAGTCCAAAGACATCTCCGAGTCGCTTCCGCCCGCTTCAGCTCCTTTGCACATTGAAGAAACGCTTTGTTCGCGAGAGCGCGCACCCTCATCGATGCTCAGAGATTTCGACCAATCCGAATTCTTCTTACTGGAATTTTGAAGTAGCTGAGAGTTTGCTAACATTGCAGTCTGCCAATTGTGATTTTCACAAATCAAGTTTCTATCTAACGTTTCCGATCCATCGTTTTTATCAAACACTTCCGATTCGTCGTCTGTTGATATGGACATATCGACACACATAACAATATCATGTGATTCAGGCTCACGGCTAAGCCCGACGTCATCACCATGGTTAGTACTATCAGTGTCAGGAGACTTTGTTTCGCACAGGACAACCAGTTGATCGTTAGCGGGTGAGACTGTATGTGCAATAAAATTGGTTGGGTTCGTGGTAGAATTCCCAGCGGCTTCACCAAGCAGTTGCTTTGCAGTCACTGTAACAGGCATGTTTTGGACAGATTCTGTAGTCGACGACTCAGGAAGAATTGTCTTGCTGCATACGACCTTCTCGAGCGAAGCTTGTGCTGTCGACACTCCATTGAAGGCGTGTGGAGTGGAGAAAGAGTAGGCTTGGCCTACAGTAATTGAACTAGGCAACGACTCCGAGATTTCCATATCAACTGTTTGTAAATTGTCGTGCAAATCCCAAATGGATTCGAGCTGAGAAATATCGGGTGGTGATGCGGTATTCGTTAAGGTGCGTGAGCCAGTTTCATTAGACAAGCAGGGATCGTTTGGACACTCATCTGCAACAACTGATGGCGTTTCCACCAATTCTCCTGTTTGATGACGTTCCCTTCTACACATTGAACTAAAGGAAACGGACAGTACATTGGGTGAAGTATTTGCATTTGTATGTTTCACAAGAGGTTTCTCTGATTCGGAATCAGAGTGACTGCAATTTGCGGTGTCCTTTTGCTTTCCTAACGTAAGCAAACGCGTTAGCTCTGTTGATAACGTTTCTTGAGTATCCGGAGCTGTTTTTAACCCTTCCTCAAGTTCTGCAGTCGACACTTCTAAGGAATTTTTACCATCTTCCGCGTAGTCCAGGTTTAAGCTTTTTACCTCACGCAGACCACATCCTATCACCTGCGAATCATTAGTTATGAAATTGCTTTGGCGCTCATCGCTGTCACGGGAAATATCAGACTGGATCCTAGGCCTCGCTGAGTCATCTTGTAAACGGAGTCTTTCGGGCGAGCTCGCACTCCTAGCAGTTCTCTGTAAAGGCTTCGTCGCATCTTTTGGAGAACTGTAAGAGAAGGACAGCGATCGTTTTACATCTTGACGTGGACTTGGGCGTTTGGGACTCAGTCGCGGGGATTTCTCTGTTGGCGACACAACAATCTTTGCCTTATGCTTGGTTTTCAAATCTAACAAGGATGGCTCGATGGCTGTTGATTCGTAACCCGCACTCGAGCCAGTGTTTGAATGGTTGGCTGCGCGGCTGTTGAAAGGTGGGCTGAAAGGACTAGTAAGCGGCCACACGGATCTTGGTGACAGCGCAGTAGTTTGACGACGACAAATGATGCAGAACACCCTAGGAGGACTCTCAGTTTCGCAAAACCCTGAAAGTAACAAAGAAAAGGTAAAATGTAACACACACTCGGACAACTTGCTCTGAAAAGGGATAATCTATTTAATAGCAACAGGACATGAAAATGCATTCATTGCAAGCTGATAAACTCATTAACAAAGATTCACTTTTACTCGGATAAATCATCGTAAAATAGTTTCAGTTTTTGATAAGGTGTTCGAGAAATGTTTATTTTCGACTGTTGACGCCACAGGGAAAGGAGATCCTTTCGGATAAGTGATTCCTATCACTAGTTGCTGCTGTTATTTTGTTATGCGTTCACCTTGTCTTAGGGTGAATGTTTTTCGACTCTCACGTCGCGGAAACTGGTCTTCATTCTTGTATAGTTTTCTTTCTTTTACTGTTACGTATATGATTTCTTAACGAAAGATAAGGCTACCCTCAAAAAGAATACACTCACCAAGATAAACAGCCAGCTTGCAGGATGGAACGAGAAACATTGTAGTACATGGGTCGATACATAGTACACCAGCCTGTAAAAAGATAATGCGCGTTAATCTAAGCGCTGAGAACGACACTTGGTAACAAATAATTCAACACAAAAATAAACTATCAAAGGCGCTTTTATGCTTTGTGAAAGCTACTTCTCTAAATTTACTTCTTAATTTAGAACTTACAGATTTAGCTTTAATAACGAGGCCTCTGGTGAAGCTTGTAAAGGATTCAGAGCTTTGTCCCTGGGCCGGTTTCATTGTGCAAAGACTCAACGTGTGGCCTCTGAATATTACTGTGGAGAGGAAAGTCATACAGCATACGGTATTTTAATTTTCGTAACTCAACCAATACCGCTTTGTCCCCACGAAATTAACACGCTAGAGAACGTTAATTGAGGTCCCTAAATTTTACCACTTACTTGACCTAGCAGTTAAATAAATGCCTGCTACGTTCGTTCAAATCTACGAAAATTTTTAACAGTTCTCACTCTTTCCTGTTGCTGTTTTCGCTGCGCCAGTAAGTTGAGTCGGAACTCCGAACAAGCACGTTTATTACACGACGCTAGACAGTCAATTAAAACTGACAGAGAAACAACAACAGACTCGGAGTGAAAGGTAACCTAGGTAACGGGTTAATTATGCGTGTAGCGAATAACATAGCAGTACAACTATGCGAGCTATGGCGCTGCTATGGTTGGTGGTCTCATCACATGAGTTGACTATCTCTGACTCAAGCACACAACTTTTGATTGAATGTCGTTCACGCACACCCCTGGTAAGGTACCTACAGTAATTGCTATAGTTATAACTTGTATTGTCTAAATAAAAAAACAGCTTAATATTTTCTAAGAGAAAAGCAAAACCAGCCAAAGACTTACAAGGAAAATTCCAGGCGCACATAATGTCTCCGGGTAAAATTTTTGCAAGCTGTGTAAGAGGGATTTTTCTTGACACATCTAAATAGGATTTCCTGAGACAAGAAGGGCAGGCAATAACCGTTTGGACAACAGGACTGAAATAACGTAATTAAGTACAACGTATTATAACTACTAAAATGTAAGACGATCGAGGTAAGCACAAAAGAAGGCGAGCGTTTTAAAGTACAGGGATGGTTATTAGTGTAACGTGCAGGTTATGCTTTCAAAACAATACCAATTACCGCACTGAAGCACACGTACCAACTCCGCAGTATGGCCAGTACCTTACGCATGCGCACAACCATATCACCCGGGCAGTGGCAGCCATGGACAGCTGTTTCGCCCTTGTACGTGTGCTTCAGTGCAGTGATTGGTATGCTTTCAAAACCTAGCTGGATACCTTTAGCCTCGAAATACTTTTTCAAGCCAGTGGGAAAAAAGATAATAGTAATAAAAATTCATTCAACGCTCTTAAGACGGAAACCTTTAGAACCGGCACTAAGTGTGTAAATAAGGCAGGTACGAACTTAGTTTAGGTGGCCGTTTTACCGAGGTGTCTGTCTTATTGAGGTGTCCGTTAACCCTTTGAGCCCCAATATCCACATACAAATTCTCCAAACTGATCTCTATACATTTCTTTACAGAATAAGTTGAAAGAATTTGAGAAAAGATCAAAGCATTTTCTCTTAGGTGATCATTTTATTAATTCTCATAACCTAATCTCATGACATTGTATGGATATCGTTAGGAGAAAATTGATGTTGGTCACTATTGGGACTTAAAGGGTTAAGAGACAGTCGACTATACCATTTGATTTTAAATTAGGAAGCCGGAAAACGAAAATTGTATTACATATCTCACGATAAACTGCGACAGCTTGCTCCACACTTTATACAAATGGCAATAAAAGAAATATGCCACCGACGCATCGGAGGCAAAAATATAGGCGACGCACTTTACTATTACAGGTAAAATATCTTTGCCGGATAATACTTTTTCAATTTTTTTGAAATGAACTGTTCTTAGTACCCTATTCATTATACTGACTCTTCCAAGTTCTATTTCTCGGATAGAAGGCCATAAAAATTGCTCACATAAAGTTGAATCCCAGCTTATGTCCCGCCAAAAGAGACACCCGACCCAGGCTCTTATCGCCACTCATCACCAATCCCCTCCAGGCCAGAATACCGGCTTCATCGCTAAATGTCATAGACTTGCATTCCTGTTAGGATTAAAAAGTGCATTAGATAAAACACCTGCTTTTTACAATCATTGTCTCACTTGAGACGACACTAAAACCATACCGGATAGGGTTCCTGTTTACACCTAAGAACGGTCATTTCGGCGCGACTTCTGTAACGGAAAGTAGCTGCGCCGCGCTGACCATGAAAGTGGATCGTCACATATCAGATAGGTTCCTGCCACTCATCGTCGAGATGATAATTCACGTTCATGAAAGTGTAAGTCTCTTCAAGTTTTTAATAGAAGCTAACCGTTTGGAGTGCAAACCCTAATCACTATTTTTAGGATAATCGCGGAAATAAATGATTAAGAGGGAGAACTGGTACCCACAGAGACGGATTTAAATATTCAAAAGTGAGCATTAGGATTTAGTGCACAAAACTCTCAGCCAACCGCTCTGGTATACGATGTTTGATGTGTGTCAACGACTTGTTTCAGTTTGGGCCGTTTCTGTTCATACTTCACCGGATAGAGAGATTTTTGTATGACCTTGATTGTGGTTTCGGTGTGTTTCTTCGTTATTTGTTTTATCAGCCAATGGATGAAAAGATCAAAAAATGGCCTCTTTACTTTCCCGCCAAAGAAAATCCTAAATGGCATTGTTTAATTGGCCAATCGTATTGTAGTATGACGTCAAAGCGAAGTATCGATTGATTTCTAGAAAGTTCTCGGGTATGAAGTTTTTTCACCTGAGCGTTCGCTTAACCAACCAAAACCCACGCGCGTTTGTATCCGTTCGATAAACCAATCAAATCGCTCTACTTCCGTTCGTTTTGTTTTCCTGTTTTGTTTACGCGTTTTCGTGTCAAGGTCATACGAAAATCGCTCTATCCTTTCATGTCGGCACGAAAAGCAATCCGGTATTGTGCAGACATAACCAAGGTGAACAATACCACACCTCGCCTCTTAGACAACTAGGTTCGTTACAACTGTACCTCCGTGTGTTTTGGATGTTCCTTCCCTGGGCTAACTGGTTTCTCTACAGACATTAGCGATCTCAACTTTGGACTATGCGGGCTTGATAACTCGTTTCTCTTTAAGTGTATGACCGCAAACGGAAGACAGTGGCGCGGCCGCAAGGATGGAAGACCCTCATCGTTGTATTCATAGAGATAATACTGCAAGGAAATATTTCAAAATAGGTGACCGACAGAAAGGCAAAGACTGGTAATCATACACCAAAGGTGCAGAGCTAAGTGTTCGCATTGCAGAGATGTTTATATTAAAGAGGAGAGATTGTATGACTGACGTTTGGTCAGTGCCTTCTAATTAAATGTCCGTTCTATATGGAGTCGTCAGCATGGTCGCGAACTCCACCACCGTTCTTAAGCCCGAAACATGGGGTCCTACAGTCAAATCTACTTGACAGCGTTACATGTCTGTGTTAATAATTAAGGCATCTGAATTGAAGAGATGGGCACGGTACGCATTCAAGCATCTTTAGCTTCGGTTCAACTGACTGCGCATCATGAAAGTGTCTGTGTGTAGACGTTTGATCACGATCAAGATGCTTGTTGCAGGTGAGCGCACTAGATGTAGCGCTGGGGTGATGATATCAGTAAGGTAGAGAACAAACATGTTATGAAATGAAATGCTACGGGTAAATAAAGTTTTTTCATAAGGGAGCTAAAGCATCCACCACGACCGTTTTTTGCCTATAACTGTTTCAGCCTTGGGTCAACGCCCCAAAGCATGCCGCTGCACGCTCGCGCGGAAAACATCTGGTACTGAAGATAACGACTGCAACGACAAAAAAAAACGAAAGCGATTTATGAGCGAAACAACAGGTCCGCACGTCTACTGGACAACTTCGACGCGAACTTTCGACGCTTTACGAAGAAGACGATACAGTCCTAAAGAAATTTTCGTAAACGATCGCTGAAAGACACTTACAAAATTTCTGCGCTGTCGTTGAGAATGTTTATATTAAAAGAAAGAAGATCGCAACCTAAGGACGAACCCGGAGACTTGGTTATCCTAATCCCTCTCCCTAATCACTACACTACCATACCGACTCGCCAAAATTCCAAAAAATTTACGTACATAAACTAGCAAACTGTCTTTCTTAACTAATACATCAATAACAGGTGACCCTAGCCCTTTCCCTAATTTTTATCGTACATTCAACTCCTTTTAACACCATTCATTGCCTTACAGTAACTTAATCCAACGGACAACTTTTTGGCTAAAGCCGTATAACTCTTGATCTTTTTTGGACTGCTACAATGCAATACGCGTAGGAGACTTCACTGTATACAAACATTGTTTTTGTTAAATAAATTTGTAACGAGTGAAACAAAGGAATCTTTTGTTTCAAAAACCAATGCACTTCTAGTCTACATGCAGCCGGACTTGTCAATCGAGACCTAGATAGAGAAAACAGTATACTGGCCGCACATATGCCAGTCATTGAAAGGTAGAATTATCATTCTCCGTCTCTATCTTAATTTTTACTTTGGGCTAGACTAAAGAATAAAAATCCTGGATATTGCGTGATCAGGGTAAGGTATTTGTGGCTTCAGTATTGGTCTAGGATTGGTTGTTTATATTGGTAATTCCAGTCTGCATGGCAAATACAGTTGACTGCATCATTGTGGTTAAACATAGCTCGGAAATTCCTGTATGATAAGGAGCAGTACTAGTTATTATAAGTGAATCAGTTTGCGAAACTCAAGAACAAAATAACGGTACTGAATAGCGTTTTCTGATGTACAGTTGGTCATCTTGGCCTTAATCTTCATTTTTACTTTGGTCTTCTTGTTGCTGGGAAGAAGAAACAATACCTCAACAGCAAAAAACACAAAAAAGAAGAGGAAGGGGCGAAAAAGAGTGACACGACAGAGGCACTGCCAAGACCCGCATCAGCACAGGACTCGACGAGGACCTGACGAAAATGACGACCAGCCGGCAGGAACCTT
The DNA here is from genome assembly GCA_964035705.1 of Porites rus. Lineage (NCBI taxonomy): Eukaryota > Metazoa > Cnidaria > Anthozoa > Scleractinia > Poritidae > Porites > Porites rus. The sequence continues at coordinate 2,572,458 of OZ038001.1, forward strand.
ATAATCCTTGTGGCACAATATTCCGGTGAGACTTCGTAATGTTGCTGCCGTTCATTTTCCATTTCTTGAAGTTATCAATGATAATTGATACCATTCCCTTTATAAATAATAAACTAATAACAGTTAATAACACTGAGATCTGTTGACACCTACGAGGTTCATCTTTGCACGATTTCTCCGGCAATTTTTGAGACTTAAAATAATAAGAAAAAGAAAGATGATTACATCCGAACTTGTTTTTCAAAACGTTGAAAAATATATAGAGGATATTACACGGTGGCGCGAAGATATGAATTTTATTTTCGAGTGGCAAAACAATATTTTACGAACGAGCGCAGCGAGTGAGTAAAACATTGATTTTGCCACTCGAAAATAAAATTCATATCTTCAAGCCGCCGTGTAATGTTCTTGTTATTATATAGACAAAATGACATCGATAAAATAATAGAGGGAAATGACCGAAATTACGTCATCGATAAAGTCACGTGTGAGATTATGGAAAATAAGCCACTCGGGTCCTGGATGTAGTTTTTATGAATTTTACGAGTGGTATATTTTCCAGTAAAACACTTGTGTCTTTATAATAAAAAGTTATACCGCATTTTATTCTTCTAGGATCATGTGAAGGTAGATTTATAGCCATCACGTAGTTGTTTACGAATGGTGGCTGACTAGACCAAAGGATGACATCACCCAGGAATTTTTTCAGTAGGACTAAGCTGCAAAATAGTATTTCAGAAAATTTAACTTCTTCACTACAACGAATCCATAATGCAATAACAAGTGCTTCGCATAAAAGATAACTGTATTACTGGAAATTAGACTGATGAAGAAATGATAATTTATTCGCGGAGATCACCTGTAGCGTTTTCTTTTTCACATCATCGTTTGGATGGGAAATGTAATGTAAGCACTACAATGTTGCTTTTATCCACGGCCGCAGTACAGCTGAACTCCACACTGACTTAGCTATTCGTTGCTTTGAATTATTAAAGGCAATGTGGATATTGGATAAAAGCATGTTCAGCACCTCTTGTTTCCGCATCAGCAACAAGCAAACCAGAAATTTTAAAATGTCTAGCCTCAAACACAATAGGCCACTTGCACTAAGAGGTCACGTGACCAATGCTTCCTTTAAACAATGAGTTGGAATCTTGCTGATACCAAAAATTGACAGAGCGCGTAAAAATTATCTTACACTCGAAATTTGAGAGAAACGCATTTAAGGGAGATATTTTATGGCACTTTGATTTTTCAAAAAAAAGGAGTATCATTTGTATTGGCCGCCATGTTGGAGGGCATCCTCTTGCCCTCCAACATGGCGGCCAAAACTACTTTTTGCTTAGATCTTGTTTAACGTTTGATAGTTACGCTCAGATGTGGTGTAAACATTCCCACATCAACTTTTCAACATTTTCCTTGAAGTTAAAGTGCAAAATTTGTGTTCAGAAAGAGGTAATTCATAATTTTAAAAATCACATTTTGGTCACGTGACCAGCTACGAACTCACTCATTTTAAGAAAATGGTGCAGGTTTGAAAAACCAAATCACTATTATTTTGTTAAAAATAGGACCCACTAATCGTTTTTTGAAGAAAAAACCACATAACTTTCATTTTCATAAAACAATGTCACATGACCTCTTAGTGCAAATGGCCTATTAGAAGCTCTTACAAAGGGGCTAATCGACAGAAACTAAATTAAAAAGATAATCGTCATAAGGAAAATTCAACGGTCAATATTATTTTGACTTCATTCGTGACTTTTTTTTACCCGATATTAGCTAATTGACTTCCACGAAGAGTAACATGCATGCAACACAGAGCTATTTTTCTGGCTATTAAAGGACAACAAGCGTACAGAGAAAGCGCTATGAATCTTCTTGTATTAAAAGAGTGACCATTTATTCCTTCCGACTATTCTACGTGCGTTTATAATCTATATTGTTTTGACTGTTAAAACATGGTTATTTCATTCCTCTAAAAAACCGCCAAAGATCAACTCAGTTGTGGAAAAAAGTTACAAACAGAGTACCGAAGTGTGACGTCATAGAAAATGAAATTTGAGAAATTATGGGATTTGTTAAGATATTCTGAAAGAACAAGGTCCAAGACGCCTACTCGCCAAAAATTAGCAATTTGGGGCAGATTGTCTCTGAGATATTAGCCCAGTTATGCTCCGATGACTCCATACAAATGTTTCTAAATCTTACCTGGTTTTTAATCTTATGAACCAAGCCAAATTTAGAAAGAGTTGTATGGAATCGTGACAGCATAACTGGGCTAATATCTCAGAGACAATTTGCCCCAAATTGCTAATTTTTGGCGATTAGGCGTCTTGGACGTTGTTCTTTCAGAATATCTTAACAAATCCCATAATTCCACAAATTCCATTTTTATAACGTCATCACTTCGGTACTCTATACTCAGACAAAAAATCGTCGGCACATAACTAAACAGCATCTGAGTGTAAAAATTCACTTTAAAAATGTAAAAAGAAACAACCAATTACTAATTTTATCTAATGATTAAATAGTTTGCCACGTCGTCTTAAAAAAAAAGTTTTGTAGCGGATTTAAGATGAAGGGTCGTTTACGTCAATGGTGGTTATTAATCGTAACAACATGCATACCGTCATAACAGGGAACGCCAAAGGCTCCCAAGATCCACCTACATTAACTGCCTAACTCAGCCATAACAAATGAGTTGGCTTTTCTTGTATACAACGCTGATGCCAGCCTAGCCACAGTTTGTTTATGAGCTGATGAGTGAATGAACTCCATTTTATCGAAAACAAGGAAGCAGAGGAAATGTTTTCGGTCGACTTAGCGTTCGCCTTTATGGTTTTTATCTTTATTTTCGCATTCGGCTGTATAATGCAGGAAAGAAGAACCAATAATTCAGCGGCAAGAACGTCAAAAAGGAAACCGAGAAAACGCAAAAGAGTGACCAGACGCAATTGCGACGATCAAGTTAAGACTCGACGAGGACCCGAAGAAAATAGTGATGATGAAAGTTACAACCCGCGTGGAAGAATATACAGGTGAGACTTCTAAACGTTGCAGCCTTTATTTCAATAATCTTTTTAATATTCATGTAATATTTACAGTCACTCTTCCTTTTCGTCTCAAAAACAAAGACCGCTTTATTACTGTCATATCAACCAACCACACTGGCAGTGAGGAAAATTAAGAGCTACTAACGGTCAATGACAGAGAGACTTCAGATTAACTTCTACAAATCTAAAGATCACTTGATTTCACGTGGTCTTTGCGAATAAGCGAACAATTGAAAAAGAATACGAGAAGGAACAACGATGACGTTTCAAAAGTCCAGATGTAGAGTTTTTTTTCCTTTTTTTTAGGATGATGTGAACAGAGAATTGAAATAATTAACTAACCACTGAGGGAGACGTCCAGAAGAAGTCGCCTAAGTTGACGCTTTTACTAGTCACTAATTCGCTTAGCTTCAGTGCTGGTTGCAAATCAGTCCACAGTGACGTCGCTCTATATTCGACGGACCGTTGGCCACTAGCAGTGGGGAAAAGTGGTGTGGAGTGCTGAACATTTCAGAGTTCCCGCTTGTCCTTGTCAAGACGGCTGATCTTTTCACGAACTTTGATGTTAGGTACACCGGAGCACACCCGGTCATGCACTTGAACACTATATACTATATACTTATACTCATTTGATGGGATATGTAAGCACTGCAATGTTGGTTTTACCCAGTTTAAGGGGTCAGTTTAGAGTAGGCCACGTGAATCGATTAGGAATTCATGATTTGCTCGATTTCACTAATTCACACCTGATTCGTTTTTACCCAGTTTAGGGGTCAGTTTAGCGTAGGCCACGTGAATCAATTAGGAATTCATGATTAACTTATTGTCTTCAAATAAATACTGACTAACTCGTACGCAGATAGCCTGCGAGGTACGAAGAAAGAATCAGTTCACGCGTAATCGGTTTTTGTTTGTTCCTTCATAAATAAGTTACCTTCAAATAGATATAAATGAATGAATTCGTACGGCGAAGAACGAACCAGTTAATGTGAAACTTGTTTTTGTTTGGTTCCTTCCTTTGTCAGTGGGTTGCCTTCAGTTCACCCTAAATTGACCTTATTGTAACTTAATTCGGGTAATGACTTAAGGATTGTTTACCAACGGTGGCACAGACTGTTAAACATGGCAACTACCATTTACGAAAGGGAAATATGAATCGCCTACATGTGAAAAATTGACACGAAGGAATGCAGTGACTGTCGTCGCGGTGACTTAAGGGAGCTTAAGCAACGACGACGGCGACGGCAATGAGAACGACAAAAAAACAATAAGTTTGGATAAGCAAAACCACACTGAACTTCGCACGTGCAGCATGCTTTTTTGTACATTTCCTTGCCATCGTTGCCCGAATAGGACGTGAAAATACCAAATTTCAGCGCGAATTCGCTTTTTAAGCGACGTTTTCATAGCCGTCGCTGTCGTAACCTCGTTCCCAGGGTTCTGGTAGGAGAGAACCCTGGGAACGAGGCTGTCGCTGTCGTTGTAGCCTCCCGAACAGACATTCTTAGGCGTGCCCCACGCGTTCCTTCCCCACGCTCGTGGGGAAGGAACGCTTGACGCACGCCTAAGAATGTCTGCGGGGGAGGCTCCTGTCCTTTTTCAAAACGTGATGACATGCAGCCGTGAAAAACGTGCGTAACAGAATGCCAGACAAATAATAAATCGATGACAACTTACTATGGTCTATTAACTTTGATCGCAGAAATGACGTCAAAATGTTTTTTAAGACGGAAGCCATTAGGAAATTGAGTAATTGACATTTTCAGCGGGCAAAAACCTTGTACCAGAATAATGTAAAGAATATTGCATTATTAGTTTACATTTTTCAAGGGCTAAAGATGTAATAAATCATCGGTAGTAACACCTTAGAAAATCTCTCATGAAGTCGGAGAAAATAAAAGTCAAATTTCACAAGAATTGTGCTTACATAGGTAAAATTTCTGAAAATTTCATTTGCAAGATTAGATGTAACTGCGTGAAATTTGGCATTCATTTTCTCGGGCTCCCATAAGAATTTTTTTTTTGGTGTTACTACAAATGATTTATTACATCTTTAGCCCTCAAAAAATGTAAGAAAGAATGTAATATGCTTTAAATTATTCTGACACAAATTTTTTGTCCACTGACAATCAAAATTACTCAATGTTCTAGTGGATTCCATCTTAAATCTTTGTGGTGGAACTACTTACCAGTTCCAGTACAGATCATGGAAACTTTGTTTTTTACAATAACATTGACAGTTTTTGACGTTCATTTCCCGTGAAGTTTCCCGGAAGATCGTGCGCGAGAAAAAGAGAAAAACGAGTTGCGCGCCACTATAAAGCCATTTCCAAGGTCTACAGTCCCCCAAACCTCTGTTCGGCGGTCACCCTCGGGAATTAACTAGGTGACCAATTAATTGATCGAGGTTGACCGGGTTTTCTAGAATTAAGCCCATTAATGCGGCAGAAGTTGATGTAATAGTCATTCCCTACAAGTACCTGAGTATTCCTTAAGAGAGTAGTGAAGTCCGTAACAGAGGAGCTGGTAGTATTTCTACATATATGACAGTCATGGTTCGGAGTCGGCTCCAGGTGAGGTGTGTCAGGAGACAGTCTGGGCATTACTGACTTTACACGACCTTTAACAACCTACAGAAAAAAGGAGCAGCTTCTATGAAACAACAAAGGAGATGAAAAAAGCAAACTGCCCACGTTAGTCTCCTACCCGCGCTAACAGAGGTCTCTCACGGGCAAAAGGAAAAAGGAGAGGAAAGACAGCAGACCTCTAGCCTGGATTTGACTCCGTTTTTTTGCCTTTTTCCCCCACTGCGGAGCCTGGTCCGAGCCTAGCAGACTCCTGTCGGCCTCCGATTAGTAGTCTATAACGCATGCACTGGCGTTTCCTTAACAACCACTAACTTTTTAGTCACGTGCGAAACAACTTACAGAAACGGTTTGCGCAATAACAACTGTGGGCTCAAAAATTTGCAGCGTGCAGTCTCAACAGGGCATGTGCATTCCACGTTAATTGTAGACTCCGAACGGTCGTCTTTCCTCGGAGCCACGCGCACCGAGCGAAAAAGTAAAATTATGCAAATTAATGGTAAAAACGAGGAGAGATTCGGGTTTCCGCAGTCGTTTCCCTCGGATTCGCTGCTCGCCCCCAACTCGTGCTCTCGATCTAAGGTGACTCAGAAGAAAAATAAGAGACTGCTCTTAAATAGTCTACATTAATTGACGCAAAGAAACCGGTTTGAAAAACCAGCAAGTTTCGACCAAAAAGGTGGTCGCGACTACATGAAAGAACGCGTCGGAGGCCGGCAGAAGTATCTCTCTTTCCTATCAGTTTTCTCTTGCTGTGAGAGACCTCTGCTAACAGGCAACTTTGTCAGCCGGTTCTATATAGGTTCTTAGTCATGGGAAAAGCGAATACAAACGTGAGCGCTGAGAAAAAAGAAAGCCCTGGCTCTCCCTCTCTCCCAGGCCTCGCCTTTTTATTGCCTATTCTTTTCAGGGCATGGAACAGGCCCCCGAAAGCAGTTTTTTTCCATACCTTCACGTGTGTGAAGTGCATTAGGTATGTAAGGGTGAGAGATGGAGGGGAAGTCGCTTGGACGTGAAGACGCTCGCAGTTTTTCTTGAAGCTAAGGACTCGTAAAGAGTACCTCCTTTCCTTGCAAGACCCCAGGTGTTTTAAAGGTGCGAGCTGTAAATGATCTAATAGACGCACGGGCGTATATTTTATTACAGGAGTCCAATAGGGGGCGTTTACTGGATAGGAGAGGAGGCGTGCAAAAGTGAGGGGCATCTATTCTCATAAATGTAACACACTATACAAAACTAAAATGCTTTCAGCGAATATATAACCACAGTTTACAAACGAGGACTATCCAGTCAATCATCACAACTTCAATGTCAGAATCCTTACTTTGAACTTGATATTGAACAAGATGCGATATTGCGGTATGGGCAAACTCTTGATGATCAAGTCAGAAACTAAATAAATCTTAAATGATTTCGCTCCATTTTTTTTTTAATCTCTAGTATTTAGAGCTGGCATGTGGGGTGCCTATCAGACGAGGGGCGTCTAACACAAACTAAAAGGAAGCAAGTTTTCATAAGCGAACGAGTGGATCAAGCTAGCTTATCAGCAGAACGATGGAAGATTACTATACCCTTTGAGTAGAGGCTACATTATCACAATGTGAGTAAAGTGCGTAGTGGTCCTTTTCGCAAGGCAGTTGGCACCGCGAAAATGTAAACTCTGCTCGCAAGGTACACGATTACAGAAATTCCCCGACAATTAAATTCTGTTAAATTCTGTGCTGATGTATTCCATTCTCACATACGTCCCTCTATAAAGCAAAGAAGTGCTTTTTATGCCGTTTTAGTATATAAAAAAATGACTAGAACGCGAATACTGTGTTATGATCAAAGCTGCGTAAATCTACCTGAACCAGTGCATGAAGTCTTGCGTTTCCTAATTTTTGATATCTTATCCATTGCATGTAATATGTGCGAAAATCTTTGATATAAATCGGTATATTTCAATGAGCTACAAAAAGACCAAGGATACAATTGACCGACAACATAAAGAGCGGGGGCAGCTTTAGTGTCAACTATTACTAGTTAGACAAGGGGCGTTTATTTGAAAGAGGGCGTCTTTTAGATCATAAACAGAACGGTAACGCTGGCCAACGGATAGATAACTATCTACTAAGTAACCCAATTGATTCCTGGATAGAAAAAAATTTCGGAAATTCCTCGTCCCCAATGGAACTTAATTAAACTTTGCTGGAGATCATTCTAACGCTTTGGACCTTTCTTTAAGGCAAACGCCCGCCTTAGCAGCGTTTAAGCGCGGCTTACCTTAAGCTAAATTTTGATTCATACTGTAGAACATTTTACATTGTACTCATACTTTTATCCTGTGTTTTTATATATATATATATCCTTTAACGCGCTAATATTTATATTAATATCGTAGGTGACGAATTACTCCTTAATTTTGGCGCGAAATTTCAGCGATAATTTGCATTTTCACATGCGAAATTACAAAATTGCCATGGCAACCTTCCGTCCGTCTCAGTGTCAAGATGGCGACGAAGATTTAAAATGTCATGAATGAAGATGCCAGGGCATTATTAAAAGACGCTTTAGAAAACCTGAACACACGAAAGAGCACATCAAGAAGGATTCTAACAGGTATTTTGTCGAAATATTCTGAACTTAAGCCAAATTTAAGCTCTAGACATTCGAGAGAGGGAAGTTCTCGATCGATGTGATCCAGGATAAGCATGTCAAAAATCCAAAATTGCTAACGTAATTCGTCACCCATGATATTAATAGGTAATCAAAAGGTATACTCGTGAAATTGTGGAATAATTTCACTTGCGTCTTGTCCAAATCCTAATAATTTCCCTAGCCTAAAGGCTCGGGAAATTAGAAGGACTTGGACAAAACGCGCGTGAAACTATTCCGTAATTTCACTCGTCACCAATTGATTATGCATACTAATAACTCATCTTTATTTCAGCTTAATAGTTTCGTCTTATAAGAGGACCCCTCTGCAAAAAACTTAGTCAATGAAGTTGGCTTCCTCATTAAAGATTAAAATTGTTATTTTTGTTATTAACGGTACATTCCCGTTGCAAAGACCCGACCTAAGCCACCGCGCGTTTAGTTTATTGTACTTGTGAGCAGGATACAGAAGAGTGGTACTGGGGACAACAATTTCATCAAATTGGTGCACTCGACCGAAACGAGCGAAACCGTCAAAGTGGACCACCTTAAATATTCCAGTCGACCCAAACAAACAAGTTCCGTTCTGTTGGATTTCGAATCGAATTTTTTGGAAGTATTTTGGTCTGAATAGAAAGCATCTAGTGAGCCCTTACAAGAACCAATTACCATATCATGTTCTCCTTGTTGGAAATCTCCCAAGATGCTACAGTTATGATATTATTATACAACAATAAAGTTACAATACAACACACGTTACTTACTTTAAAAACTATGAGGCAGGCTGAACGCGAGGAAGGCCAGTGTAGGGCCTTTAGACACAAGTCAGGACATTTCCACACTGACACCCCCATATCCCCATCGCCAAGGGTGTGGTCGACTCCACTGCACTCCAAACCCGAGCGGCATATCTCCTTTACTCGGCTCTCTTCAGTTTCAACGCAAAAGGCTAGTTGTTCAGAGAGTTCTTTGAGGGACCTGCCATTATGTCGTAGCTCAGCTTTTTTCTCGTGGTATTCCCTCTCCAGGTTCGGGTTGTCGACCTTTTTGATTTGCGAGATACTGACAGCACGATCAAGGTCGTTTAAGTCCCATGTTTGGCGTTTAACGGCGTTTTCTATGTCTTTTGCTTCTCTGGAGTCACCTGGTAAAGTGTACTGGCAATCTAAGACGGCAAAAACCCGCATCAATACACCTCATTCACGATACCTGGCATCTTTGCACGTGCTTAAGGACTAATGGGATAAGAGTAACGTCACGTTGTTTCTCAGGGTACGAGCAACAATGCAAGAAATCCCGGCCGAGTTCGTTTGCTCTAGGCTACAGAAAATGAAGAATTTTTCACGAAGATAGTGCCAAATTAGGACTGGATCGTTGTTTCCTCAGTTTTCTGGATGCAGTGGAAACGGTTGATGTTCTCACAGAAAGCAATACTGACTTAAAACTTGTCCAAACTGTGCATTTTGCAAGGCCAATCTTTTTGAGAGAATAAACAGACTCGTCTGCGCTTACTCGTATTGGCAAATGTCACCACGTGTTTGCCGTCTGAAATAGCACGTGACATTGCCTTTATCTCATCAGCCCTTGAAATCAAGACTTAGTGCAAAGATGGCATGAATAAGGCTATTCAAGTGACGCTTAGCCATAAGATAGGGGTATGTGGGCACTTTCCCGGAAGGGTTGTAGAAGGATATTTTCGCACAACACTTGAACAGACAATTTTATAAATGGATCAATATGGTCATAGTGAACAGCTGTAAAAACACAAATATATATAGATTAATTTTGTAGGGACAAGCGAGCTCTTAAGGACAAAGCCTGACGGTTAAATTATGACATAAAAAAGATTAAAAACACTAATAGCAATAATAATAATAATAATACTAATACTACTACTACTAATAATAATAACAATAATAATAATAATAATAATAATAATAATAATAATAATAATAATGATATCAGAGCCTGCCCGAATTAATCTTTTTTTTGTAAGGATCTTTTTTTAAAGAATTAGGAATTTAGGAATACGAGATTTTATTCTTTTTAACTTGTTTGTTTTAAACAAATACCACAAGAAGACACATTAGACCTTTCTTACACTCCTGTGATTTAAGGCATTAAATAATTTGAAACTCAGCATAGTGGAAGATAGGAATTAAGGCCACAAAATTTGTGAGACTTCAAAAGGGAGCTCAGAATCTAATTTACAGGTTAGCAAGTCATGAAAGAATTTACTGGTGAACTTAAAAGTCAATAGCTATTACCAATCTACAAAAAGATCTGAAAAAAAAACAAAACAAAACAAAAACTCTATGAAAGTTATATTTTTCAACAATTCATAATTTTAGAAAAAAAAACTCCAGCTGGTTGACACTTTGACTGGCATGAAGACAAATCTTCAATAAAGAACACTGTTGTGTTTGTAAAAGTCGAACTCTCTTGTCTAACAATAATTTTAACCAATAAAAGCATCCCCTGTGGCTACGTTAACAGGTGTTCATAAATATGATCCTTCTTTTCGTCTTTAAAAACGCCACAGATATTATGTACAAAGAAAACTTAACGCTACAGATATTATGTACAAAGAAAACTTAACTTGATAAACACTGTAAAATACCCCTGGTGATTTTGGTTTTATGTTTTACTGGATTATAAAGACAAAACATTTTCTTTTCCACATAATGTATTTCGACACATGCTCTAATATATTTGTAGTCATGACCTGTTTAAATAATCAGTCACGGAAGAAAACAATTTAAATTTTTATCGCTAAAAGACTGCCTTGCATTGTCACTTAGCAACGGAATAGATGTTTGAGGCAGATGTCACTTGTATTGGCAAAACGTTTTCGTCAGCTCACCGCTACGAACCCAAAATCCAAGACTGGAGTTTTAGTTTCTAAAGAAAAGAACTAATCTTAAACAGGCATAACCATTATTTTTCATTTTTAATTCAAATTTATTCTACATGTGTTGAGTTTAACTGTCTATAGTCTCAAGAAATATAACAAAGAAAACAAACAAATTAGTTACAAAAGACGCTTTTTCTATTTGTCAAAATTTGCTCGCGAGTATTCTTTTGTTTTCGTTTTTCTTAGGGGCATTATCTACTTTTTTTCGCTACGGAGATAAAACGCCTGTTGCAATTGAATAAAGGAAATAAAAACATTCCTTCAAGTAAAACTGATTAACTAAACCAGAATATAACTTGCTGAGCGCAGCGGCACTGTGTTGGGAATGATGACGCTAGCGTAAAACATTTAACTTTATGGATTAAATGGTTTCCTTTATTCTGTGCGCGTTGTGACTAAGTTCTTATACAATAAGGACTCAATTTCAACATTTAAACACTGCGTACCTTCCGATGGCCTCCTTTCTTTCCGAGGAATCTTGAACGTCGTTGGATGGAAAGATCGCACTTCCATATTTGAAAGAACCATCAAACTGGAGTGACTGAAAACAACATGAAATAGACAAAGCAAGAATTGCTGTTAGGAAAGTGAAAACCACTATCATTTTGGAGAAAGAAAAACAGTAAAGTTTAGAATCAAGCCTATGTTAGGCTAATTTGTTAGCCAGGCGAGAAATTTGCTGTTTAAAAAGAGAAAACATTGCACTTGAATGATAAATATCTCTCACCTAAACAATTGTCCAGCCGCGCTGGAAGTGAATAGTGTTCCGGTGTGAATTTAGTTTAACTTGTTTCCTCTTTCCGACGATAAGTCAGATTATTTAAAGCTTATAAGCTTTTGTTGTTAAATTTTCAAGACATACAAGGGTCACGAAATTTACATTATCCGCAAGCACCTGTTTTCTAAATTATCGACAAATGACGTTTTAAACACGCAAATTAAAAATAGGTCTTGGGCCACTTAACGTAACGGATGCTTTTTACTAATTTCCCGACTGATCCCCATGAATGTAACTTATGTATTTTTGAAAATTCGCAGCGTTTTATCAAGTTGGTAGTGTTAATTTAAGTAGAATTAAAAGCAAGAGAACGAGAAGACAAGAAAAACCGAAAACAATTGTTTTAGAAGTCAACAAATGTCTTGCATAGGAGTTATGAGTTTATTAACAGCGCGCTTTTGCCAATAAGATCTATATTGGTTAAAACTCTTCGCCGACTTTGATGATCTGTGTCAACGATGACTTTTTATTAGTGTCAAATAATAAAAATATTCACCAGCTTATGTAATAACTATTGCATATCAGAGAAAAAAAGGAAAACTATATTCGTCTAGATCAACAACGCGAACGCGAGCTTCAAATGAATGAGCTCAGTAAGCTTAAGCACAAAATAAAAACCTTTAGAAATACAAAAACATAACCAATCTACCTGGGCTTTCGATGAGAACTTCGGCCAACCGCTAAATCTGCCAGAAAAATTTTGATCGCTCTGGTAAGATCTTGAACATCGTGTTTGATCAAAAATGGCTGTCAACTTTGTTTGAAGCGAACGTCATTCATCAATTTGCGCGCGAAACCCGACAGCCTATCAAAATGCGCCAAGTAATTGGGGCAGTAATTGGCCGCTATTTTGGGGCTATTTTTGGTTTCCGCCACCTTCAAAGATTTTCGCCTTGAGAAGATTCCAACTTTGCTTTTTGTTTTTACACGATCAAACAAAGAGCATAGTTTCACAGAGAATTTTTTTGCCCAGCGATAAAGTGCAAGACAAAGGGTCGTTGATGACAAAGGAAACTATATACGCTACTAAAGTCGAGTTTGTCTATGTAATTAATGTCAGAAATCCATAATCCACGGGAGGAAAAATTGTGGTTCGGTTAGGAACTTTTTAACACGTTTCACAAGACAAAAACGACTTGGTCGATAACGAAGGGAAAATAGCCATTCAGAGGGACTCCAGCTCACTGCTTGCAATGTTGCTTCATGATGAGGGCGCGTTTTCAAGATTTTAAACTCTAAAATACAGACATATATGTAGATGAAGCTTTTAACAAAAAAAATGTAGTTAGATTTTCTTAGACAATCACCTACTGCGTGTCTGTCGAGATTCATGTCATTGAATGTTTTTTAAAGGTGCTATGCCACGAGGAGTTGCTTTTTGAGGTCAATTCTGTGCTGAAGTCTTACTTACTACCTTTTATTATATAGACACGAGTGTTTTACTGGAAAATATACCAGCAGTGCTTATAACTACTCGTAAAATTCATAAAAATTACATCCGGGACCCGAGTGGTTTATTTTCCATAATCTCACACGTGAGTTTATCGATGACGTAATTTTGGTAATTTCCCTCTATTATTTTATCGATGTCATTTTGTCTACATAATAAAAAGAACATTACACGGCGGTTTGAAGATATGAATTTTATTTTCGCGTGGCAAAAACAATATTTTACTCACTCGCTGCGCTCGTTCGTAAAATATTGTTTTGCCACTCGAAAATAAAATTCATATCTTCGCGCCACCGTGTAATATCCTCTATAAAAAAAATGCTGCTGTATAATTGTAAACAAGGTTTCAAACAAATTCCATCAAAGAACATTAAACGAGAATTTTTTTCGAGGGGGGCGGGAGGGGGGTGATTTTTGCAGGTATAGCGTTAAAACTTGAAAAAGTTGGCCCAGCTGTTTCAAGTTTCAATTCATGCCCATCCTTGCCATTAGACGACAGAAAACAGTTCCAATGCCTAACTATATACTGGACCATTACTTTTGGGTTCCATTGATGAGAAGACAAGTTTAAGGGCCTGTTTAAATGGAGGTGGGCGACCCCAGATAGGTGAGTTAACATGTGGCTGGTCCTCGCCTATCATGTAAACGTGATCAAAAAATAAAAGAGAGATTATATGGACAGGCGGGTTACCCCACCTAAGCGGGTTACCTCACCTACCTGGGGTCCCCCACCTCCGTATAAACTGGCCCTAAGGGGGTGTCTACATGAGAAAACTCGCACCGGCGCGAGTTTCAAACCGTGATGACTTTTTGATTTCGTATCGCGTTTACATAATGACTGTATGTCGTTATTTGAAGGTAAACTTCATGTTGATAAAATACACGTGATCTCGCGCCGGCGCGAAAGTCACCCCGGTGTCATGTAAACACCCACTAAGCCTTTTGAAAAGATAGCATAGCCTGAAATAGTCCTTTAAAATAATCCTGATATTAGGTCATTCTTACGTCATAGTTTTGTAGAGATGGCGAGAGATGGCAAAGAAATTGACAGATAAAAACAAAAGATTCTTGACGCTTAACAATGGCCCTGGTAATTTTGCCCTCAATACCTACTTTCAAGATTGTAGCCAATGTAAATTATCCTGATCACTGGTTAGTAGATTATCTTACTTTCAAATATCTACGTGAATGAGATAACTCTTAGACGAACGGGACAAGGAACAGTTATGGAATTGTCGCTTTTGACTTTAGTTGCGTCCAAAACCTGAGAAACTATTCCCAGTAAATTAAAATAATAATATCATAGATGACGAATTACTCCTTAATTTTGGCGCGAAATTTCAGCGTTAATTTGTAATTTCACATGTGAAATTACAAAATTGCCAAGGCAACCCTTCCGTACGTCTCAGTGTCAAGATGGCCACAAAGTTTTAAAATGCCGTGAATGAAGATGTCAGGGCACAAAAATACGCTTTAGAAAACCTGAACACACAGGAGAACATCAAGAAGGATTCTAACAAGTATTTTGCCGAAAAGTTCTGAAAAATTCTGAACTTTATAAGCCAAATTTAAGGTCTAAACATTTGAGAGAGTGGAGTTCTCGATCGATACGATCCAGGATAAACATGTGAAAAATCCAAGATTGCTAACGTAATAAGTCAGCCATGATATTAATAGGTAATCAAATGGTATACTCGTGAAATTAGGGAATAATTTCACTTGCGTTTTGTCCAAATCCTAATAATTTCCCATTTCACTCGTCACCATTTGATTACACATACTAATATACAACCACTTTTACAAGCAATAGAAAAAACTTTACCTTTCAAATACCAAGTAACTTAATTTGATTTCCCTGCACTCCAGTGAAAAGCTACTGTCAATATCTATTTATATCATCGATCGAGTCTACAGTTTTTACATAAAAATGTCAGAAAACTTTTTCTCTTTCTCTGTTTCCTGTATTTTTCTGTAAATGTATTCGCCATTTTTAAAATTGCGCGTGGCAAACCCAACCTTCTTTCTTTCCACCATTTACTGACATTCTTTTTCTTTTTCTATATTCTTGCAATGTATTGTTATGTACATAGTAACATCTAGTGCAAGAAAATAAAAAAAAAAATCTAAAATCTGAAACGACGAATCTGAAATTTGGTTTCAGCCCTTACCGCTGCTCATGTAATTAGGTATTTTGTTTAACAATTCTAGCACTTTACTTCTGTTATGTTTCATTTTCTCTTCAGTATCAGCAATGTAAAATTAGTCATTTAATTGCAACTATGGTTTTATTAACAATTTAATAATTTTCTGTCCTCCTTTTAAGATGATATGTACATGTATTTGTTTTTTCAATTTTATCCTTGGTTTGAATTTTCTTTTCTTTTGTTTTTAGTTATGGCAATGTATGTGATATTGAGTTCTTGAAACAAAGGAAAGTATATTTGACAGCACGGTTAAAATTGAACCCCAACATATACGCTAGTTTCTACATTTTAGCATATTTTATAACTTTTGTTATATATAGAATGTCTATTTTAATTAAACAGCTTTACACTGTTTACCTCAGTGTTTGCTTCACTGAGCTGATTCAGTTTGCTGTTTTAGTTCCTTCTCTACAATCATTAGAATAATGATTTCCGATAGTCATGCTGAAACATTGTGTGGCGGTTCGAGCAAATGACTCGCTACACGAAAAGGTACCAGGAACCTGATTAACATCTTGGTCTTTATTCTTCTTTGACTTCTGCTAACAATCTTAATCTTAATCTTCTTACTGTTCTTCTCTACTCAATTCTTACTAACCAGTGAAAAAGCAACGGTTTTTATAGAAAAAGCTGGACATGTTTCAGGGGTTAGCTTACCGTGAGAATAGAAACTAGGTATGCTCGGTGTGGGTTTTGTTTTGGCATGGTTGCGATCGGCAAGAAGCTACAAACCACGGCCAATGAAAAACTAAAACGCTGGTTAACAAATCTAAACAGGAACTTCAAAAAGACAAAATGAACCAAGGTCTGTTCTAACATCACAAACACCCACGAACACCTGCGAAAAACTGACATCTAATAATGACAGGCGAAGAATATTCCAAAAATGGCATTAAGGTAATTCGCGAGCTACACGTAAGTAAGAATTCAAGTACAATTAAAAACACAAGATAAAAACAGGAAAAAAAATTATGCGGACAAAAATCCAAACTAACCTTGAACCATCAAACGAAACTTTGAAAATAACGTTCAAAATACTTCACGACAATTGTTAACGCAGAGTCGGCCATCGGCAAGCTCAAATTTATATACTGGTTAAAGAGTCCTGTATGCTTAAAATACCGAGTTGAAGTAAACCTCCAGACCAAGGTTCATTCTGTTGTCATTGCAATTCGTAATTTACAGTAAACATTATCACGTGCATTAAGTAAAAGAAACGCATTATTGTGTTAAAAAGACTGTTGCTGGGCAATGCTCATTTATTTCGAGTTTTATTTAGCGTTTTTTTTAGCGCAGAAGACAAAACATTTGAAGAGCAAGAAACATTAAGTGATTCTGATTATTTAATTCTGCAATATTTTTCCACTGTTAGGCATACTATGCTATATAAGTCTCTTTCCTTCTAGTTTACCATCAGATCAAGACAAATTCAAACCCCCCTTTAATACGCACACTGACGGGACCATAGAAATTGTCCGTATTAACCTGGTGTCCGTATTAAGCGAGAAAATGTAAAGGCTTTCTTGCTTCCTTTCCCTCAGAGACAAAGCAAACTGTCCGTAGTAAGTGGGTGTCCGTAAAGCGCAGTTTGACTATAGAACTCTGCATTCATATTTTCTGCTTTAGAACGCCTCTAAAGGGCCGGGATCTGACCCCTTATATACCATAATTTTGACAGAAAAAATATCTCTTTTGTATACCTTTTATTGACAAATGGAACGCCTTTCAAATGCTAGTTTAGAATGAACACTGCATCTCTTGTAACTGCTGTAAATGCATAGCCTGCGTAGCAAGCGTTTCCGTTTGGTTTCGGAGCAAAGAAAGACCGAGGAACGGGATTCTCGGTTTTGGCCGCGCGAGAAATGAAACAAGAGCCATTTTTTTGCCATTTTTCGCGCGGTCTTTGACTCTCGTTCCTCGTTCTTTTCTCCTAAACCGCACGGAAACGCTTGCTACGCAGGCTAGTAAATGCACTCTTTTATTAGTTTGACTAAATCAAAGTCGTTTTCTCGACTTACAGCGCTGCCGCATGAAATGTGCCTGTTAGCCCTGTTAGGTCCTTTTACTTATACAGAACGAAGTGACGGATTTCCCTGCCCTTTCATTAGCCTACGTGTAGCCGAACCCTCCCCCCGACGAAGAAAAACGGAGGGGGAGGATGCGGCTACGCTTAGGCTACCCTTTCTTATATACTTCCACAAGCGAAATCCCTACTTACTCTTCCATATACCTGAAAACGATACTCCTTTTAGGTGGAAACTCCGCTTTTAGGCCATTATAGCGAGTACCTCCCCCGTCCTAGAACAGCCTACATTAATTTTTATTTGCTCATAAAACTGCTTGTTTTTCTCTTTGAACGTTTTCGTTTTGGTCGTCGTTGTTTTCGTTGCTTAATTAAAGCTCTCTATAATACGAAAGCGACCACAAACTCATAGGCCCCGTTCGCAGGTGCCCCGGATATTACTGAATCCTCAACTATTTCTTTCTGGATACGGCTTCCGCCCACACGAATCCGCAACTTTTCGAGTCCGCACTCCAGAGTGGAAATATTTGAATCCGCCATGTATCCGGAAACGTGTGGACGCTTTAATGCGGATATTTTTCTATCCACTGACGTCTTAAGATCAAGCCCAGTTCTTTATCGTGAATATTTGAAACGGTCCGAACCAAAAAAAAAATGCCTGTTCAAAAAATATCTGGATACGTGTGGACGGGCAAATTCGATTTGAATTTGGATGCGTGTGGACGTGGAAATTTTTGCATCCGGAAAGAAAAAGTTGCGGATTTAAAAATATCCGGATACGTGCCGAGACGGGACCAAAGGGCCAGTGTAAAGTTAATATTTAAAATAACTTTTAAATTCCGAACCAGTTCATTTCTGTACCCAACTGTACTCCCTGGCAAAATCCATGTTGTAACCCGGAGCACTGATACTGTTGGCGGAAGTCTTACAAAACTATCTATGCGCTACCTTTTTCGATGGTGAATCAGTTAGAGGCCGAGAGCGACGAACATAGTCGATCTACCAGGGGTCAATTTAAAAAAACTTTCACACGTGTAATTTACAAGTGTAGCTATAGAGTACGAGTAGTCCCCCATTTTTCCTCAGGGATAATAGAGCAAGCGAAACGCGAGTGGGCGTGAAAATCACCCCACGCGAGAAAAGGCGACACGCGGCGGGGAGAGAGAAAAATGAAAAAAAAATTATTCTCTCTCCCCGCCGCGTGTCGCCTTTTCTCGCGTGGGGTGATTTTCACGCGCGCTCGCGTTTCGCTCGCTCTACTATCCCTGAGGAAAAATGGGGGACTACTCGTAGTCTAGTGTAGCTATTGTTCTCAGACTCTAAAACAATGGTTACACATGTAAATTACGCGTGTAAAAGTTTTGTTAAATTGACCCCAGATCTTCATTAGATTGGCCTGGAAATGGCAAGCGCTCAGAGTGCATATTATGGGCAATGCCGTAAAAATCGGTGAAAGCAAGATTGAAGTAAAACTCGCTAAGAGGGATGCGCATTAAAATCCGCTATAAAATATACATGCCATTAGGAATCCTTTAACATCAAAAAGACCTGCTTTGACTTGTTTATTTAGTTATCCTCTCAGGTTGTTCCGGATGTGAATATATACTCGCATAACAAATTAAGTACTGTAGCTTGAAAGAGATTATTTAATTAGTCGACATCAACACGAACCACGCGGGCACGTGTACTAGCTTTTAATTTAGATTGCTTTAAATTATTGCTCGTGTGATTAGAAAGAAAGTTCCGAATTTTCTCAAAGATTAGAAAAACTGATTCGTTTCGAACCTATTTATTGCAAGCGTTGTGTTTCTTGTCTTTACCCTTTAAAAGTCAGCATATTTATACACAGCCACTCTAGAATTTAGTGGTCATGGTAACCTAGGAGTTATCGTTAAATCGAGCCAGTCGCTTGATTGTTTCACTCATCGATTGAGCGTCGTTATCCTAGCGCGTGAATTCACTCGAGGATCAAAATAAATTTGACTGAAGATTGGATGAAAGTTTGAGGTGAATTTGCTGGAAGATACATATATTGCTATAATTATCTGAAAGGGACATGTTCTACGATAGCGGCCGGTTTTTAAACGTAATCGCCGAAAAGCCGACGCGAACCATCAGCGGATAAATTATAAAATATCGAGAATCCCTCGCAGTTTCATAGACCGATATGGCTCTTTCTTGCGACGCAACCATACTCAACAATTCCGCTTGCTCAGACTTCTTGAGCAAATGCGTTAGATATGAATCACCGAAAAAGTTCTGGCAAGCATGCAAATATTGCTGTCGAATTATTCTCGCATATTAAAAAGCTCGCGTTGGCTCGCCGATGTTAGTGCACCCTTGCGCGTACAGTGTGTCGTTTAGACGAGCACATGGGCCGCCAGCAACGCAGGGTATACAATATACAGCGGGAAAAAAAACTGTATAAAGAAAACCGGTTTTGACCTCCTTCAGAAGAGAATAAAATGACTATATCGCCAGCGATAAGATGACGTACCTTCAACCTCAGTGCTATAAGTGCTTCAGTCCACCTCACTTTTGCCTACTAACAGTGACTATAGTTTCCGGACTATGCCAGGATGCCAGGATATTGTGGTATGAATTGGTGTCACATCGGGGTGGCGGTACCAATCACAGAAGAATCACAGTCGCAACAAGAACAAAAAGTATACAAATACGCTGAATACGCTGCTCTTGCGTTGTTTGCTAATGCAATGTTTTCCTACCTTACTAATGATGTAATGTTTCTTAAATAAAAAGTTTTCACCTGCTATTTTGCATATTTCAATACAGTGAAACCTGTATTAACAGGGGCACCCAACGGCAATTTTCGGGAAAATGTCTGTTCGGAAGACGATTTGAGAACTAGAATTTTTCGGAACATTTGTTGTAAAATTTCTTGATTGCCTGCCTCTCCTAGGATTTTCGAACATCTACAAAATGGTGTAATTACCCATTTTAAACGGATATTTACCATAAAAAAGGCCACCTAGAATTTTCGGGAGCCTTTTCATGGCTGAAATTTTCGAAAAGGTAAGTTTTGATCCCTATAATTTCCGGATCACTAGACTTTCAGCTAGGACATCCGAACAGATGAAAAGTTTTTAGGAGATGAAAATATGCCTATATCTACCGTTTAAATACTAAAATAGGTTCAACAATGCTATGTTAAGTGGTTTTGAACTATATCCTCGTTGGGTGCCCCTGTATTAAGCGGACTCCCTCTATTAAGCGGACAGTAGCCGAAGTCCCCAAATTTATTTCCCTTATTTTTTTTTAAATGAAACCTTTATTAAGCGGACACCTCTATTAAGCGAACGCGGACACCTAAAAAGTACCTGAAATGGTCATTTCTATTGTTGCCAAGCTGTATTAAACGAACACTTGTCAGTTAAATTCCACCACCCAACATGCCAGACACCGGAAATGTGAAAGATTGCCACCCACAAATTTTTCGATTTTTACATTACAAAAAGTGACTTGACGGACTTATTTGATTAGTTTCACAGTACAGTATTGTTTTCTATTTCGTTTTGTTTGTATAGAGCTTGTTTCACTCATCTGTTAATTAAAAGTTCTTTAAATTTGAGTTACTATGATCGATTGGTCCTCTTTTTAAATTAAAATTAATGCAAACGTATATCGTCATTGGCCTTAAAACCACTTAAAGGCAATTGAAAAATATCGGTATGGCGTCTGAAAAACTGTATCGAAATACTTTAAACTATTTCGATTTCCATAAATGATGTCAGAGGCACGATTCCAAGTATACTTACTTGAAAAAAGACCGTTCGCAGAGCAGACTTGTTGCCATGGTATTGTTCAATTCATATTATATCAGTTTTTATAGCCCTGGAGAAAATGAAATATTAAAACACAAATAATTAATACAATATTGTTTTCATTCAGGAGTACAGCGGCAACAACTCGATGACTCATGACGTGATTCGAAGCCACAAGCCATTAACTCACAGAGCAAACCCCGT
Source organism: Porites rus (assembly GCA_964035705.1). NCBI lineage: Eukaryota > Metazoa > Cnidaria > Anthozoa > Scleractinia > Poritidae > Porites > Porites rus. The sequence continues at coordinate 2,594,091 of OZ038001.1, forward strand.
GATTGGAGGAAAATCTTTTATTCCCGAAACACGAGTAAACTACTTATACTTTTGGCTGAAAAATTCCGAGCCTTATAGCTTAGAATTGAAGACATATTTGGCTTAACTAACATAGAACCAGTATTTATACGAGCAAAAGTAAGACGCGTTCTAAATAAGACACAAACTGTGCTTCATAATTATAAACGACACATTTCGTCTGAAATAAGGCGCGTCTTATCTATTAAAGAACAGGTGTTAAGCTGATCAGGTCAAATTCTGACGACAAACGATATGAAGTTGGTTCGAAACTGCGACAGCGACGAGGAAAATCTCAGATACAGTAGAATACCGACAGCGACTTGGCCTCCTCTTCAATGCGCGGGACGACCGCTTTTGAACTTCAGGCGAGGGAGATACGTACCCCTCCCCCCCCCCCCTAAGAGAGCCTTAGGGTAAAATTCTGAAGAGCGACATGGCCTAGAAACCCGGGGGGATACTTCTTTATAAGAGGCTAATGGGGACGTGCCGCTGTATGGGGTCGCATTTTCTCGACTGGATTGACTATAAAGGGGTACGGTTAGCAAACGTACCAGAATGTTTATACTGTGGGCGAAAAGTAAACTGTTCTTCATTCGATTCAAAAAATGGGTAAGTTCATATTATGATGACCTATTTAAAGGATTGATAAGGAAGATACATAAAAAGAAAGTGACTAAGTTGGGATCGCAAAAATTAAATATTTACCCAAAAGTGACTAAGATGGGGTCTATAATTGGCCACAGAATAGACTTTAATGGAGTAGGGGCTGAGGCCAGCGACACATACCCAGCAAAAATTAACCCAAGTACACCCTCCCCGGTCTTTGAAACAGAGACTTACGATAGCATGGCGACAAACGACACAAGCAAAGATGGGCTAAAACTGCGACAGCTCAGGGACAGCTGAGAAAAGCGCAAATACAATAGAAAAATACCGAAAACGACATGGCTTTCTCGTCAGTACGCACACCAGCAGGTTTTTAAGTGACTAAGACTTGACTTAGGGACATACGTAACCCCGGGGGGGGGGGCACTTGGGTATTTTTTGGTTAGGTATGTGCCGCCCGGGACTCCAAATTGGCACCCCGTTCTAAAAAAAATTTCCCTTAAAATTGATATCCCGTTCTAGAATTCGCCCTAAAACTGATACCCCGTTCTAGAAATAGGCCAATTTTTTATACTCCGTTCTAAGGTGCAAAGAGCACAACAGTTTGCTTGTTAACGCATTGAACCGTATTTTTAAAAGCAATCTGTCCTTGAATAAAATAATAGATACCCCGTTCTAATCAGGAGCTTCAAAATCACGACCCCTTTGGGCGGCACATACCCGTATAGGTAATGTATGGGAGTACCCCCCCGGCTACGTAACCCCCCAAAGTGGGCCTCTGTTAAGGGCTCATGTTCTGAGATAAGGACGTGTCGTTGCTAAGTCGCGTCTTATTTTATATTTCAGACGAAATGATCCTAGCCTACGTGGCAGACCTTAAAAGGGGGTGGGGGGGGGGGGGGGAAGGAGAAATTCGGGCGTGTCCACTTCCCTTTTTAACGACTGCCACGCACGCTAAAATGATCCGCTTATGCGGGACATTTTTCGTCTTATTTAGGACAGGACCCCCCTGGGGGGCTTATAGTTGGAGGGGCGATTTAACGGAGGGTTTTTTGCGTTAACGGTTTGGGGGGCTTATTTTTGGAACGGCTTATTTTCGGTATAGGATAAAACAGTTTTAAAAACAATAGAGAGGAGAAGATTGACGTCACGTTACTATGGTAGCAAAATGTTTGGATCACAACAAAAGGGAGCTCAGGCAACAACGACGGCGACGGCGACGGCAACGAGAACGGCAAAAAAAGCAATAAGTTTATATTAGTAAAACAACAACTTGGCACGTGCATCACGCTTTTTTTGCACACTGCACGACTGCGACATGATACTTTCGATTCTAATTTCACGCGCCGGCTTTACGGAGTAGGCGAACACAACACAAAAAGTTTCATTTTCTTTTTCTAAACTCAGATACGGTCCTTTCGGATTCAATCCAGACAATTTCGCCGACATTTGACAAATTAAATGAAATTGAATAAGATCGATGAAGTTTGAAACTGTGCGAATTTACTCAGTTTAAGTGAATTTTTGGGTTTGTTGCATTGTCATCCAAAAATTTTGCTGCTATGACAGCGTGACGTAACGACTTCTCCTGTCTGTTCATAACTACCTGCCCATAACTAGTCTGCTACACAGCCATTTTTAGTGTCGTCACGCAACGCTCCTCCCCACTAGAGTAGTGGGGAGGAGCGTTGCATGACGACACTGAAAACGGCTGTGTAGCGGACTAGCCCACGACGGAACTAAGCTGAAACTTGAATGAAATACACCGTTAAAGAACATGAAAAAGCATGACAAGTAAATACACGGCAAAATGAGTCTTGAGAATGTAACTCCCGCGAAGTTGGTCTTGACCTTACTAAGGTCAATTCGAATTAACTAAACTAGCCCCCCGCCTCGAAAAATTACCGGATATTTCGCCAATTCAGTTTTCCGTGCATGAAGACACAACATGAGGATCACAAAAAACACAATTATAGGTTGTGTCATTGAGGAAACTGAAAAATAGATTCTAAGTTAACCCTTTTCATTTCCAGAGCGTTTCAGGGAGTTTTTTGTAGGGTGGGTCGTTAATTATATGGATCACTGGGTGAAATCTTGTTTTGTGACCATTCAAATGAAACATCTTATAGGCACCACTTTAACACAGTAGTTATTCGTTTTTTGGCATGTTGCAAAATGAAAGTTGAACTTTTTTTGTCTTTTTCTCTTTAATTTTAACGTTGATCACTTATGGGTTCCCTGATTTTTTTTTCCTCTTTTTTTTTTAGGGGAGGGGGCGTCACACGCAAGAAAAAAAAGCTGAAGTACATGTATATTTTCTTGAACACCTCCCTTCAAAAAAGATGATCTGTCCCAGTTTAATATACCTCAACCACCTGGTACCTAATGGCTATTCGAACCAGGCGATCCACTGGTTTCTATAGAATCGCATTGATGGCCTACAATTTAACACAGTAGTTATTCGTTTTTTGGCATGTTGCAAAATGAAAGTTGAACTTTTTTTGTCTTTTTCTCTTTAATTTTAACGTTGATCACTTATGGGTTCCCTGATTTTTTTTTCCTCTTTTTTTTTTAGGGGAGGGGGCGTCACACGCAAGAAAAAAAAGCTGAAGTACATGTATATTTTCTTGAACACCTCCCTTCAAAAAAGATGATCTGTCCCAGTTTAATATACCTCAACCACCTGGTACCTAATGGCTATTCGAACCAGGCGATCCACTGGTTTCTATAGAATCGCATTGATGGCCTACAATTTAACACAGTAGTTATTCGTTTTTTGGCATGTTGCAAAATGAAAGTTGAACTTTTTTTGTCTTTTTCTCTTTAATTTTAACGTTGATCACTTATGGGTTCCCTGATTTTTTTTTCCTCTTTTTTTTTTAGGGGAGGGGGCGTCACACGCAAGAAAAAAAAGCTGAAGTACATGTATATTTTCTTGAACACCTCCCTTCAAAAAAGATGATCTGTCCCAGTTTAATATACCTCAACCACCTGGTACCTAATGGCTATTCGAACCAGGCGATCCACTGGTTTCTATAGAATCGCATTGATGGCCTACAATTTTCTCCTTAAGATGTCCCAGCGCACAGTACGAACACGATAATCAAATATTGATTAGGAATACGACTTTGGAATCTGGAGATAATTTCATCCCCCGATCTGACTCTTTGCTTTTCCACGGCTATAGCGAATAAGCTATTAACAAGCTATTATTAAGTCAGGGATAAGATTGATGTGATAAGCATTATTGGTATGAAGACTTGTACTCATGCATGATCATATGTAATCTCGTACTTGTGCGACGTTCAGTTTAAAGGCTTACTCACTAGTGGGCTCCTGTTTTCGCATATTGCATTGAAGAAGGGCAAAAAAGAGGCCGGAGATGTTTTAGCCTGTACTTGTCAGTTTTGCATGGAACGTGGAGAGGGCTTTGGGGGTTACACCCTAATATATAGTGAATAATCCTCTCTTTTGCTAACTAATTATCAGCCGAATTTGGGGGAAATAATGGCCCGTGGGATACCTCTGCAGTTATTCCCCCTTCGAATTCCCCCTTTGACCATATCGCTTCAGATTGGTTTCGATATGATCATTTACTGTTATTTTCACAATGACCTGATCATCCGTGTAGACCTCAGTTCTATAATCCGCATATAGCAGGCAATTGCGAAAGGAGGTGGGAGGGGGGAGGAAGGAGGAGGGATTGGGGTCGCCCCAATCGGTCCGATTGTCCCACACCACGTAGCGGATCGACTCCATCTGTAAAACTACTTAGGCGATGGAGACGAGCACGCCTATTTACAAACAGCTTTCACTCTTAATAAGCTAACCTGGGCTACCCTAATTGAACATTGAGATCGTGATATATAACAATCAAGTAAAGCAATCAAGTGTGGCTTATGGTTGACGCCATGGCTCGACCACTGCAACAATTGTATGATATCGAAAAGCAACTGTTCACATTGTCAACTATACCTTTGATTTCAGGCATTGATTCATTATTCCCCTTTGCTTTCTCTTTAGCAACTGCTCGAAGATCTTCGGGAAAGACCCGTAGCTTTTTAGGTTCAGCCTACCAACTGCTACACAGGCTGGCGACGAATGAGACGAAAGGTACCGACACCCGAAGTCTTCTATCTCCACTGTTAATCACAATTGACCTTCAGGGGTGTGTGTAATCGACAGCTGTTGATGTATTAGCTTGCATGCCCGGACCAGCCTCTTGGAAATGCTGGATAAAGAGCTTTAACAAAATATTTTTTTTACTGCTTAATTTCTTGAATGGCAAAAAACTACATTACCAGTGTCTTTAAGGGTTAAAAATGCGCAATCATAAGTGAATATCATAATTAACTGCTGAACAACACTGGACGAAACAGATTTTCATGTGAATTGTTTACCATGTGCACAGATTTTATGTTAAGATTGCATTGTTAGAGTGGACTTGTATCATGAGCAGTATCTTAAGAAAGTTAGACGATAACCTTTTAAGTGGTAGCACAATCGGATAAATTTTCCATTTAACAGATGTCTCACTTTACTTATCATATCAAAGACTGACTTTCAAAGAATAACAGGAAATTATGAGGCTCTCGTTTCTTGCTCTCTGTCATGTCATGTGCGACTTTTCAAGTGCGGCAACATTTACCGAAAAAACACAAAGCTTCTAGTTCTACTCCTTTGCACCTCAAAACCTATAGACAGACTAAATGAAGGCGGCAACGTGGAAGCGACAACTGGGAGCGGAAAGGAGCGCGCGCGAAGATGGGCGCGGGGTGTGTTGAAGAGAGTGGATGCGTGAAAGCCACTCTACTGAGTTTGAAGGCTAATTAAGAAGGTCATTGCAACCCATTGTAATTGTTTCATCCAGGAGATTTGACTCTGTTGACCTACAATAGGATGGAGGGTGGGGGGGAGGAGGGGCGGTATACTTAGCTTGCGTGGCAGACAGAATAGCGGAGGGGTATGGAGGAAACCACCCCACTAAATATTCCCTTGCCTCCCCACCCCAACGCAGCCTACATCCTCTCTCCCTTAGCCCGTCGTTTCTAGCTGTTTCTTTTGAACTTGGGACGAGAGTGAGGGCTAGGGTCTACTCTATTGTTTCCGATCTGGTTTAGTCTACTGCTTGAGGTGCTTCTTGAGTCTTGTAAGAGGCCACATCGAAGAATCGAAGAAGCGTGCAATTTTCCAAGAGCGCCTTGCCTCGTGAAAGCCACTTCTACCGGAATGATTTGAACAAGGATTATTCCCCGGATAAGAGACCTGCTGCTTTTAGCCTGCGTGGCTAGCGGTTGTTACGCACGCCGGTACTTTCTCTATCGCCACTGACATGCAAAATACAGCACGCACCAGCTTCATAGTCTACCCTGTTTTAAATGTTAAAACCCCAAAGTGTTTTTTTTCCTGTCTTTGTTTGGTTGTAAGACCATTTATCAGGGTCTCAAACCGGAAGGATCAAAAAAATCTCAGTTTATTGCGTGACTGTGGACTGCGTGACTGTGTTCCAGTCCTCCGCAAAATTCGCGCTGTGCATATGTACCTTGCGCGCGCTGGGTCACGGCCATTCGAAGGTAGGTATTGGAGAGTACCACATCCTTGGGAGTGAAGAGGCGACGGAGATATGTCCTACACACATTCACATTGGAGAGATGTCGATGTAGGTAACTTTTGTGCTTAAAAACACTTACAAGCGTCCCGTAATTATGATCGTAATAATAATTGACCATCAAACCCAAGCTAAAAGAATTACCTGAAATATTGCTGAATAATGCCTTTGATCTAGCACACTAGGGTGGAAAATATTATAAGTAGCAAAGTTTTCTACATGGTCTGTTCTTGAGTTGCTGGAAAACTTGTAGCTTCATTTAATTTAAAGCAACCAAAGTCCCAAAAATTGTTAGACTTCTTTGTGTTAGGTTTGGCTTGGTTCAATTTGATCCGCTTGGTTTAATTTTTATTTTAACTTTGTTTAGGGTATGGTTATGTATGATAATGAGTTTAAAACAGAGAGCAATTAAAATTTAAACCAAGCGGATAAATTTGAACTACAACATTTTATACACCATGACTGTCGATTTTCAGTGAGTTTATATTTGCCCTGAGAAGCTTTCAGTCCATTCACTTCCTCATTTTTTCTGAAGATCAAGAAATGCTGACATTGCCTGATGTTGTTGTGTGCATTTTTAATAGGCACAAAATAAATAAATAAATAAATTGACAAACTAAAATAAAAGCGAGTCTGTTCTTCAAAGCTTGGAAGTCAAATGCCAAAAGTGTATAATTTAACACAAGTTTAATCATCCACTGATGCACTGATGTGGGGGGCATTACCACCCATCAACACGCCCAGTTCTTATGTAAATCACCGTCTCAAAATATTAATGCTCAACTCAGCCTGAAAAACTCTACCTAAAGCTGTACCTAAATATTGATTTTCAGCTCTTCTGTTCAGTTGGTCTATTAAAAATAATCTTTCTGTAGATTAATTTAAGATGGAATCCATCAGGATATTGAGTAATTTTAATTTTCAGCGGACAAAAACCTTGTACAGGATAATTTAAGTAATATCACGTTATTTTTTACATTTTTCAAGGGCTATATAAATGTAATTATAGTTATCTGTAATGGCACCAAAGAAAATTTCTTATAGGAGCCCGAGAAAACGAATGTCAAATTTCACAAAATGACAGCTTTACACATGAAATGTTCAGAATTTACCTGTGTTTTTGGCAATTCATGTGAAATTGACATTTATTTTCTCGTGTTCCCATAAGAAATAGTCTTTGGTGTTATTTCAGATAATAAATTGTATCTATATAGCCCTTGAAAAATGTAAAAAATAACGTGGTATTGTTTAAATTATTCTGGTACAAGGTTTTTGTCCACTGAAAGTTGAAATTTTTCAACTTCCTAATGGATTCTGTCTTAATCTCTTTTTCATATTGGCTGCTAACTTGATATATACACTTGTGAGAGATAATCAGTGCAAAGGCAGCCAACAATCTTAATCAGTTGTGATTCTGTTTAAACTACAGGCTTGGAGAAAAGAAGGCCTTCGCTTGGGTACTACAAGTAATGAAGCTGCAAAAATGTATGATGCAACTCTTACTCAGGTCTGTGTCAAAAATAATCTAATGAAAATAGTATATTGTAATAAATATTAAGGTGGAATCCATCAGGAAATTGAGTAATTTTAATTTTCAGTAGACAACAACCTTGTATCAGAATTTTTTAAAGAATATTGCAATCTTTTCTACATTCTTCAAGGGCTATAGATGTAATTAGTTATCTGTAATAACACGAAAGACTATTTCTCATGGGAGCCCGAGAAATTAATTATGTCAAATTTTACAAAATGACATCTTGCACATGAAATTCTCAGAATTTTACCTGTGTTTTCATAATTCTTGTGAAATTTGACATTTATTTTCTCGGGCTCACATGAGAAATAGTCTTTCATGTTATTACAGATAACTAATTACACCTATAGCCCTTGAAAAATGCATGTATAAAAGCAAATGTGATATTGTTTAAACTATTCTGGTACAAGGTTTTTGTCTAACATTGAAAATTGAAATTACTCAGTTTCCTGATGGATTCTGTCTCAATTAATTTGATTATTTCCTAGATTTGATTTAAGTTACTCTAGTCTCACCAGTTCCCAGTAGGTGAGTATCAATCCAGTTACTACAGTCACAGACCTACATGGTGTACCACAATTCTTCACCCCCTTCCCCCTACTGCTCAAGACAATCAGACCACTCTACTGGGGTTTACATTTCCTATGAGGGGAGGGGTGTGAGGGACCGGAGCTGGGTTCTGTTTATATATCCTCCTGGATTTGATAAGAAAGGGCCACATAATATGTTATGAACTCCTTTCTGGTCCAAAACAACTCCAGTCAGTCTTTTTTTGTGAGTGTATTCATTGATATTTGCTCCAATAATGCGTTGACGTACAATGAAAATGTTGTTTACAATAATATTTATTGCAACACCGGTCAATAACAGATTCTTAAGTTTTTTACAAATGGACTTATAACATTCCTGATTTGAGGGCTGTTTCCCGAGAGGTTAGATAAGTTTAAACGGTTGAAGTTTTCAACTGTTGCATCGTTGATCCTTGAATTTTATTGTTCGGTTTGTAAAAAAACTTGAGAATCTTTTGTTTGCATCATAAGACTTTCTGATTGAATATTAATCTTCTTCCAAGTGCCCCAGTTAAGGTATTCGCACTGTAAATTAATATCTCTCATTGTGTTCTATCAACTAGGTAGAACATGGCAAATGTTATTCAGACATGAATGACTGCAGATGACCAACTGTTATTTAGGCTCTGACACATAATTATCACTCCTTTTTGTGATCTCATTCGCCACTTTAGAAATGAGAAAGAAACTGAATCAAGTCATTAGTTTTGCAAAGATATAGACTAGGATTGTGACTGGGAACAGGGAAAACAAATTGGCCAATGAGCCCAAACCCCTAAAAAGTTGCAAATTGAATATTAATCGGGGAGGAGGGGGTGGGGTTACTTGGGTTAATTTTTGCTGGGTGTGTGCCTCAGACATCTCAGAACCCCTACCCCATCATAGTCTATCCAGTGGCCAAATATAGACCCCATCTTAGTCACTTTAGGGGAAAATGTAATTTTGCAATCCGCATCCTGAGATGAATTGACACACTGGTTAACTGTGATGACATGAACTCTTCCCATTTTTAAATCCATATCTACCTGAATTTTCTGATCCCCCAAATCCCAGAAGGTGTGATCCCATTCTAGTAACTCTATTGAAAATACAGCCCATTATAGTCAATCCAGTCATAAAAATGCTACCCATCCAGCGGCACATCCCCATTATAGGCTTTTGTATGTTATGCTTTTGCTTCCCTACTAAAATGCTCCACCTTAATGCTATATTTTTCCCACTAAAAATGCTCGGTCTCCCCAAAAAAGTCACTAAAATGCTCGGATAATGCTCATTATACAAACGGTTTTTTAAATTAATTTCAAATTTTACACTTACAAAAACATGCAAGTGTTGTAAGTAACAACAACAACGTGTACAAGTTCATAAATACAGCCAAAAAACCCAGCTGTATTAGGTTTTTTGTGAATTTTGAATTTTAGTCTTCATTTTGTTTAAAAAAGCAGGAGCTCATGGGGCATGGGCTCCTGAAAGAAGTTAATTTCTATTTTATTTTCTCGAAAAAATTAATTTTCCGGGGAAAATGTCACTAAAATGCTCGAATAATGCTCAATGCTTTTGCCTCACTAAAGTGCTCGAAAAAATGCTAGCATAATGTACAAAAGCCTACCCCATTAGCCTATTACTAGGAAGTATCCCCCTATGGATATTAATAGACTGCCTTGTTTGCACATTCAGGTGATTGCTCATGCTGATGATCAAACTGTTGGAGGTTTAGAAGGATCAGTTTCAAAGATGCTTCAGGCTGATCCTGATTTCCGTAAGCGTCTCTTTTTTATGTTTTAATATTGTTTTTGTTTATTAAGTCCTATAGTTTAGTCCCAGAAAATGTCCATACCTCCTTCATATTTTTTAGAAGACATTATTTTATTTCTATGAACCTCCCACCCCTTTGCTCATTTTAGACTGGTATTGTCTTGGCAAGAATTTGTGTCTGGCTATGTTATGTACCCTGATGAGAAAACTAAATGTACAGTTGAGGCTCTAGTAAGTGACTACCTTGGAAATTTGAAAAAATGGTCGTAACTTAAGAGCTGGTCACCTACAAGGATGCATGAGCTCTCATAAGTGACTGTGTGGGGAAACAATAGAGGGTGGCTGCTTACGAGAGCTTTAAAAACTCATTAGTAATTTATAAAAGAAAAACAGAAGAAATATTTTATGTTTAGTGAGTGTCTTTGTATCTGATACAGACAAGGCGCAACTTTACGTCCATTTTTTTACGCTAAATAACCCCAAGATCATTGTCAATGAACCATTTTAATGTGCAGTCTGCAGTTTCATGAAAGTGTTGATTTACACAATGTATATGAATAAGACTCTGAGTAGTCACTTACAAGAGCTTAAAAACAAAGGAAAAGTCCACTTGGGTAATCCCAAAAGTGGTCGCCGTCTTTTACGGAAGTGGTCATGCACTTATAATAGCTTTTCATTATAAAGTTTAAGTCATGGTTTAAACGGGGTTTCACAAAGGTGGCTGTAACTAGAGCTCAGGTTACTTATGAGAGTGGTTGCAAGGAGAGTTTCATCTTTATAAGGTAAAAGTTATTAGAATAATGATATTGACAAGATGATGAAGAGACTTAAATGAAAGACAATACAAGTAATAAAAATAGTAATAAAATAGTAATAAAATAGTAATAACATAGTAATAAAATAGTAATAATTAAAGTGTGGTATTATTTTTTTTTCAGTCATGGGTCATGTTTTAGCCACTTCCCTTCAGCTCAAAGATTCTATGGATACTATTTTCTCTTTATCGGCCAAAAAGGAGTTGACAGCAAGGGAGAAACTGTATGTAGAGGCTATAAAACACATGTCAGCAAGGTATTGTTTTTTCTTACAACTATTGTATAAAACTATTTAACCCTTTAAGCCCCAATATGCACATACAAATTCTCCAAACTGATCTCTATACATTTCCTTTAAGAATTAGTTAAGAGAATTTGGTAAAAGATCAAAGTATTTTCTCTTCGGTGATCATTTTATTTATTCTCATAACCTCATCTCATGACAATGTATGGATATTGTTAGGAGAAAATTGCTGTTGGTCACTGTTGGGACTTAAAGGGTTAAATCATACACTGTACTAATTCTTACAGGGTGCAAAGAAAGTTAGTTTTACAGCTTGCCTGAATGGTTACAGCTTGCCTGAATGGCAAGCTGTCCAGCATTTACCAGCCCAAAATTCGTTTCAACTAGCTAGCCTGAAAATAATTGTAATTTGAAGTCCCCAAAAATATGACTTGCTATTGAGCAAGTTAAGAATGTAAACAGAATTCACTAGCCCAATAGCAGAATCTACTAGCCCCATTAGGACATTAGTTCCTTTGCATGCTGTCTTAGTTGTGTTAGATTCATAGTGTTTTTTAACGATCAAATAAAGCCTGAACCACGCCCAGAGTTGGCGTCCTGTCGGGGTTTCATTCCGGTTATTCAATTGGCTCTGTTTTAAACAAGTAGGGAACTGGTATGACTTATCACTGCAAAGGCTCTAATAAGGGATTGTTTGGAGGGACAGGAAAAACATTGCCGACAGCAGCACACCACCTGATAAAGACACCCTCAAGGTTATTCTGAGTAAAAAAGACATACCTGACAGTGCATCAGGGTTTTTTGGAATTCTTTGATATTTTATTGAAGATAAGTTGCATTTCTGAAACTACTAGTATTATTGCAGTTTGGAACATATGTTACATGCGTTTGTACTATTGTAGTGTGCCGCAGCAGGATAAGCTCAGTCAGTAGAGGGCTTGACTGCAGCCGAGCTGGAGGTCGCGGGTTTGATTCCCAGGGCAGGGCCATTACTCAGGGTCTTAAAATAACTGAGAAATAAAGCTACTCCCTTTGCACTGCAAGCGGCTTGACCTTCGCGCGGCTCAGATGGCCATGTTAAATGGTGGTCCCATCTCAAGTTGTCGGCATGAAAACAGTGTCCCCAATTACTACTTCTGTGGTCAATACATTGACGCTCAAATAAAATGCATTTTTTTTTGGCTTTGTTGACCCTCATGCTGCCTCTCCAAACAATCCCAAGAGACCATGTAGTGGCATATGGTATGCAGTTTTTCCCTCATTTAGAATATCGGGAATTGTCATTAAACCCACCTCCTTAAGATTTGAGTTGTTCCCCCATATAGTTAAAAATTATTTCACAGTAGGTAATTTCATCACATCAACATGCCTAAATTCCTGCTTTTATTCTGACTTGTGCTTCCATTTTCAGAAATGTTTTAAAGGCACAAGATTGTTGGGATGATATTGTCGCAGAATATCCTACAGACATCCTTGCCTTAAAGCTTCTTACAGAGTACAGCATTTTCTTTGGTCCGAAAGATCGGATAAGGGACAGTGTTGCCAGAGTCTTGCCACTTTGGAAAAAGGAAATGCCATTATATGGGTAAATCAGACTCTTTTTATTACACTCATGTGTTTCTCAATTTAGACTTAAAGGGTACATCTACATGTAGACTTGGAGGTTATTAGAAGTTGACAGGGTGGGTGGGCGGTTGAACTACACGACAGTACAGCCTTAGAGACAAGGAGATAAATAGAGGATTTTATGATCTATAGATAATATGAGCCAGGGCTAAAAGCGAAGCTCTTGTCAATATACTTATAGTTTACTCAAACAAAAAAAATTAAATTGTGCAATGCTAAATGGCTATGGCAATGCGAATGACAAAAAAAAAAACTAAACAGTAGGTCTAATTACCAAAAGAAAATTTGCACATGCTGGACACTTTTTTGTACATTTCTTTGCTGTTGTTTTGCACAACTACGTCCTCAAACTTCCAGTACATTCCTGTAGTAACACGTTTTATAGAGGAAATGTCGCATGTGTTTCAGTGTGTTCCTCCTACCACATATCGCTAGTGGAAAGTGTTTTCCCTACCAGGGAACAATTCCTAACTGTATGTGTTCCCCTACCCCAAAAAACACATGTCATGTAGTATTTCCTGTGTAGGGTAACACAAATCACTAGGATATGTGTTTCCCAGGTAGGGGAACACATATCACTAGGGATATGTGTTTCCCAGGTAGGGTAACACATATCACTAGGGATATGTGTTTCCCAGGTAGGGGAACACATATAACTAGCAATATGTGTTTCCCAGGTAGTGGAACACATATCACTAGGGATATATGTTTCCCAGGTAGGGGAACACGTATCACTAGAGATATGTGTTTCCCAGGTAGGGGAACACATATCACTAGGGATATGTGTTTCCCAGGTAGGGTAACACATATCACTAGGGATATGTGTTTCCCAGGTAGGGTAACACATATCACTAGGGATATGTGTTTCCCAGGTTGGGGAACACATATCACTAGTAGGGGAACACATATCAGTAGGGATGTTTGTTTCCCGAGGAAGCGAACGCATATCACTAGGGATATGGGTTTCTTAGGGAGGGGAACACATATCTTATAATGAAAGTCTTCTCCTTTGTTTTTATTCATGCTGTTTGTTTTCTGTGTTATTCACCTCAGTGTAGACATTAAAATTTAGTCGAAAAAAGGATTCGGCATTTGTTATTTGGTTTTTCTCTCCAAATTGTGCTTTTACCTGAAATGCGAAATTACACCCTGGCCCACATGAAGGGGTGGAAGTGCATACGATTTTTTCAGAACCGAACTTTTCAGTTGGGATGCAGAGATAATATTCATCAAAGTTTTTTACGTGCTAGAGCTCCACTTTAATGAGACCACAAAACTTTTAACTCTGGAGATAGCACTCTGTTGTACTTTTATGGTGTACTTGCTCACCACAATCATTCCTTAATACCATGAAAAAGACTGTTCCTAAACATTTTTTTATTTTTATCTTGTAGGTATCTCTATGGCATGCATGCATTTGGATTAGAAGAGACAAATTTCTATAGAGAAGCAGAGAAGCAAGCTCGTAAGGTAACAGTGTATGCAATGATTTTTAAAATAATTTGATCTAATGGAGAGTAAAACATATGCAATGAAGTTTTCCTTTTCAACCGTGCAGCACAAATTTATACAACTTATGATTTATGGCTCCTGTCTTTCTGGGAACAATGTAACTGCTACCCTGCGAGCAGAGGCTACATTTTCGCTGTGTGAGCTGGCGTTCGAAAAGTAGCCTCTGCCGACAACCGTTCAATTTTCTATCGTGCATGCGCGAAATTCGTCACGCTATTCGCAAGCAAAATTTTGTCGTCAGGTCTGTCGTCAAATGCTGCGAGTTTTGCGGAAAGAAAAAAATTGCAACAACTCTGATCTGCTACGCAAGACTCACGCAATGGTCTAAACCGATCAAGAACAGGAAAAAATCGTTTTTTTAAAATTTATTCGTCCAGATTTCTGGACGGATTTGAACGGTTGCAAGTCGGCAGAGGCTACTTTTCGCACGACTGCTCACACAGCGAAATTGTAGCCTCTGCTCGCAGGGTATGTAACTGCTAGAGAGGTATTTCAAAGTCTGTAAATGTCCTTGAGAGTGCGTAAGTGGATAAATATTGACTAGTGGGGTGTGGACTGCTGTTAACTGTCTGTGTGGCATGGACATACTGGTATAGCCACAGTACGGTATTAAGCTATTATAATATAATCAGACCCAACTTAGCGAACACCTGCTAATACGAACGCCTCATTATCACAGACAGTTTCTTTGTCCCTGGAGAAAGAAAGCCCTTACCTTTTTTTTTCTAAATTCAACGTGCTTAATACGGACACCCCGTTGATAAAAAGACTTTCCATGGTTTACTGAGTCTGTGCAATAACAATGTTTGACTGTGCTAAAATAGACTATGTTGTGTACTGGTTGATGTTTATAATATCGTTACAAATTTTCTTTAATCCCTGCCTCGTCCCTCAGCTTGTCTCGCCTGCTCGCGTGTTCCCCAAGCCCCACTTATTCTTGGGAAAGCCTGTGGAGGAGGCAGCTTTAATCCCCCGTTTTTTTTCTCTTCAGGGACTAGAGATGATTCCCAAGGACTGCTGGGCTACTCATGCCTTAGCCCATGTTATGGAGATGGAGGGACGGCAAGATGAGGGGATTGAGTTTATGAGCAAAACTCAAGATGATTGGGTGGTACGTGTCAGTTTCTGTGAAAATCAGTATATTTTAAACTTTGGGTTTATCATCTGTCTTGTGAGGTACATTGTAAAATACAGCTGTAGGCCAGCATTAAGAGATACATCTTGGTAAACTTCACACATCTATTAGAGCGGTTTTCATTTGAGTGTCGAAAAGTAATTGGTTTTGCACTTTCTACAGGATGCGATTGGCTTAAAAGATTCGCGCCACCTTTTCATCCAATCAGAAGTAAAACCAAAGCCAATTGTGACGCGCTCGCATGCATTTTCCCGCGCTTTGTGTCAGCCAAGATGATTACTTCGAGTTTTGATTGGTTCAATGTATTGTCTGTGTCCTATGTGATTGGCCAGAGTAATTACTTTGGTTTTGGTTTTACGACACTCAAACGAAAACCACTCTATAAGTTGTCTTTTAACAAGTCTCCAGATACGTTTGCTGCAGTTTAGTGGCCACTTTTGAAGAAGCAAGAATGAGACTGTTTCCTAACTACATCTTTGGGACCCAAAACACGGCAGACGCTCAAGTGGGCGACCAGTAATAACATTCATGGACCAACTAGAGAGTGACACCGGTCTTATGAGGCAGGATCTTGCATCTGTCATGGGCTGCAAACGGGGGTGGGATAGACTAATCAAGTCGATGCGGGTGCGCCCGAAATAGATGGATGATAAGGTGTAAAATAATTAATTTTTTTTAATTCATCCCTTTCGGTCTTCTGAAAAAAAGGTTTTACTTTAAGAAGAGAAATTTTATGATGACTATTTTATTTAATTTTCTTTACAGTCATGTGAGTCTCTATCCTGTCACAATTTCTGGCATTGGGCTCTGTATTATATCGAAAAGGTACAGATATTTTGTAGAGTTTCAGGCTAAACGGCTAGTGCATTTCACACTTCACTTCAAACAGCATGAAATTCTATGCCTCTTCCCTGTGTATAGCCCTCCCTTGCGCGCAGACAAGTTCTACAAACCTCTGTGTGGAGGCTATTTTAAGTGAAGATGTGTTACAATACATGGCGTTGAGTTTGAAAGGGAATGGAAAGGAATTTTGGTTGGGTGAGAAGCGCGAAGGGCGTGGCAGGCGTATGAAAGCCGGGAAGGGAAAGAGGATCACCGTCTCGCACCCAAATAGTTAGGCAAATTGGTTGCCAAGTATCATAAAAATGTCCTCATATTAAGCTTTTGATTTGTGTGCTTTGATCTTTCTTCTAGTTTCCATAAATCTGTCTTTACCTGACTCTATGTTCCCTGCCAGCAAACCTTACTTGAAACGTGGTGGCAGCTGTGGGATTCGAACGCACGTCATAAATTTTGTAATGAGTGTGAATCAGATGTTTCTGTTTAGTCCGTAACATAGGCGAGGCAGAAGAAAAGAACCTAGAGTTCTCCCTACAGAATTGATACCCACACAACCTTCAATTATCGTGAAGGACATCCCCTCCTGCGGCCCTACCCACCCACCCCTCCAAAAAATATGAGCTCTTCAAATGCTGAATATACCGTCCCTTTGTTTTTTTATTTCTTCACCAGGGAGATTATGAAGGTGCTTTAAATATATATGATAATGAGGTAAGTTCTGCTAATCCACTGACTAAAAAGCCCGTTTAGAACGTTATGGAGAAGTGCTCAATAACTTTGATTTGAATAGTCATTGGTGACACTTGAGGATTTTATTCCGACTTAAAGTTTAAGTTAGAACTGCCCTGTTCTGCATAATAAACTATGCCTCTGTTAATTCAATAGCCTGTGTATGGCCGCCCCCTCCCCCCCCCCCACCCCCTAAGAATCGTAGAGTTCAAAACATGCCGATTTTTCAGAAGCGGTCTTCTTTTCTTTAAAGTCCACAGACAATTTCTACAAAATTAGAACCACTGTACACGAAGTAGTAATCAGTACCGAGGGAGAGTGCCTGTGTTAAATGCTGTTTGAAACAATTCAGTGTTTTATTTACAGATTTTGCCGAGATGCGGTGCCCAGAAGACGTTTCAGTTGTCTGATGGTTCTTCTCTGTTGTACCGATTAACCTTTGAAGGTTAGTCCTGCACTTTGTATTATGATAATATACCGTGACACTGTGATACAGTAACTTCTGTCCAAACCATTCTGATTTTCCTTTCTGGATCATTTGCGGTCGACAGTAACGATCTTTAGCTGTCCATTTTGGGGGTCATTTGCGGTCCATTTTGGGTATCAGTTGCGGTCTCGGTCGGGGATCATTTGCGGTCCACATTGGGGAGCACTTGCGGTCTCGGGGATCATTTGTGGTCCATATTGGGGATCACTTGCGGTCTCGGTCGGGGATCATTTGCGGGACTGTACAGTTCTTTTCCTTTATTGTTTAGGGGTTGATGTTGGCGATAGATGGCAACAGCTGTGTCGATACTGGGAAAGCCATGCGGATGATCATTTTTTGGTGAGTGCAGAATATATTTAGAGTTGACTCCCGATAACTCGAACCTTCTAAGGAAATCGAAAAAGGTTCGAGTTATCGGGAGTTCGAGATATGAGGAGTTCGAAGCAAATAACCGGAAATAAGCAAATAAGCAAATGGATGAGGAGGGAATGCAACTACCATGCACACTTTACTTCAAGGACAGCAGGAAAAAAGGTTGATATTTTGGAAAAGGAATTAACCAACAAAGCTTGATTGATATACGGGGATGGACTCTGAATTTGAACTGGAGTGACAAAAAAAATTTAAGACAAAGAATTTGCACGGCTATTTTGAAATAGAGTAGAATGTGCTTGGGGTGGGGTGGGGGGGGGGGGGGGGGTTCATCGCCTGTTGTCCTCGTCTCAGTGTCCTCAGTACCCAGGTTTTTTTTGTGTCGTGGGAAACCGATATACTGCGGAGAAATCACTATCTAGCGGATAATTATTAGTGAAACCAATTGCACTATCTAGTGGATCGCGTTATGCACGTTCTGAAGGAAATAACACCAATCCTTTGCTGTACAGGCTTTTACAGACTCACACATGATGATGAGTACACTGGGAGCTAAGAATGAAGAGCTGACTATGAAGCTGTTGAATTCTTTAAAGACATACGTTAGGTATAGTATAATCCTGGATATGACAGGCCGCAAGTTGCGTTTGCGTTTGGGTCGGTGGTGGTGAATTGACCCCAGTTTCCCGCGCAACCTCGTAATAGCCAATGAAAAAAGCGATAGCGTCCTCATACCAGTGGAATTCGTTACATCACCGGTTCAGGCATACGCGCGACTGCAAATTGCCAGTACCTAATCCCACTCCACCTAACTCATCCCTACTAAAGCAACTGAGTCGCTTATTTAGACTGAGCTTAGATAAAGTTAACCAAACTGCATTTTTCAACCCGTTTCAATTTAGCCGGCACGCCTCTTAACATTTCTCTGAACGACATCAAGAAGGGTTTAGGGCTTCGGCCCACACGTTTTGGGGTTTGTTTTATTATCATTTTCCCATTTACATTAAATATATACACAGAATTTAGAAAGATGAGGCAAGGGAGCCCATGGAAGCCAATAAGGCTTATGAAAAGGACCAACTTTAAAAATAAAAATGACTTAATTACTTAATAAAATACTGGCTTAGCCCAGGAACTATTCCACGCCATTTATAGCACATTTGTTACACTTCGTATAAATAGTTTGCCCACCGTTAATTCCGCGCATTGGAAGGCCATTATTCTCCCCTCCACTTTAACCCTCCTCTGCCCCTCCCCCCAAAAAACAATTAAATTGTATATAAACAGACGATCAGTAGATTTAGGCTTTAATACCTTTCCAAAGCAATTGACGAATGGTTTGCTTTGTTTCACCAGCGATAGTTCAGGTTCAAACTGTGAAATCTCGCGTGAAGTTGGTGTCCCTGTGTGTGAAGCTTTTGTCGAGGCTGATAAGGTATGGAGAGATTTCTATTTTTTCGAAAGTGAAGTAACTAACGAAAACTAACAATATTTTTTCAGTATGTTGTGGTAACAGAAAATATCAACCGTCTTTGTAGGGCAATTTTGACAAAGCGGTGGAGATATTGAAACCTTTGCGTTACAAAATCAACCTGTTAGGTGGAAGTCGAGCGCAGGTGAGGAAATATTGATTGTTCTTTAGTTTAAAGATACTGTTTATGGACTTATGCCTTGAGTGAAAACGTGCAGTTTTAGGAAGTTTGCGTCACTTACTGTCTATTTTATCATGGTTTCCGTCCACCGTGAACGGTGTAAACGATCTCCTAGCGGATAACGTCTTCTTCAGTGTGGCGTAACCAACCTACGCTCTAACTGACTAATCTTGTTAGGCTTTGCTTGTTATTTTTGTACTTGCAATTTTGTGGGTGTTTCTTGGCGTTGTGAAAACGTAGTATGGGTATGTAGTATGGGTAATGTTCCCAGCTGCCTTTTAACTCTTTGGTATAAAACATCATTTAGTGATGGAATTTGCCAAGAACAAACTGATGTTAAGAAAGGAAGAATATAACTAAAATAACTTAAAGAGAGAACATTTCTTTCTTGTCATCCAGCAAGGGACAGCTTCTTTATTACTTCGCAGCGTAGTTTGATAAGAGTTCTTTATTCTGCGACTGTATCTGTGCCAAGTTTTTAAGGCATTTCAATACACCTTCTTTAGCGCGATGTCTACGAGCTGTTTTTGATCCACGCTGGATTGCAGTCACATCGTAAGCAAGATCACCAGTTTGTGAGGTATTTGAACGTTGTTTTTCGTACAATGTTATCTGTAACCGTTATTGTGTTTCTTGGTAATAATGTTAGAAGCATCGAAATGTCGAATCATACTATGTCTTGATCATTTAGCTTACGTTTGAGATTCCAGAGGCCTCTTTCCTGGCATTGTTAGCTCTAAGACGTTCACAGGAAGGGAGAGTAGAAATTTAGAAAGATCTCGGGAAAAAAGTGAATTCTCAACGTTCCCTCGAGACGAGGAACCTCTTAAGAGAAAAGTCGTTTTAACAAGAGAAAGAGTGTTTTATTTGATATCCAAACACCGGGAGGTGATCTGTAAAAACGAGCTGGAAAGGAGTTTTCTGTCATATCCAAATGCAGAGTGAAATTTTAATCATTAGGATTGTTTCATCGATATTTAAACAATGAAAATAAGTTGAAAACGAGGAAAGAACAGGAACCAACAATTTCCAAGCGTCTAAATGTCTAAAGCACTTATTCAAGTATTCTGTGGCAATATAGCTCATTAACTGACGAGAAATTCTTATAAACATTTAAAACAAAAGTTTGCAAAATGTCTTTCTTTTTGCGTTTTTCTAACTATGAGAAGTTATGCTCTCAAGCGTGCAAACATTCTTCCCCTCATACCAATTCTGGGATCTTAACCACAGCCCTGAGAGTCCCGAATATATGTTTTTCGAGATCCGGGTTTTGCATTATTTAAAGGGTGGGATTCGGGATTTTAAAGAAAAGTGGGGGCGAGATTCGGGATTGAAAGCATGCGCGGGATGTGGGATCCCAAAAATTACCATCGGGACTTACGAGATTGCGCGAGAATTTGGGTCGGAATGACGGGATTGAAGAACCATATTGAGGACTCTCAACCCTTAGTGCCCAAGTTAACATCAGATCAATAGATTAATATTTCAGTAAACTATCGGTTTTTTTGTTTTTAGATGTTTGTTAGCCGAAAGAAAAGCAAAAAAGGAAAAGGCTCCCATGACAGACCGACTGATGGCCAAAGCACTTGCACTTCAAGTAGATTAGTATTGCATACGTCGTCACGCCTTCCTGCCGAGGCTTTGTCACGCAACCATCATTAATTTGCACACTGTTCACTAAGTTTAACACAATTTTTTTCCTGTGTATAAAAAGACTGTGGGTTCCTCCCTTTACATCTCAGGGAGAAAAGGTCGGTGAAGATTCGTGAAGCATGAACGATCATCATCCGGCTAATTTACAGGTCAGTAACGGTAAAAGAATAAGGTTAGATATCGTGTTATATTGTGTCATAACGGAGTAGATTTATAAGAGAACAAAAATACGCCAATTTTCGCTTTCCAAAAATCCATTCGGTCAGGTCGTACCCGGTTCATGTTTTTGCTTGCCGTTATTTTAAACAGGTTTCTATGAAATTTTTTTATACACGAATGCGAAGCATTCTTCCAATGCAATTCCTTCGTCCTTTCCTTCTCTTAAACGACTGTGGAAAGGGATAGAACTACATGTATATTTCGTGTGGGCCGTTGCATAATTGACGAGAGACAACTGATGTGCACGAAGAACAGTTTTGACAGTTCAGGCACATGAAATGGTAACCGGTAACTTGTGATTCTGTGTGTAATATATTTTTAACGAGAATAAATGAGTCTGCAATAAGTCGCGAGGCAGGAGTCAGTGATGAGTCAATGAGTCATGAGTCAATGGTTCGACTCACTTCGATTTGCGCGCCAGTAACTGCTACAAACCTAAATCTAAATGAATGCTAACCACTTCGAGTCAGTGGCTCACCCTAATCACCATCGTCGGTGCTTAACCCCAATCACTATTTTCAGTGTTCAATGCTCAGTGACCTGACTCCTAACTTGACTCGTGACTCATTGGCTCATAAAACAAGCTTTCTCATTTTTAACTGAGTTTTTAAGGTCCAACTGGGATGAGGAGGTATAATAATTATAAAAAGGTGTAAAAACCCAGAAAAAGAAAAAGAACTGAACGAATGACTTTGACTCCTCAACCCTTGGGAGTGATCAGAGAGTAAAAAAAATGATCAACAAGTTAAAAAGGCCTTGATCGCTAAACATATTCTCCACATCATTACCAAGAAAAGGGTATTGAAAACAATGAGGAGAATGAGTATATGACGAACTCGCGCGGAAACGCTTGCTAAGCAGGCTAGTAATTGACGAGATACTGTGCACTTGAACACCATCTCATTTCCACATTTTCCTCTTAAAGCAAAACATTTAATGTTCATTTTAATATCTGAAGCTAAATTTGTACGATTACCATTTGAAAAGTGCGACTACTTAAATAAAACGCGCAAAGAGCATCTCTGTCTGGACACTGTCTATGTTTTTTCATACGTGTTAGTGTATAGGGCTCAGTTAGAAAAATTCCGATGTCCTATCCGTGTATAGTGTTCTTGATGGGCTGTGGCCCCCTGTCTTCCTCTACACTTCATTCCGTCGGAATTCTTTTCGAGCCTGTGGACCAAATTCTCAATTCTCACACTTGAAGGAAAATTTTGAGCTATTACGACCTTAGTTAACACATTTTCGAGGTGCAATCCAAACTAGAACCAATGGGAGAGAAAATTCCATGAGAATGACCGTACATGAGTGTACACTTTTCTCACCAGAGACGCACTTTCTCTTCTTTCCGTGTCTGAAGCGAACCAAATCTATCTAAAATCTATGTCTTTTCACTTTTTTTCATTTCTACAAAGCCTGTGCGTGCGCAAGTTTGATCGACGAATAGCGGTTCTTTAAACTTAAGAACTCTAATTTAATTACATGCACATTCAAGGATATTTAACGATCAAATTCAACAACCACATTCACAGTTATCGACATCTCAATTTAATACTTTCAAAGTTCCCGCTCTCTCTGTATGGTACAGTGTATGCATGGGAGACTTCTATTCACCCCTATTAAGGGGATGCAAAACTTTGTCCCCGAAAAATGTTTACATAATTTTTATCAAGTTTATTTAAAGAACATCTCTATTCAGGGAAGATGGACAGTTTTTCTGGGTCCCAAGCCCCTTTTGGGAAATCTCAGCACTTAAAATGACGCGGTGAGTGACCTCGCTAACTATACAGTAATCACAATGATGTCAACGTTCACAAACTCAATTATCGCACTCAAATCAGTGTAATGTACTTGTGAATTCAACGCAGAGATATGTTTAAACGGATCTCATTATACATTATCAAGCTTCTTTATAATGACTGCAGTACAGTCGAAGCTCCACTAACGGCCACCTCCCCACAACGGTGTCCGGACACCTCTCTACAACGGCCACATTTCTGCCCCAGCAGACAGTCCATACATTCACTCTTGTTTAACCGGGCCGTGTTCCCAACTGCCAAAATAAACCTCTCGACAACGGCCAATTTCTTCGGCGACTGATGAAACAGTAAGAATCACATGGTCATGAAATTTGATCCCTATAGCGAGTATTTTGATTGTGTTCCATTTATACTGCTGCAGTAAGCATAAACTGTCTACGATACTTATAGCCAGGGGCGAAAAACTCACGCTGCGGTGTAAGGTGTACAAACGGGAAGAAAAGTTCGAACGCCGCGGAAGGCGCCTCAAGCTAGTGTGCTCCCCCAGAAAAGCCATTACCTGCGTTTACTTTAGCACATTTTCAGTAAATAAATACGAAGGAAAATGTAGTAATTAGTTGTTTCAAGCCAATATCTCTTGGTTGTTTATTTTACCCATCTCTAGTGTTATCAGTAACTAAAGGTACAATGATTACGGGGAAAAGGGGAAAACAGTAACGAGATCAAGGAAGTTACAAACAAAGGGCGAAACGTCTACCTTTCAGACAGGCAAACTCTGTTACAATGCCATCAATATCAACGTCCTTGTGCTCGTGCATGTGTAGAATTGCAAGAGAGCTTTATCAGTCATCCCGATTTAAAAATAAGAACGCTTTCAGGAAACTGGAAAAGTACTTGTTTCCAGTTCTGCTGTACACGTGGGCGCATGTGGGTATATGGCCGCTACGCTCCTATTAGCGAAGTTTTGTTTGTATTTTATCTCTATATACTAGCCATATGATTGGATTACCATCATAGGATACAGTAAGCATGAACTTAGGAACAATATATATGTTGTACTCCCTAAAACAAAATCTGTCATACAATCAAACCTCCATGTGCGACCACCTCCCATAAGCGACCGCCTATACAAAACACCAAAATTTTGGCTCATCCTCGGTGTAAGAACCTGTGAAACTCACGAGTAACGTAAAGCAAAGGAAACAAAGAACTTAACACAACAAAAGCTAGGAAAACGAAATGTGCAAAACAAAGAAAACGTTCCGCAGGTTTCTACACCGAGGTAAACCCCAAATTTTTCCAGTCAAGGCCTTACTTGGAACCTCTAGTAAACGACCACCTCCTGTAAGCGACTGCGACCAGTTTTTGGGCCTGACAGTTAAAGATTCTCCATTGTTTTTAACCTCTTGTAAGTGACCACATGACGCATTCTCTGATCTTAAGAGCCATAATGGGACTATTATGGCTCTTGCTGATCTCTGTTTTCGCTGTACGGGGTGTGCACTATGTTACTTAGGCTCCTGTTAGAATATACCAAGAACTTAAGTGACAACATGGAACCTAAACTTAGACGTTGCATGCATAAATTATCTTCCATATTGTAGATGTGCCTGGAACTCTTCTCGGAACAGACCCCCTGTGGCTCGATTCTTATAAACGACCACCTCCCGTATGTAGACTGCAAAACAGTCGGTTTTTTTCTCAAAATCAGTGAAGAAATCGGTAAACCGTGGCGTAAGAGTCTGACGCGCGCGAAGCGCGCGAGCCTCACACGCCCGAGAGAAAAAAAACCGACTGTCCGTTTTCCATACAATGAGTTCGTTCTGACCAGGGGGTTCAAAAATGTCGTCGAGCTGTCAAAAATCTGTTCACAACTCCGCCCTCCTTGTGAATTTGATACACTCGGCGATTGATTTCGAGGGAGAATAACGCGTGTTATTGTCTGCACTTGGCTTCCAATCTTGACACTGTAATCCAGTATTTTTAGCGTCTCTCCCCAGTCTCGCTCTCTGTTTTCAGCCTCGTTCCAGGCGACAGTCGTTCCACACCTTTTGTTTGACTGCTTGGGCGTACCTACGGATTGTTTTGCAGTCTACCCGTATGCGACCACTCAGTCCTTGCATTTTGGGTGGTCGCTTACGGGCACAGGGTCCAGAGGAGATGTGTTTGTCGTTAGAACATCAAAAGCCGTCGAAAACCTCTGAAAAAATGGGTTATTTTGATCGCGTTACAGTTTCGTTACACATTCTATTGACCGCAAACCAACAGACTGAGGGCTCGCAAGATCGGCTTGCAGTTTTTTTTACTCTACACTTCGTGCCTCGGTCGCCCTTCGGTCACCCTTCGGACGACGTGCCGTGCGCCAGCGAGGA
Organism: Porites rus; assembly: GCA_964035705.1. Classification (NCBI taxonomy): domain Eukaryota; kingdom Metazoa; phylum Cnidaria; class Anthozoa; order Scleractinia; family Poritidae; genus Porites; species Porites rus. The sequence goes on from OZ038001.1 coordinate 2,619,600, forward strand.
TATGGCTTGCGGTTATTGATTTTCAAAAGTCGATCTGGGTCAGATAAGAAGCGAAGAAATCGTTTACAGTAGATTTATATGGGCTAATTAATCGTGCTAAGCGACAGGTACAGACATTTCTCAAAGTGAGACTTTAAAGAAGTAATTCATTTATTCACACGAAACTCCTCTGGACCCTGTGTTACGGGAGGTTCGAGTGTATTCAGGTCCTGGTGTATTACATCACTACCTCCCAGTTATAGCCACCTCTCCACAGCAGCCACTTTTAACCCAACCTCTATTCAGCAGACACTTGGCTCGGTCCCGAGGGTTTCCCCGAACAGAGTTTTGATTCCCGCCATTTTTTCCATTTCCCGTTTTTTTAAAAAAGAAGCTGCAGTCCACCGACGCTACAACGCAGGCTCAATATTCAATGTCTCAGCCAATCAAGTACGTGCGAATGAAACAGCAACGAAGCCTTCGAATCTTCCCGCCCGGCGCGCAAGATGGCGGGTAGTCCACAAGGCGGTGAATTTCATGTCAATATATCTAACTCCAGCTTTAAAAATCTTTTTATTGGTAATGGAAATACTGTCAATTACTGCCGATGCCTTGAGTATCCAGAGCGGTCAAGAGCTCGTCGATCGGCACGAAAAACCGCGATCCAAGATGGCGGCCATGGAATGAAGCATCAAAGTAAAATACAATTTCCCATAAGAAAGTTGAGGGCGAATCCTAAAAGGATATCTAGTGAGAGTGAAGATGACACCATGCATTTAGAATCGCCAGAGATTTTTCCAGTGGTTCCGCGAGATGGCGAACAGAGGGCTGCAAAATCACTCGGCAAGTTTTTCCCGGTTTTGAACAAATTGCATCCATTACGGGATGCAGGAAACTGGAGTGGATTTGATCAAAGTATTAATATTCTTCACCGCCAAAATCAAGCCGATCGAGAGGTACAGATTTTATTATCGATTGAAAACGCTGTGATTAAGAGCTATCAGAACGATTTAGAGCAATCAGAAATGATTGTTCTCGATGCTCTACATAATCTGTACAAAACGAAAGTGATTTCGCCAACTAATTATCACTTCCTTGTAAGTATGGCTCACATTCATCTTACTGGAATTTATCGTCGCCTTTGTAAACATGGCGAGGCACAGAAGTGTATTGCTATAGCGGAGCAAAATTCCCAACAAGTAAATTCACGATTCTTAAAGGCACTCATATTCTACGAAATGGCTAGCAACCTGACCAAGTATATTTCAACCATTCCAAACGATGCATTAGCACGTGAGCAGCTTGTGTCAGACGCTACAAATTACTTGAAGCTCTGTATCAGCCTCTGCATTGAACTGGATGATGACCAGGTGTACATTAAAAAACATCATTTTGCTCTACTTAAGCTCGCCCTAATGGCCCTCAACTGCCGCACAAGACCTACTCGCTCTCGAATCATTAGCACTAAGTGTGTTGACGAGGCACGGAACTGTCTTAAAACTGTCGACGAAAAATACATGGATGAAATGAGCAAAGCACAAAAAATTCAGTTCCTGGTGGCAAAATCTGATCTCCATTTCCGACAGAACAACTTGCAGGAAGCAGAAATATATGGCCGTGATGCTCTGAATCTTGCAAAAACAAATGGCTTCAGTTTGGAGATACCTGGGATCACAGAAAGACTTGATGACATTTCCAATCTGCGATCAAGACTGACTCCTGAGATTTCTGTGTCACATGAGGAACATCTTGAGTCTATGTCATCAAGTACCTCTCCTTCCAGAAAGAATTCTCCCAATTCTTCAGACTGTGACATGGACACTGTGTAAGGTACAAGTTACTACAAGTTCGGTTAGTAAAAGCCCTGTAAACCTAGGCAATAATATTGTTGTTTGAGTTGATACTCAATCATCCTGTTCAGGTTTTTGTTAGCCTGAGAAAATACCTGACATTTCGTGATGCCATCACTGTTTTCCATGCAAAATGATGTCTGAGAAAATAGCAGGGATTTGTTACCTCTGTATCCTGCATCAGGCAACATAAAACCCCCAAGGAATATAATCATGGCATGTGTACCGTAGGACACAAAGATCAATTGCTCGAGTATCTGCACGTGTGTTTTTGTACAAATAATTACTGTGGCAGTTATTATGGCTGTTGTTTAACAATGCATATTTCATTTAGCCTATGATGTGCTTTAAAATACATGTAGAAGGACTATATTTTAATTTTTAGTATACTGCAGTACAGAGTTTTGGAGTCGGTCTTCAGAGTAACTGTCTGGTTACATAAAGGCCCAAGCATTTTCAATTTTCGACTCATTTTTTTTTCAACTGGGACTCAATGATTCTGGACTGGGACTTGTGATTTTTCACAAGAAGAGTCCCAGGACTCAGCACAACTATTTGTGACAAAATCACAGAAATAGCACAGAAATTCTATACTAATGACGCATCACCACCCAGACCTGATTAGTGCTTCTGACTAGTTGAAACAAATTTCCCATGCAGTTCAACCACGCTTGGGGCCCCATGAAATGAAAGCTTTTTTTTCTCAGGCTAGGTTTTTCTTTGTAAATATATTATTTTTCTTTTATGCTGTGTATTTATGGTGTAAGCTCATTGCTTTGTGGTTTGAAATTTTTAATTTACATTATACATATTAATATATATATGTTTAATTCCAGTTTAGGAGCTGGATAATTGTGCTGAACTGTAGATAACTTTTGACAGAAAACAGCATGTTACTTGACAAGGGCTGGGAAACAATAATTTTTGTTGGTCTCTCGGACAGATGCTTTCCCCAGGGGTGCACTCCCATATACATGTATGGGTTAGATATGTGTGACGGTAGATAGGATATGGTTTCTGAGGGTCATAATCCTTAAATAGGGTATCATTTTTGCCCGTGGTGGCATTGTTTTAGTGCTTTGATCCTTAGATAGAGTTACCTAAATTGTATCAGCTAAAATTCAAGTGCTTCAATGCTGAGCTGCACAAAAAACAAAAATCTCTGAACTGATCTCTTAGAAATTTAAGGAGTAGTGTCGTTCATTCCATTTAATCATTAGTTTTTGTTTTTTCCTTTAATGGGGTGGTTGGGCCTTGAATAGGGTATCAATAATTATTTAGGGGGCAAACAGCTTTCCAAAATATATGAAGTACCCTCGGCCACTGGGGTGCTTCTTTTCTCCCTTGGCTTCTCCCATGTCGCCAGTACTGCGGTTCTTATTTGAGCCCTAAAGTTCTCATGCACCTGCTGCAAGGCTAAAACATGATGTCTACCAGCCATGTATAACAGCACTGAACATTTCATATCAGTTTGTGCCTCTGTACATGTATGTGTTAAGGAGGGAAATTTGATCAGCTGTCATTGCCCCAGAGGGAAATTCGTTCAGTTGCCACAGTGGAACATCGATTATCCAGAATCCATGATCTACTGAATTAATTAGTTGGGACAATCAAGAGTTTTGATAATTGAAAAAATCAATACAAATTTGATTCTTCTTTGTCACTACTTTTCATAATAATTTATGACACAAGATTGTCCTGCTATATTGCCTTAAGCCAGTTCATTTTTTGTCTGTGAGGTACATGTGTTAATGAACTTCATTTTCACCATTTAGAAAATATCTACGGGTTCTGGGTGATTCTTTTGCTCTATAAGGAAACAAATTGGTTTCAAAGACATTTTTTAAGACTTTAAAAAGGAAAAAAGTGCTTAAATCACTATTTAAAAAGTGTTCAAACCACTTAAAGATTCATGCAAAGTTGATGACGTTGGGAATGAATAATGGAGTTGTTCTTGGAAACAACCCAAAATGAGCTTTTCAAGTTGATAATGAATTGAAGGAACAGAATACATTGTAAATATTTTATTAATAACACTCTTTATTATACTTGAAGTGAAAAAAAAACAGGGTTTTAATTCCAAGAAAATGTAGAGGTTCGTGGAGGGGTATAGGTTTCTGGGGAATAGTAGCTCATAAAAATCTTGTATTACAACATAGAAACTCTTAACATGCGTACAGTGTATAACAAATGTCATTCTTTACACCAAGGGCTTATTATACCAGGGTTCATTAAACTCTACCATTTACAAATTATAATTATTATATGTTTTAAACTCTTAAAGCCTATGCTAAAAACGTTTTACATCAAATGGGTAATAAGGGCAAAATGTCTTGTCAATTAGTACAGGGGCGGATCTAGGAGTAGGGTGCAGGGGGTGCGCACCCCCCCCCCCCCCCCCGAGATGACCTGCGGTTTTCTAATACAACTAGCGGTATTCTGCAAAAAACAAAAAAAACTATGTGGTTTATTGGTGTTGAAGTAGAGCAAGAGACAAGTGCACCCCCTCCTAAAAAAAATCCTGGATCCGCCCCTGTAGTACTTATTAAATGAACACAGGCCATCTTGGAAGTTCCTTTAGCCTTTTTAAAAAGTGTGTGCCATTCACATGGCATTGAAACTGATTTTGATATGAATGGTTGTGAACCAGGCCTCGCTTTGATGAAGAGGCTTAGAACAACTCAGAAGTGGGGTTTTTACTTTCTGCAGATTTGTGTACATTTTGAAATTGCTCCTTAGCTTGTACATACATTTACAATATAAGTATTTTTGTGATTCTCATCTTGTAACTTGAAAGTATGTGAGGAAAACTCTAAGGCAGAGTTTTAGCCTGGTGGGCATAGCTGTCATGTGGATTCCAGTCTTTCAGTGTAATACCATTGTAATCCTTTCAGAGTCAAAATTAAACTGTCTATGTTATCAAAAGGAACCGTGGATTTATATAATATAGTCACACGTAGCCAACCTTATTAAGCAGCCACTTGACTGTATATGTTGACTACATGTACCCAACCATGGAAGTTATTTTTGGGCAAATTTAAAAATCTTTTGCAAACCTAAAGGGCTTCAATTTAATTGTTTATTATTGGGTTCGCACAGTCTTGAAAAGTCCTTGAATTTTCTTCAATTTTGAATTTAGTGGCCCAGAAAGTGTTTTTTTTAATGCTTTTTTGTTGTCCATGGCAGTGGTGGATCCGGCTCTCAGATAAGGTGGGGGGGGGGGGGTGGGGGAGGGGGGTCATCTAGACCCTGAGATAAGGGAGGGGCCTAGTCTCACAAAAAATTTTTTTCAGCTCTTAAAATGAGGGGGGAGGGGGTGCCTTCACCAGGATCTGCCACTGCATGGCAGAATATAAATCATAGCTCAGAGAATTCAAAGGTTATTTACATAAATTGCCCTTTGTTTTATGCAATAATTAACTACCAATTTAAGACCAGTGAACTGAAAAACGTAGAGAAGTCGCTGACGCAAACAGGTCAAGCCTTAAAAAGTCTTGTTAGAATAGACTGGGAATGTGCATTTTTGTACAATCTGTGAGATTACATTACTGGTAGGTGGTCCTTGAAAGTCGAATGGAACCTTGGAAAGTCCTTGGAAAATGGTTGCAATTGTGTGTCCCACAGGGGAGCGTGGGGGAGGGGTGCTTCCTTATAGGAGGCTAATTGTGATTTGCCACTAGATGGGTTGGCATTTTCATGACTGGATTGACTATTATGGGGTTGCGCATTTTCTGATTTTTGGGGGTAAGACGGTTCTTCATATTTACGGTTATAGAAAATGTACCAGAATGTTTGTGCTGCAAATGAAAAGTAAAGTGTTGTTCATTCAATCTATAAAATGGGTCAATTCATAAAAATAGAAAGTGACTTAGTTGGGATAGCAAAAATTACATATTTGCTCAAAAGTGACTAAGATGGGGTCTATAACTGGCCACAATGTGGTAGGGCCTCAGAGAGGCTAGCGGCACATACCCAGCAAAAATTAACCCAAGTACTTCCCCCCCCCCCCAGTTTTTTTTATGAACCCTGTATTAAGATTGGCCTTGCTCTTGGATTCCCCCAAGAGGAATGGACCCATGGTAACTTAGAACATTGCAGCTAGAACCGTGTCTCTTAATGGTATTTCATAAGGTACTGTTTTATTTTATTTTTATTATTTGCCTTATCTGCGTGTAGGATTGGAATCCAGGGAATTAAGCTCAAGGACTCCAGAATCCCACTAACATTTGGAATCCAGAATCCAAGTTCCAGTAACAAAGAATCTGGAATCCACGAAGTAGAAGCCAGTATGCAAGACTGTCTTGGATTCCCTTACAAGGGGCGATGTTTTGTTTATTTGTTTTGTTCAGTACACTCATGATATTTTGCATTTTTTGTCCAAAGTGGGTGTTATAACATCCTCAAAAACAGAAATTACATTGTGAAAGTTTTTCCAAAGAGATTTTGTTAAATGCTCACATCTAACGATTTCGTCTGTAGACCTCAAGTTATTGCTAAAGTAAACAGTGCCAAGTGAAAGTACTGCTGAACTGTTTCATTTGAATGTTCACACCATTTCAGATTTGGTCCACAGACAATAGTTAACACTGTCTCATATGCCTCGTATTCCAGGGGTGAAATGGCTCAGTCAAGCAAGTTAAACGACTTAACATAGTTTAGGCTTGCCGACAAGTTGACTTTTTTGAGTGACCAAGTCTCGAAAACGACGCAACCAAAACTGACTAAAATCGGATAGGTGTTCATACTCTACCGGATAGCCTTTTGGGATTAGTTTAGGTTTCTGGGAAACTGCCTACCCACCCACCCCACCCCAACCCCATGTTTCTGCCCTTAAGTCACACGTCAGTGAGAAACATGGGTTAGGGGTGGGGTGGGTGGGCAGTTTCCTTTTCGTGTGGGTATCACTGACCGCATGAAAAGCTATTCTGTGTGAGAACATGGCCTCAGAAAGTTCAAGCACAGTTGTGTAACACTATTTCACATGTCAAAAATGTCACGCCATTAAGGGAGGGGCGGGTATCGATATTTGTGTTGAATATAATCACTGGAAACATGCCCACACTGTAAACGGCATTAAAAAACAAAAGAAAAAGCGCAGCACTTTTTGGAGGCAAAAAACCTACGTGAAAAGATAGGTTTAGACTTGCAAAAATGTTTGTACAAAGTGCCAACTTAACTTGCCATGTTTTGGCAAACACATAGCATACCGTCACCAAGGCCCAGGATTACTCCCGGCTTCTATGAGCATGACTCCGGCAGCTACTTTCATAAGAGACAAAAGAAAAATTGAACTCAAACAACTTCTAGATGTTTAATTCCCCGCCCACTCATTGTATGTACCCAGAAACTTGTAATCTTAGTGACAGCCGGAAAGCAAGTTTAAATGCCTCGTCTACGAGATGGTCTTTATATCCAGTATGTCCACGCGTAAAAGACTCCATCTATGCAAAACTCTTTATTTAACAGACAATTCTTAACACTTTTATTTTTCTTAATTAGGTATATTATTTTACTAATTTTTTAGTCTTAGCCTTTTAACTTTCTCAAAACAATTATTTTAATGAATTTTTTTTGGCAATATCTTAAAGTTAATTTTTGTACAACATAGTTGTTGACCAGATACATAACATGAACATAAGGCAATTGGCTTCAAAGTCAGGATATGGTCAACTTGGTAATGGGTAATCTTTCTACTGAGGACAGGTCTCACTCGAAAGTAAGGTACACAGGAAAACATGAGCAGACTGAAACTCGCTACAAAAATACTAATAACACAACCACGCCTTTTTGGGCAATTACTCTTGTCTAGAACCTGGGCGTCAAGGACTTTTCGTACGCGGTTTTCGGTTTCGGTCCAAAAGAAGACGTGTGGGCCTTCGGTCGACCCCGAAGCATCTCCGCCGAAATCAAGCGCCTCACGCAAGAAAATAAACTCTGGTACCTAGGAAACCTTGTCCAGTTTTTGCTAACGAAGGATGATTGACTTCCCACAGTAGTCCTCGTTCAACACCCCGCATAAAGCAACATTCTAACGTATCTATTCAAAAAACTGACGTTTTTACAGCAGCTATCTCAAATGTACTTCTGGAAAATAGTCCCGGTCTGGTGTTGAGGTATCTCTAAATTATGTAAACGTAATCAAATACTCGGGATAACACTGAGAATCCTTGAATACAACGAATGTTCTTGGATTACTTTGTCTGTCCACAACTGAATCAAACAGGACCTCAGGAACCTCAGGGCGCAGCGGAGGAGGTACTAGAAGGCCCTTACGGCCCTCCACGTAGAGCCCCACAACAACACGGGCCAAATACATGTGCCTCAGCTTGTTACTGTCGGGTACTGTGAAATCCATCGAATACGAGGCGTTTGCAGCGAAATACACGCCGTTTCCATAAGCTGCTCCTGAAACAACAGAGAATTGGTTTGGAATTAAAATGGAGTCATTTTTCCTGTTAGTTATTTTCTATATTTGCAAAGCCAGGGAAAAACGCCCTGGGGACGAGGTTGGAGAGTTCACTGTATTTCCCAGCCTTGTCCCTAGGCTTTCTCTCTTGCCCCGAGTTCAGGATTGACTTTGCCAAGAACGCGCGCCTTGCATTGTGACTAGGCTGTTTATTTATTACTATTTTAGAAAATAAACGGTTTTTTCAACTAGACCCAGTCCCCCAAGGCAATTTTATCCCTTCTTAACGCCGTCGATTTTAAATATCTAAAAAAGGGGCCAAGCACAGAAGTGATATATGAAACGGCCTTAACATGATGAAAACGGGTAAAACAATTGAGAACACACGAAAATGTGTTGCCGTTTCAAGAACAAACGGGAAGTTTTCAGCTGATGGAGTTCACGTGACCTAATTTGCATAACTTTAAAGCTTGAAATTGGCACAAACTAAAAATGTGAGAAGCTGGCAAAGTTTTGTGTGTCTACATCTAAAGCTCTTAGATATAGACCAACCCCTCACTTTTGAAATGAGCAAATTGAGGCCCATCCATGCCTAAGAGCAGCCGACATTTCGCGACGTCACCATTCAGTTTCACCGCGAAAGTGACGTCTGAGAAACAAGTGCAGACCCTCGATCTAGGTAGTGTTTCTGATTGATTGAAGCAAATTTCCATGAAACCTCTTTGACAGCACTTTCTCATGGTAATTTTTTTGTAAGCATCACAAACTGAAATTTGGAAGTTTTGTGGAATTCTAAAGCGAGAAAGGTTTGAAACAAAACAGGGACAAAACTAGAACTACATAGTCGACTAACCATTCCTTCCGCAAAAGCTTCTATTGAATCCTTGTAAGTTGATGGCCCTTACATTGCATCCTTTCGTACCATGAAACAATTGCCGTTCATTGTGGTTGACATTTTTATTCTCCACCTCTTGTCTGTGCATCGTGTACTGCTTGTAAAGGGCCGGATTCTGCACTCGCTCGATGGTTACTATGCTACCATTTCCTCCTGTGCTATAAAACATACTGGCCACGTTTTGGTACTCTGGATTCCCTGGTAAGATATTTACAATGGTAATGGGAGCTGGAGCTCCGTCGGTTAAAGACAGTTGAGGTGCCCAGAAGTAAGGGACGAAATCCGCTGGGAAAGTAAAAACGAAAGTTATTAAAACGTCGTTATAAGGGTGAATTTCCACTGTCGCGTAATTTTTACGAGCGTGCGCGCGTAAATAAAATAGAGGCAGTGTATGAAAGTTCGCGCGTGAATGTAAAAGGTGAGCGCGGTCAGCTATTGCCCAGTTTTTTTCTCAGTCTCTAGTAACAGTCCCAAAGGTCTTTGCGAAAGTGAACTTGGCCCCGTTTCTTTCTCGAATGGTGGTGATCATATTCGCCACTTAAGAAACGAAAAGGGAACTGGAGCCGAAATGCGTCCCGCAGTTTGTTCTTGGATCGTTACTGGGGACGCGCTGGTCAGCTATTGGTCAATTGGCGAATGACGAACAGCAAATTTAAAGTTGGTAATCTATTTTGTATACGTAATTCCAATTATAAATTGTGTCCCCTATTTAGACTGGTTTTTTTCCCAAGCTATACTGCTCCGACACATTATTTAATAAAGTTTTCTTTCTATCTATCTATCTGACCTACCGGCTTCCGCACTTGTTCTTCGACACAAAGGAAGCGGTGGATAATTGCTGCGGTTGTACAACACAGTCATAGAATTAAAATCTACTCTGTACTCGCAATCGTTGACAGGAAGATTTACTCCTTCACATTTTCGATTCCTGGCATCTTCGATGATAGCGCTGAGTTCGTCGTTAAAACCAATCTCTTGGTCTAGAATTATATAATGCCAGCGAACGTAATGAGCCAAGAGCTTGCGCCTCTTAATGTCATTTTGCTGCTCCGCGAATCGCGTTATTTCCTCCCAAATGCGGCCTGCAACAAAAGACACGTCCTCCGAGTTGCCGCATACAGTGAAAGCAGAACTGTCGCTATCCTCAGTTATTAAGTCTACGTCATATTGCGAGGCAACAGTACTGAGCAATGGCCAACAATATCGGGTAACCTGTGGCACCAACTTGTGGCCGATCCTTTGAACCGCCCGTTGCTTAGCATAAACCGTTCGCAAGCTATCAATGGTTGCCATGATGTTCTTTTTCTCTTTGCCATAAATACGAAATTCAGTCGTGGAAACAGGCGCCTTGGGGTTTCTGTTACCAAGTGAGTTTTCAAGCGAAGGAGGCGAATTTGAGCATTGAAGTACCGTTGGAATGGGTTCTTTGCCTTGAACGAACGAAGACAGAGGGGAATACTCTTCCAAATTTATAAAAGGGACAAATTGTGTCTCTATTTCTGTGTAATAAGTCCACAACATACTCTCCAAATAGAGCACGACTTTGATCTCACGAAGAAATAGGGGAGGGCGATCCAAAAAGCTCAGGATACCCCCGGACACTATCCGTGCCGAGTCTTGTAATGACAACCCTATACTCCCCGCGCCGATAGCCGGCAAAGCAATGGAACTGAGTCCATGGGCGTCGGCGAGCTGAAGGCCGCGCTTGACGCCCAGTTGTAGGTCGAGGATCTTGGGCGAGCCTGGATAGTTGATAACGTGAACAAGGTGCTTGAACGGGAGGTTTCCTGATCCTGTTATGAGCGCCTCGCCTGGAAGTCGAGGGCCACTTCTCTCTACGATTCGTTTGCATTCTTCTTTAAGGCCAGCACCCGCAAAGCGAGCGATCTGAGCATTCAATACACCGCGTTTCTTTAAACACAATCTCTCGTTATTCAAAATCAGGACAGCGTCTGTGATTTCTTGTATTAAATCACCCACTGTTATCCGGATATGCGTGTTTTTTATACATATACACTCTTCCACTGAGGTAGCCACCGGTGATGGAATCCTTTTTTCCATCTCAACCACGGAAGATTCACCCTTTTCAATTCAAAGAAATACAAGTTATCAACAATTATCTGACCCTTAGGGTAAGTTCACACTATAACAGATAACTATTCATACCGGACAAAGCTTCTCTCAGCTTTAGACATAGGATAGACTTGCTACAAGTCGACCTCTCATAAGTTCTTAAAAGTGAGCGAAGAGAGCTTCAATGCACGAAGTCGCGCAGCGATCGAGCGAGCGACGAACTCTCGAGGTGGACTTATTTCGCCTGAGGGGGTTTAAATCATATTACTAATTCACGCGGGAAAAAAAGATTGGCATATGCTCTTAAAAAACAAAATCTCAATAAACTCATAGCCCGTTGCTTTTTTCTCTTTCTCCTCCTTCCCTCCTTTCTCCTCTCTCTCTCTCTCTCTCTCGGTTTTTTCTCTTTTTCTTCTTCTTTATTAAAAAAAAACAATACATAGGGCGTAGCCTTAACTACTGTATGTAGAACTTGGCCGATAAATGCAACGATTTTAGACGTGTTTCACCAGTCGAACAGAGAGGATCATTTAGCTTTTGTGAATTCTAGTAAGAAAAGAAATAACTCCTTCTTCTTACATGTAAACTAACCTGTTTCGGAACTTCCTCAATATCTGCTAAAGATGGAAGTCCATTCCATGGGGTGTCTTCTTCGTCCTATAAGAAAACAATATTTGCAGCAGGTCAATAGTCCATCCAATTTCACTTATTCAGTTTACGCTCTATAGAAACTCACCAAAATCGCCTAGTGACATCAGTGAAGCTGGGGACCTTTCCCCTCACCCTTCCTTCCCCCAGCAATGTTGAATAATGATCAAAATGGGTGGAAATGAGTCCGTTTGAGGTCACAACATTGTCGGGGGGGGGGGAGTTGGGGAATCAAGGGTTGAACCCAAAACCGATCCAAAAATTGTCATTTGGAGCAGAGTCCTATGTAACAATTGCGTAGAAGGGTAATCCACCGTCCCGGGGGGGGGGGGGTACTCCCTAAATTGGGCTATATAGGTATGTGCGGCCCCAAAGGGTAGGGTTTTTCAGCCGTTTTGGTCATAAATTGGGTATCGATTTTGGCTATTTTGCCGCCATTTTGGTCATAAATAGGGTAACGATTTTTGCACTGTAGTCTCAACTTTGCAGTATTATAACCTACCTAATAAAAGCAGATAAACATTGCCTTTAACATTGGTCTGAACTAGGGAAATAATTATAAGGCAGGTCTGAAACAGGGTATTAATTAAGGGTCAGGTCATAAATAGGGTATCAAATTTTTGGTTAGGTCATAAATAGGGTAGGGAAAATCGCAGATTTTGGTCATAAATAGGGTAAGGGTTTTGGGAAGCGGGCCGCACACCCCTACCCAATTTTTCTGCGAGTACCCCCCCCCCCCGGGTCCACCGTGTCCCAAGTTCGTTTGATCTTAACGGATAAGAATATAAATACAACAAACTGGAAAAAAATCTGGAAACCTGCTCCATAACTGTGCGCGATGACGCACATGAAACTTGTGTAAAATGTTCTGAGTACAATACGACTGCATACCTCTGACGGGGCAAACAAACTTTCTCCTACTAAATCAGATGAAAATCTGGATTCCAGTCCCTCCGTTAGTGCGACCGGCGATGAACTCTCACAAACAAGCTCGATAGAACACGAGTGTCGTCGCTCCAACGATGACAACACATACTTTCCGATTCCTTCAACGAAAAACTTGCGAAGTCCCGGTTGGCTCAAACGTACGGTTGCCACGGTAACATGACGAGCAACGTCGTCCAAAAGCGTGCGAAATTTGCCGAGTTCTGCTTTCTCCGAGCCATTAGGATGATCGTGGTGTGACGGTTCACCGCTTTCTAAATTGGTTAACGTTCGTTTCAACTTCTTCAATATTTTCTTAGAATTCGGAAAGTCACGGGGCCCGTATTCTGATAAATACTCCAAGAGAGAGCTTTTTCTGTTCTCCAGCTGCCAGAACATGTCTGAAGCTGGGCGCCAGTCAACGCTAAATAATTCCTGGAGGTTTTCATTTTCACAGAGGGCAGGTGGCGGTGAATCAACGTCGATTACTTCCATCTCTGATCCCTTTAGAATTCCTCACTCTGAAAATAATAAAATAAAAAACAAAATGAAACAAAAACAAAGAGAGGCGTGGGTATTAGGATTCACGCGCTGTATCTCAGTAGTGTATCGTATTTAATTTTTGAGGGGGTTTAGTTGCCCCGTCTTTAGCCTAGCCAGTGCCTAGTAAGTGCGAGTCTGTGCCTTCCCGCATACTATTTAGTGTCTAGTCTGTCTTTTCCTGCATACTATTAAGTGGATAGTCATTTCTTTTTATATGTTAATAACTGGAATTTCGCGTAACAACTTTATACTAGATATAAAATACCAGCCTAGGCCTATTACCCGCCATTAAAGTAATATTAACAGACAATAGACAAAATGTTGAGTGTTGTCTTAGTTTGAACGGCAAAGCAATGGCAATGGCTAAAAGATTAACGAAATTTTATCACGTTTATCGAAATCGAAGTAGCTAAGGTTTTTGGTTAACCAATCAGGATTGAAATAAAGTGTTTTCAGTTTCACAATGAGTTTTTGTTTTAATTTGCTGATGACGGATATTTGGAAAAAATTGCAATTAAGCGATTCTTGGTGTTGCTAGGCAATCGTTCTACTTTTCTGCCTTTTTGGAAGAAAAAACAAAGCATGTTTGGGCAAATACTGGTTGAAAAATTATTTTTTTTTTCCTATACGTCTTTTAATAACTAGTTAGGTTGTAACCGCCACGCTAAAGCTAAACGTAAAAAGCCTTCAACGTCCCGAATGTGTTTTTTTGTCCTGAAAGGCCTCGATTTGTCCTTACTGTCCCTAAAATGTCTCTCTCGTCCTGATTTGTCTCTTTAGTCCTTCTAATGGAACAGTTTTATAAGGTTAAAATTTGTTGAAACCGTTTTTTGGGGGGTTGAGATTTCAAACGATCTGCATGGTTAAGCGGGTGTGCCGTAATTGCCCAGTTCCGAATTGTGCGTGGATCACTTGGATTTTACCCAGCGAAGAAAGTGGTTACAAGAAAAGAAGTTACTACAACCTGAGATAAGGGTGGTGCTCTATCCAGCAAAGACAAGCAAAGAAGTCACCTTGTCACGGTTTTGGAAGCCATCTTGTCAAGTACAGTATGTTGCCCAGTATCCGGCCACTTCAGTTTAACACTACAAAAAGGTCCAGTTCAAACGTCGATCTTTTCATGTACCGAACTTAATACCTATTTAGGTGGACCAAAATTATATAAGTTCGACGGTTTATTCGGACGTCGAGCTTAATTAGTCGCACTCAATTCATTTTCACGATGTTCAATGGTCTAAAATGCTTAAAAGTGAAAATAAATTTTAGTAATTTACGCATCAGGTTCGGCACATGAGAAGTTCGAAGTTCGAAACGAAGTGGCTCCACAGTCGAAATTCCCATGTGGGCCACTCGATCTTAATTCATGGGTCGACCATAATTAGATATGTCGAACTTTAAAATTGATTCAAACAAACGTCGATCTTTTCATGTACTTAATTGAAGGGATTGGGTTCGGTAAATAAAAAGATCGACGTTTGAACTGGGCCTAACTTTCCTTTGTCGGTCGCAAAAGCTCTGAAATTTGGCCCAGAGACAATCTATTTAGAAATTAAAGTGTTTGTATGAGAATCTATTAATGTCGAATAATTTCCGTAAAACGGCTGTTCTCAAAAAAAAATGTGAATTGTAAACTAAAGCTACATAGCAAAGGATTCTACTAACAAATGTTTGGGGCCGTAACTGTGCTTCAATTTCTCCAGACGCTTGCTATATCTGTCTGCACGGGAAATTTTAGTCGGCAGGAAGAAAAATTTTTACAGACAAATGTAACCTATTTTTAAAAGTGGTTTCAGCTCATGTAGCGGCATGTAACGCCCTCAAAGTTTTTCAGCAGAATTGTTAGGAGTGAAACTTCAGTTTACAATTCATATTTTTTTAGAACAGCCGTTTTACGGACATTTTTCGACATTAGATTCTCATTACGCAGTTGCCTACTTGTCAAGATGGCTTCCAAAACCGCGACAAGGTCTACTCTACTCAGAATGCATGCATGCAGTCAAGAAGCAAAACACCGATCCACTAAAGCAGCAAGAGCGGCAAATAGTCTTCTATCAATTATCAACACCAAGAAAAATGAAGAAATCGAAAACACTGAAGTCTCTTACAAGGAACAAGGAAAAAGTAGCAGAGAAGGCTAAAAGAATGTCCAGTTCCTGGGTCGCTCACTTTGAAATTATTAAGCCTTAGTGTTTTTAGCTGGGTAACGTTTCAGTCATGCAGCTAGCTTCCTCATACCTGCACAAATCAATGCCGTCATTACTAGCCAGCTCTTGCCTTCCCGCTCGATCCTTTGCAATTCACAGTTATAACTCCAAGGAGGCTAATTTAACGGCTTGAGGACAAAGGTGGACGCCTAGTAACCCAGCCTTCGGCAACATCTTTAGTCAGGTCTCTTAGTGCAAAATATAGGCCGGATCGTTACAGACGTGACAAAAGTGTCAAATTTGGCACAGAGCTTCCTTAGCACCTACCGATTAATACTGGAGGGGGTGCCCGTTACAAATGGTCCTAATTACAGATAAAAGGGGGGGTTAATTTTCACCTATAATAGCAGATTGGGTGTCCTGTGGTGAGTACTCTTCTTGTTTGATTTGGCTAAAAAACATTTGTTGCAAATTTTTAAGTTTTTAATTTGGTAACGTTTAGTTGTTGTTACACTGTTCAAAATAGTTTTACATGTACATAATACTGACTAGTTCCCAGTCTCCACACGGTAAGTGTGGCCATGTTCATTGTGCGGACTGTGCGGCTATCAGTGTCACTGCTAAGACTTGCCAGTGATAATATCATTACATATCAATTTAAACAGATCACAAAGCCAGCTCTCAAAGATGTCATACAATAACATAAAACTCAAATGTATCACATCCTAAACGATAGAATCGTTAAGTTTGACATGCCACATGAACGACCTCATGAAACGTAACTGACAACGCGCCAACTTTGTAATTGTGCAGCTAAGATTAGATTATAATTTGCTTCGTTGGTAACCCTGTCCTTGAGATAATGATTAAAACATGTCAACCTCGTCCTCAGGGGGGAAAGGAGGAGCAAGGGTGGCACAGTTGGTTTGTCCGCAGCCTTCGGGGCGAGAGGTCCCGAGTTCGAGCCCGGTGTCAACACCTCCTTATTTCAACTTCTCTTTTTTCTGTGTAGCTTTGACTATCTTTAAATACCTTTAAAACGGAGCGCGGGTAAAAGGAGCGCACCGTCGACCTCAAGTTTATCACTTATTATTACTGTCACGAGTTATTGACGTAAAATATGGTCGCTTTACCTTTTTCTACCTTTTTATTAAGCCCTGGGGACGAGGTTGTAAAACATGCCTCTCCAGGAATTTTTAACACTCTTTATTTTTTGCACATTTGCATTTAAAAATAAGTGTATGAGATCCCTGCATGCCTATACACCTGTAAGCGGCTCATTCACTTCAGAGCCCTTGGACCAGAGTGTTAATGGTACGTCTATACGATCTTTCAAAAAAAAGGAAGGTCGTCGCGTGCGTTACAATTTACAAACAAACTAACTTCAGAAGAGCTGAAATTTACAGGAACAAGGCCTCTTTTAGCCAACCAATGATGCATCATTTATGAAAATGAAAGTAATTTGTTTGATGCAATTGGGCGAATACCCCGTGGTTACGAAATCTTACGATCATGAATTCCTCAAGAGCAATTCAGTTACCAGCTTTTCACAAAATAATGCTATGGAAAATTACATAAAATACCAAAAAAGCAAGGGTCAACAATAATTATGGCCTGGTCCCTTATAATAATGGAGTGGTCATGATAAAGAAGCCCACCAGCCCCAACTTTCACCACTCAAACAGATTTTTGACAGATTACATACTGCAAAACTTTGCATTCACTTATGCCTATGTTGCCACACCAGGAGCCTAGAAATCGGCTCCTGGTCACACCTTGTTTTTATTGCTGAATATCATTCTAAAGAGCTTTACGAAATATTTTCTTAGTAGGGGTGTTTTGAACATGATTGATATTTAGAGATGGTGACAAAAACGAACACAGCAATAGTCACAAAACAAGACGCATGAAACAATATAATATAATATAATATAATATAATATAATATAATATAATATAATATAATATAATATAATATAATATAATATAATATAATATAATATAATATAATATAATATAATATAATATAATATAATATAATATAAACAATATAATATAACAACAATAATATTCGTTTAACACCGATGTAATGGCTTCTTTGGCTGCTATGCTGACGTTCTTGAAGATGGCCGGTAGTATCACAGCTAGTCCCGGGTTAGGTATACCGTTTATTACCAGTTTCACGGTTCCTGAGACTTAGGACCTGTTAAAATAAAGGTGGGAGACCCTAGGTAGGTGAGGTAACCTGCTTAGTTGGGGTAAAAAAATAACCCTCCTTTACATGCAATCTTACAACCCCGCCATCCTGGGGTGCAGTTTCTCAAGATTAGATGAATGGTCGCTAACCATGTAAACAAGAAAAATGCTGGCAAACCACGTCTACGCTCAATTGCCGCTCTTGCTACAACCTTCAGTGTTGTGGCTTTCTATTTGTTACCTTTAATAATTATGTGAAGCCACCCAGCGCCAAAGTGAATTTTGCGCGAATTTGATGTATCTCGAATCCGACCCCTACTAGCCTGGGTTTCCTCACCTTGAAACGTTGACATGGCAAAATTTGACCTCAGCTGAGAGGGTTACCTGGTGTGGCAGACCGGGCTACACACCTTGAAGGGTGACCCCACCTATCATGTAAACGTGATCAAATTAAAATGAGAGATTATATGGACAGGCGGGTTACCCCACCTAAGTGGGTTACCATTCCTACCTGGGGTCCCCTTCCTACATGTAAACAGGCCCTAAAAGTTAGCCCGGCCCCCTTTCTACAGTTTCAGCAGTTAAACTATTCACCATTTATCATTTGAGTCAATCTTGTACCACTTGAGTCTCACTTTTACGACTTGATAAGCTGTTATTATTTTTGGACATGAGTGCTTCAGTGCCAAATGTAGAGGCTTCATGATAAACTGTGCTTTTTTTTGAAGCTTGGGCTAACTTGTTTCTTTTTTTCGTTTATGAGACCAGATTCTTTTTTGTTTGTTTTTGCTTTGTAAAGCTTAGACAAACTGCGGAAATTGTAAATGATATGACTTGTGCCACGGTGCTTGCTTCTCTGTCAAAACATGCACTTGCGTCCAGCAGATAACTGGATAAAGAGAGACTGAAAGGCATCCAGGCCTATGTTAAGCTGAAAAATTAATTACCTCCCTAGGAAAGAACTATTTTGGGTTCTGTCGTTTCGTTATTTGCTCTTCATGAATAGCTGTCATAAATCCCTGATAATATGTGATACAACAGACTCTTTGACAATTTCTTTTTTCTGAAATTTTGTTTGCTTTCCTCAGCTTAAAGTGACATGTAACGACAAGTAATACTTGATAAATAAGGCTTAAGCCACACAATAAGGCCTTCTCTAATTGAAATACATTAGAAAAGGAGAAGAGACCCCAGAAGCTGAGTACTTGCAAGTTATGAAGCAAAGACGAGGCCATCTTAGAAATGACTTACGAAAATGTGGGCGGACTGTGGACTTGCTTTTAAGGGCACAGTAATAATCAACTTAATTACACAATCAATAAGCAAAAATGGATGGGAATGCCAGATGTTCGAGTGAAATTGTTGTTTACAACCTGAGAATAGAATTCAGAGTGATTTAAGGTATTAAATAACAATTTTCAATCAAAACACCACAGGAACCCCAGCAGGTGAAATTTACAATAATTAAATACTGTTTAGCACGCTTCAGTGGCATATTTGCATTGGGCACCCCCTCTAATATTCATGGTACTGCAATAAGCTATCGCTGTGCAAAGTTTAGTGCTTTTGTCAACTCTGTAACGATCCTGACCCTAAGAGACCTGACTACTTTTCAAACATCGTGTTATGAAGCGGGGGGTGGAGGGGTGGGGGGGAAAGAGACGAGGTCTGGGACCAAGAAACAATGTTCTCACAACTTGCAAAGCGGTCACCCTGCGTGGTGGTCAGCGGATAAGTGCACTTTTTCTCACAGTCACAGTAAATATTTTTGGACTTTTTAGAAGCAAGAAGCGAACCGGCAGAGGAAATCAGAAATGCTTAAAAAATTGAAAAAAATAAAATATAATGCATCTTTGTTTTTCTTTCATATCGTATTTGTCTTTCGGTACTGAAATTGCGGAGAAAACTAAAACGCAGCCGTGTTTAATAGATCTTAACCAACAACAACGCGCTCGATCGATTTATAGGTTACATCGTTTTTGCAGGGAAATGATAACTTGATGCTGATAAAAATTACTGGAAAAAGTGTCAAATTTATCGGAAGCAAGTATATTCAGAGGGCTTTATAAATATGAACTTACAGCTCTACATATCATAACTGAATAAACATCCACACTTCATAACATTTCACTTCGTTTATTAAGATCAGTCAACACCTTGGATCCAACGTTAAAATTCAAAACGATTCTAATAAACAAATCACAACTACTACTGAAAGCTCTGTACCTTGAAGCGACTTAAACTTTCCTAAGGTTTGCAGCAATACACTGCTCGATAGCTCAACTCTTCGGCGATTCTTATCAGCCATACGGAGCTATGTGTTGCACATTCCAACCTCTGCCGAGAGAAATTGTTTAACAGAAAAAGAAAACCACACACTATGTCTGAAAAGCGACATAAAATCAATAAAATTGCGAATTACCAAAATATAATAGTGAGAAACAGTCCCGCCTTCGACCGCCATGCTTTTGTTTTTTCTCAAGACCGTTGATTTATGGTTTTTGACGTAATGCGTTTGATCAGTACACAAATCCGCTGGCAAGACCCTCGCTGATCGCTATGTATGGGAAGTAGCTTCCCTCCCCCACCCCTGGATCGTGTACTTGCCTAAACATGCATTGCTTCTTCTTTGTTCCCTGCCCACTTACGGTGTCTTAGTTCAAAGTTAATGATTTTGGGAAAAGGAGTTGTACCTGGAAACAACCAAAAATGAGCTTTTCAAGTTGATAATGAAAGAACATCAGTACTTCGAGTACATTGTAAATACAACAATACTCTTTATTACAGGAAGTGAAAAAAAAAGGGTTTTAATTCCAAGAAAATGTAGTGGTTCGTTGAAGGCTGGTCAAGGTATAGGTTACTGGAGAATAGTAGCTCGTAAAAATCTTGTATTACACGAAACCGTTTACATGCGTACAATGCATAACAAGTGTCATTCTTTACACCAAGGTTTTATTATACCAGGGTTCATTATAATAATTGTCGTTTACAAATTATAATATTCTATGTTTTAAACTCTTAAAGCCTATGCTAAAAACAAGTTTACATCAAATGGGTAATAAAAGGCAAAAAGTCTTGTCAATTAGTACTTATTAAATGAACACAGGCCATTTTCGAAGTTCCTTCAGCCTCTTTAAAAAGAGGGTCCTATTGTCATGGTAGTGAAACTGATTTTGTTATGAATGGTTGTGAACCAGGCCTCACTTTCATGAAGAGGCTTAGAACAACTCAGAAGTAGGTCTTGCTACTTTCTGCAGATCTGTGTGCATTTTGAAATTGCTCCTTAGCTTTTACATACATTTACGATATAAGTAATGTTTAAAATGTGATTCTCATCTTGTAACTTTTGGCTATGTGTGGAAAACTCTAAAGCAGAGTGTAGCCCGGTGGGCATGGATTCCAGTTTTTTCAGTGTAATACTATTGTAATCCTGTCAGAGTCAAAATTAAACTATCTGTGTTATCAAAAGGAATCGTGGATTTCTATAATATAGTCAAACATAGCCAACCTTTATGAAGCAGCCACTTGGCTGTATATGTTGACTACATGTACCCGACCATGGAAGTTATTTTTGGTTGTCCAAGGCAGAATGTAAATCATAGCTCAGAGAGTTCAAAGGTTATTTACATAAAGCGCTCTTTGTTTCATGCAATAATTAACTATCAATTTAAGACCAGGGAAATGAAAAATGTAGAGAAGTTGGTGAAGCAAATAGTTCAAGCCTTAAAGTCTTGTTAGAATAGACTGGGAATGTGCATTTTTTGTACAATCTGTGAGATTACATTCCTGGTAGGTGGTCCTTGAAAGTCGAATGTGGACCCTGGAAAGTCCTTGAAAAATAATTGCAATTTTTTGCCCCGGGGGTGGGGGTACTTCCTTATAAGAGGCTAATCGGGATGTGCCGCTGGATGGGGTCGCATTTTCACGACTGGATTGACTATAATGGGATCGCACATTTTCGGATTTTTTGGGTTAAGACAGCATTTACGGTTTTAGAAACGTACCAGAATGTTTGTAC
This sequence comes from Porites rus, assembly GCA_964035705.1. NCBI lineage: Eukaryota > Metazoa > Cnidaria > Anthozoa > Scleractinia > Poritidae > Porites > Porites rus. The sequence continues at coordinate 2,641,276 of OZ038001.1, forward strand.
TGCAGATGAAAAGTAAGTGTTCTTCATTCAATCTAAAAAATGGGTCAATTCATAAAAATAGAAAGTGACTAAGTTGGGATCGCGAAAATTTCATATTTGCCCAAAAGTTACTAAGATGGGGTATATAATTGGCCACAGAATAGACTGTAATGGGGTAGGGGCTCTGAGAGGCCAGCGGCACATACCAAGCAAAAATTAACCCAAGTACCCCCCGGGTTTTTTGTATGAACTCTGTATTAGGATGGGGCTTGCTCCTGAATTCCCCCTAGGGGAATGGACCCAGGGTAACTTAGAACATCGCGGATAGAACAGTGTCTCTTAGTGGGAAACTTTTGCTCGTGGGATTGGAATCCCGGAAATTTAAGCTCAAGGATTCCGGAATCCCGTTAATGAATGAAATCAGTGATCCTAGTTCCACAAACAAAGAATCAGGAATGCACAGAGTAGAATCCAGTATCCAAGACTATCTTGGATTATTATGAGCGAGAAGAAACGTCTGCTGTTCGCAGGCTAACTCATTGTATGTACCCAGAAACTTGTACTCTTAGTGACAAAGTTGTTGACCAGTTACATCAGTAATATGTACATTAAGGCAATTGGCTTCAAAGTCAGGATATGGTCAACTTGGTGACGTGTAATCTTTCTACTGAGAATAGATCTAACTCTACGGTAACGTACACATGAAAACGTGAAGGGACTGAGACTACAAAAACACTAGTACCACAACCACACATTTTGAGCATGCCAGAGACTTTTCGTACGCGGTTTTCGGTTGCGGCAAAAGGCCGAAGACGTGTGGGCCTTCGGTTGACCCCGAAGCATCTCCGCTGCAATCAACCACCTCACGCAAGAAACTAAACTCTGGTACCTAGGAAACCTTGTCTAGTTCTTGCTAACGAAGGATGATTGACTTCCCACAGTAGTCCTCGTTCAACACCCTGCATGAAGTAATATTCTAGCGTATCTATTCAATGACGTTTTTACTGAGCAGCTGTGTCTCTTAGAAATTTAATTCCGATCTACAGCGGATAGAGCTGACTCTCAATTTTGACTGAGTGTTCCCATCAAATGGAACAAAATAGTCCCGGTCTGGTGTTGAGGTATCTCTAAATTATGTAAAAGTAATCAAATTCTCACGATAACATCGAGAATCCTTAAATACAACGAATATTCTTGGATTACTTTTTCTGTCCAGAACTGAATCAAACAGGACCTCAGGAACGTCGGGGCTCTGCGGAAGAGGTACTAGAAGGCCCTTACGGCCCTCCACGTAGAATATAAGAAATGGTTACTTGTTTAGGTACAAATCAATGTTTATTTCTTTTTAAATAAAAATTTTACATTCTGTAGATTTGTCAAAACATTCAAGCAGTTATTTGTACATACGTTATGGTGTTAATATCAGTTATTAATGTTTTCTGATAGCAATGATTTCTGTGGTACTGTATGAGGACAAGTAATGTTCTTCACTTGCAGTATACTGTTCCTATTTAATTTAACTTGACTGTAAATTGCCAATTGGCGTGTTGTATAGTGTCTACGGTATGGCTGGTCTATTTTGTCCCCTGGACATGGGTAAAAAGCTGTATTCATGGCATGGCTCTTGTCAATATATTTACACAAGGAAATATTTTTATGAAAAAAGTACATAACGTTTATTTACACAGGAGCTTGGGAAGTTCAGAAAAGTACACACACAGTGGTCAGGTGACACTGATAAGCAACGTTGAATTTCGACCTTTCAATATGCGCTTCGGTGCGTTAGATTACTTAAGATTGCATTTTAAACTCTAAGAACCATTCTAACAAACTAATAACGAGATTTATCCTCGAAACTCTCACGTTTCATTGAGTGCTTGGACAAAGTTAGCCTGCGTAGCAGGCACTTGAAAGTAGTGAGCGAAAGAGAGAACGGGCGCGCGCGAGGGAGACACGCGAGGTTCCACTCGCATGGCGTTCTTGTGCCCTACTTCCAAGCGCCTGTTACGCAGGCTAGGAAAAAGTAACCAAACGGTCCAACAATCACACCAAACATTTTCTTTGCAAGGCACTATAAAATAGCTAGCTACCGGAATATTACAGCAAGCCAACACAACGACTCTTTATTCAGGAGTCCTGCTCAAACGGTGTATGGTAAAACTAACCAAAATTCAAGTACCTCGACCAATGGCCTTTTTCACGTTACCTAACGCACTTGCTAACAAAGGATGATGGATCTCTCACGACAGTCAAGCTCGTGAGGAACTTGATCTCGTGCAATACACGGTAACGGTAACTGTCACAAAACTTGGGTGTGGCCTTTATCTTCTGCAGAGGTACATTCACCAGGGAAAGAGCAGTGAAAAAATCAGACGAGAATAAAGGCATAAGAGACCTTTAGCATTAGGTTTTTCATGGGAATTCGCAAACTGCAGTTTCACGTTGCTGGGATTTCAAATTTTAGCAAGGTGTTCATTGTTTTGTGCCGCCATGTTGTTTTTCTTCAAGTCAAACTGCATCACTTTTATCAATAAAAAAAAAAAAAATGGGATAACTCATTTATTCGAGTTCAAAAATCGAACAAGCACAGCACAGCCGGATAAAGAAAGCTATTTCGTGCCTTTAAACGTGAGGCTCAGGAGGGGAATTTTCGAGCCGCAGGAATTTTTTTTCGTTATCGAAATTCCTTGTATGAATTTTTTTTAGGCCATAGCATGAATATTTTTTAGGATTAATTGGCGTGCATGAATTTTTTTTTCATTTAATTTTCCCTTGCCATAAGTCAGTTGCCATAAGTCAGTTACCATAAGTCAGTTACCATGAGTCAGTTACCGTAAGTCAATTACCATAAGTCAGTTGCCATAAGCCAGTTACCATAAGTCAGTTACCATAAGTCAGTTGCCATAAGTCAGTTACCGCTGGGCGTGAACTGCAAACTGCATACGCTATCCAAGACCGTGGTCACGTGACATTCACAGGTTTGCGGTTTTCCATGAAAAACTCGATGCTAAAAGTCTCTTATGCCCTTATTCTCGATTTTTTCACTGCTCTTTCCCTTGTGGATGTACCTCTGCAGAAGATAGAGGCCACACCCAAATTTTGTGACAGTTACCGTACGCGTAACGCGAAGGAATTGTGTTATCCTAGCCTGCAATGCAGGCGTTTTCAGCTCCTCGTCCGCCCAAAATACGCCTACACTGCGGGCTGGAGTTATGCTAGGCTGGTGTTGAACTATTTCTAAGTTATGTAAATGTAATCAAATATTCGGGATAGCACTGAGAATCCTTGAATACAACGAATATTCTTGGATTACTCATACAGTCCACAACTGAATCATACAGGACCTCGGGGACCTCGGGGCGCAGCGGAGGAGGTACTAAAAGGCCCTTACGGCCCTCCGAGTAGAACCCCACAACAACACGGGCCAAATACATGTGCCTCAGCTTGTTATTGTCAGGCGCTGTGTAACCCATCGAATACGCGGCGTTTGTAGCGAAGTACACGCCGTTTCCATAAGCCACTCCTGAAACAACAGAGAATTGGTTTGGAATTAAGATGGAGTAATTTTTCCTGTTGTCATTTCCGATATTTGCAGCGTGAAACTAGTCGCAGGGAAATCTGCGTTACGAGACGCTAAATTGGGACAAAGGACCAAGAAAGCAATAATTGTCAAAGCCGAGGGAAAGTCAAAAAGAAAACTAAAAAGCGCAGCTGTTCCAATTCTTATTTTCCTCTCTCTATTTTCAGATGCACTCAACTCTCTCACAGCGACCACTTTATAAATAACCGTTTTGTTTCTCAGTCAAGTACTGTTTCACAAACTCTCTTGCAAGCGACCACTTCTCAGATATTTTAAACTTTTCTCGCTTACGGGAGAGTTCACTACATTTTCCCTTTGGTTCTCTCTCGTTCCAGACCTCCTCAGTACCAATCATTGGCCATTGAGACTGGTCGGAGTTTGTCTCCGGCGAATTGCACTATGAGACTTGTGCGCAAGGAGGTGAGAGCGTCCCCCAACAGCCCCGAACAACCGCACCTACCTAGTCTTGCCCGATCACTTAGTGACCAGTAACTTTCTCAGGAGCGGATCCAGAAAATTCAGAAGGGGCGGGGGTACAGAGAAAACAGCCTACATTTCCCAACGCCATCATTGGTTTCACCACGAAATGACGTCTGAGAAACGAGCACACACCCTAGATGTAGGCAGTGCTTCTGATTGATTGAAGCAAATCTTTCACAGCACTTTCTCAGCACTTTCTTAATTTGCCATTTTAAGGAAAGAGAGAAAGGTTTAAAACAAAACATGGACAAAACTACATAGTCGACTAACCATTCCTTCCGCAAAAGCTTCTATTGAATCCTTGTAAGTTGATGGCCCTTACATTGCATCCTTTGGTACCATGAAACAATTGCCGTTCATTGTGGTTTTTAAGTCCCGACCTGCAATTTGTATTCTCCACCTCTTGTCTGTGCATCGTGTACTGCTTGTAAAGGGGCAGATTCTGCACTCGCTCTATGGTTACTATGCTACCATTCCCTCCTGTGCTATAAAACATACTGGCCACGTGTTGGTACTCTGGATTCCCTGGTAAGATATTTACCATGGCAACACGAGCTGGAGCTCCGTCGATTAAACGCGGTTGAGGTGCCCAGAAATGAGGGATAGAATCAGCTGGGAAAGGAGAAAACGAAAGAAACGCTATAGTTGTATTAAAACGTCCACTGTCGCGTTATTTTTACGTCCGTATGCGCGTAAATAAAATAGAGGCAGCCTTGAAAGTTCGCGTGTGAATGAAAATGGTGAGGGCGGTCAGCTATTGGTCAGTGTTTTTTTCTCAGTCTCTAGTAACAGTCCCAGAGGGCTTTGCTAAAGTTAACTCGGCCCAGTCTTTTGCTCGGATGGTGGTGATCATATTCGCCACTTAAGAAACGAAAAGGAAACTGGAGCCGAAATGCGTCCCGCAATTTGTTATGGGATCGTTACTGGGGACGCGCCGGTCAGCTATTGGTCCCCTGAAACATTCCCAGAAGTCCTTTGGGAAGTTAACTCAGGTCATTTCTCTTTTTGATTCTGCAAACTTAGAGTTGGTAATCTATTTTGTATACGTAATTCCAATTATAAATTGTGTCCCCAAATTAGTATGGGGTTTTTCCCAAGCTATACGGCCCCTACACATTGATAAAGTTTTCTATCTATCTATCTATCTGACCTACCAGATTCCGCACTTGTTCTTCGACACAAAGGAAGCGGTGGGTAATTGCTCTGGCTGTACAACACGGTCATAGAATTAAAATCTACTCTGTACTCGCAATCGCTGACGAGAAGATTTACTCCTTCGCATTTTCGATTTCTGGCATCTTCGATGATAGCGCTGACCTCGTCGTTGAAACCAATCTCTTTGTCTAGAATTTTATAATGCCAGCGAACGTAATGAGCCAAGAGCTTGCGCTTTTCAATGTCATTTTGCTGCTCCGCGAGCCGCGTAATTTCCTCCCAAATGCGGCCTACAACAAAAGACACGTCCTCCGAGTTGCCGCATACAGTGATAGTAGAACTATTGTTATCCTCAGTTATTAAGTCTGCGTCATATTGCGAAGCAAGAGTACTGAGCAATGGCCAACAGTATTGGATAACCTGTGGCACCAACTTGTGGCTTACCCTTTGGGCAGCACGGTGTTTGGCATAAACCGTTCGCAAGCTATTAATGGTTGCCATGATATTCTTTTTGTCTTTGCCATAAACACGAAATTCCGTCGTGGAAAAAGGCGCCTTGGGGTTCCTGTTATCAAGTGAGTTTTCGAGCGAAGGAGGCGGATTTGAGTATTGAAGTACCGTTGGAATGGGGTCTTGGCCCTGAACAAACGAAGACAGAGGGGAATACTCTTCCAGATTTATAAAAGGAACAAATTGTGTCTTTATTTCTTGGGAATAGGTCCACAACATGCTCTCCAAAAAGAGACTGATTTTGATCTCACGAAGAAACTGGGGAGGGCGCTCTAAAAAGCTCAGGATACCTCCGGACAGTACCCGTGCCGACTCTTGAAAAGAAAGCCCCATACTCCCCGCGCCGATAGCCGGCAAAGCAATGGAACTGAGCCCATGGGCGTCGGCGAGCTGAAGGCCACGCTTGACACTCAGCTGTAAGTCGAGGATCTGAGGCGAGCCTGGGTAGTTGATCACGTGAACAAGGTGTTTGTAAGGGAGGTTTCCAGGTCCTGTTATGAGCGCCTCGCCCGGAAGTTGAGGGCCACTTCTCTCTATGATCCGTTTGCATTCTTCTTTAAGGCCAGGACCCGCAAAGCGAGCAATCTGAGCATTCAATACACCGCCGCTGTTTAAACACAGTCTCTCGTTATTCAAAATCAGCACAGCGTCTGTGGTTTGTTGTATTAAATCACCCACTGTTATCCGGATATGCGTGTTTTTTATCCATATACACTCCTCCGATGAGGGAGCCACCAGAGACGGAATCCTTTTCTCCAACTCAACCTCGGAAGATTTATCCTTTTCAATTCAAAGAAATACAAGTTATCAACAATTAGTAAAATTCAACTAGTGGTCTATTATCAACGCAGCGTTCTGATTCGTTGAGCTGCTACTATGCTATATGTTATAGTCCACCAGTAGCGAAAAGCGCCGGCGTTGAAAACCAAAACAACGGTGGCTAGATCGCGTTTTGGTAGCTAAAGTTGTTTTGTCTCGATATTCTTGACCAAATAGTTAAATTTTACTAAAAAAAATTATTCCTCTCGCCCTCATGGCCTCTGATGAGTCAATAGCTCATTCGGCTTTCGGCCTCATGGGCTATTGACTCAGAGCCCATTCTGGCTCGAGGAATAATTGTTAACTATCCGACACTTTGGCTATATACACACTATAGGCGGATTCATTGTGACGTCATTGTTTACATTTTTGCTCATTAGCATACGCGTTTACCCATAAAAGATATCGTCTTAAATACCAGTTAGGTTCAAGAATTAAAAGAGCTGGTTAATCTATGCAGTTTGTGCAAGTTTCAGCTCTTTGTAATCAGTAACAAAGAAAATAGCAGCAATTAAGAACTGCAAAATCTACTGGGTGGTAACACGTTAATGAGCTCATACATTCTTCGCCAATTTGGGGGTTTTTTAAAGAGAATTTCTCCTAAACTGTTTGGTATATCAGGCTCAAATTTTCAGAGATAACTGAAATTGTTAGGCTCTTTCAATATTCAGAAGTTTATTGGCTTCATCAGATAATGACAAGCCTATGCTTATGAGGCAAAAAATGTAAACAAGGATTAATATTCGCCAATAACAGATAGCTATTCAACCCTGATAGGGATTCCCTTCACACACAGGAACGCTGATTTTGGCGTGATTTCTATATCGAAGGGAAACTGCGGCGCGCAGATCTTGAAAGTGGATCATAACATATTGGATAGGTTCTGAACCACACTTAAGTGAAGTATGAACAGGTGTTCGGAACGTAGCGGAAGTGAATAAGGAGGGACAAGGATTGGAATACGCTAATACGGAAGTAAGTTCACCGAACCATCTCGGCCAGCCACTTTGGCACGATTTTCGATCGGTCGGCTTGTTTCAGTTCTGTGCCGTTGTTGCTTATACCATACCAGACAGTTTTTCTTGTCGGCACCAAAAGATGTCTAGTATAGTGTGAGCTCTTCTCTTGCAGATTTGATAATGTATACATAACACATGGATCATTATCATATCACAGAACAAGCTTAATGACTCATTTTCGAGTTGCTGATCTAACCCTCTCTCTTAAAACAAAGTGAGCTGCTCAACCATGCATTTACTTGTGAACAAAAACGCTCACTCTCAAATTAATGATAACGCTTATTCAGAAAGAAAGTTGCGTCGTATCGTCGCAAAGGAAACGACCCCTCTTCGAATAACCCCAGGTATTTCTCTATTGTTGTCTATTCGCAAAAAAAATCGGAGAAGGTACTAATACGCGCAAAGGCGCTGGAAAAGGAAGGAGACGTAGGTCCTTTCCCTGATGCAACGCGAACTCGCTAAAACCTTCGCATCAATCACAGAGCAGACAAGTACAGAAGCGACTGTGTACAAGTCAGGCTAATCATAATCATCGAGTTATTTCATCGCCCTCATTGAAGAAATACGCCAATAAACTGTTAAAGTCGAATTTGAAAAAAAAATACATAGAGTGTAACCTTAGCTACTGTATGTAGAACTAGTCCGATAAATGAAACGATTTTGCACGTGTATCACCAGCCAAACAGAGGGGGTCGGATCGTCATTTAGCTTTTGTGAATTAGAGAAGAAATACCTCATTCCTCGTACATGTAAACTAACCTGTTTCAAAACTTCCTCGATATCTGCCAAAGATAACAGCCCATTCCACGGGGTCTCTTCTTTGTTCTATAAGAAAACAATATTTGAAGCAGGTTAATAGTCCATCCAGTTTCACTTATTCAGTTTTAAACTTGTCTTTCCTGGGTGGACTTCTCTTCCCTTCGCGTGTTCCGCTCAGGCGCTCTATAAAAACTTACCAAAATCGCTGGTCGTGACGCTGCTACGGTAACCTGGTATCAGACGCTCCTTCTTCACTTTTTTTTGGAGAGGAGCGGGGGGGGGGGGGGGGGGGAACGGGGGGATTAGAGAGGAAAAGAAAAATAACGCCTGGTTGCAGGTTACCGCTTCACTTACATTAGAGGTGACTGAAAAGTGTTGGGACCTCCTAGTGATATTAGTGGAACTGGGGACTTTTCCCCCTCAACCCAAACAATGTTGAATAAGGAGCAAAATGGGAGGAAATGAGTACGTTTGGGATCACAACATTGTCGGGGGAATAAAGGGATGAACCCAAAATCGATCCAAAATTGTCATTAGGAGCAGAGTCCTATGTAACAACTACGTAGAAGGGTAATCCACCGAAGAACCACAACAGAATGGTAAAAAAATCTGGAAACCTGCTCCATAACTGTGCGCGATGACGCACATGAAACTTATGTACAATGTTCTGAACGCAGTACGAGTACATACCTCTGACGGGGTAAACAAACTTTCTTCTAATAAATCGGATGAAAATCTGGATTCCAGTCCCTCCGTAAGTGCGACCGGCGATGGACTCTCACAAACAGGCTCGACAGAACAAGAGTGTCGTCGCTCCAACGATGGCAACACATCCTTTCCGATTCCTTCTACGAAAAACTTCCGAAGACCCGGTTGGTTCAAACGTACGTTTGCCACCATAACATGACCAGCAACTTCATCGAAAAGCGCGCGAAATTTGCCAAGCTTTGCTTTCTCCGAGCCATTAGGATGATCATGGTGCGACGGTTCAGCGCTTTCTAACTTGGTTAACGTTCGTTTCAACTTCTTTAATCCTTTCTTTAAAGTCGGAAAGTCACGGGGCCCGTATTCTGATAAATACTCCAAGAGAGAGCTTTTTCTGTTCTCCAGCTGCCAGAACATGTCTGAAGCTGGGCGCCAGTCAACGCTAAACAATTCTTGGGGTTTTTCATTTTGACAGAGGGGAGGTGGCGGTGAATCAACGTCGATTACTTCCATCTCTGATCCCTTTAGAATTCTGTTCCAGGAAAGCCTTCCTCAATCTGAAAATAAAAAAAAGAAAACTAAACAAAACAAAACAAAACAAAGAAAAACATGGGTAGTAGGATACACGTGTTTTATGTATCTGGTGTATCGTGTCTTAATTTTTGAAGGAGTTTAGTTTTGCGTGTGGGCGATTTTGTCTGTTTGCACGAACACGACAAATTTTTGGAGGAAAACAATCTACCTTCTACAAAGAAAAGATTATCCCCGTTTTTAGCCTAGCAAGTGCCTAGCTAGTGCTAGTCGGTGTCTTCCCGCATACTGATATAAAGTGGATAGTTATTTCTTTTTATATGTTAATACACAGGACTTTCGCGCAACAACTTTACAATAGATACAAAAGACCAGCTTTGGCTTACCTGCTTTTAAAGAAATATTAATTGACAATAAACAAAATATTGTTTATTGTTTGTTGTCTTAGTTTGAACAACTCCAAAATAGTTTAGTATTTGTATGGTAACCAATAGCTAAAAGATTATCGAAATTTAATCACGTTATCGAATGTAGAAGTCGCTACAGTTTTGGGTTGAACAACATGTTTTCAGTTGCACTCTGAGTCTTTGTTTCAATATGCTGATGACGGATTTTGGCCCTAAATAGAACACAAAATTGCAATTAAGCGATTCTTGGAGTTGCTAGGCGATCGCTCCATTAAATTTTCTGCCTCAGTTTTTGGAACCGTTTAAACTCATAATTATTACCTTGCGGGTAAGCCTAGGCTATAGTAGTGGTGTTCAAAGGGAATTAGCAGTTTTTTTCGGAGAGCATAAGTGGGGTGCAAAAAATTAATAAATGGGGTTTATGAATAAAATGCGCGGGAAACTGTTGTTTCTCTATAGTATCAATTGAAAAGATACCGTAAGTGGGTGGGGAACAAAAGAAAAAACAAGGCATGTTTAGGCAAATACTAGTTTAAAAAGAATGTTTCTATTATACTTCTTAACTAGCAGGGTGTAAACGGCGCGCTAAAAGTCAGTGAAGGAAAAAAGCCTTCAATGTCTCGAATGTCTCCTTTTTTCCTGAAAGGCCTCGATTTTTCTTTACTGTCCCTAAAATGTCCTTCTCATCATGATTTCGGTCTTTTTAGTCCTTCTAATGAAACAGAAAATTTGTTGAAAATTTGTTTTATTTGGGTTGAGATTTCAAACGATGAACGGCGGCCATATTGAATTAATTCGATTTAAGGAGTGTTATAGGATGCCCAGGGGGCATGAGCACATTTCGTTTGTATTTTCGAGCGCTTTTCGGGACATTTTTTCTTGAATTTTTCTTAGAGTAAGATTGTAATGGGAAAAAAGATCCCTGTGCCGTGTTTGGATGTAATAATGATCGCCTTTTTCCCGAGAAATATACAGTGAAAGACCATATTTCTAATACTAAACTAGAAAAAGGCGATCATTATTACATCCAAACACGGTACAAGGATCTTCTCTCTCATTACAATCTCACTCTAAGAAAAATTCAAGAAAAAATGTCCCGAAATGTGCTCATGCCCCCTGGGCATCCTGTAATACTCCTTAAATCGAATTAATTCAATATGGCCGCCGTATCGGTAAAAAGGTCTAAAGTGGAGCTAAATATCACGTGAAACTATCTAATCATCTGGCAGATATACATCACTTGGATTGTATCGAGCGAAGAAAGTGGTTACAAGAAGAGAGGTTACTACAACCTTAGACAAAGATCGATGGTGCGCTATCCAGCAAAGACGAGCAAAGAAGTCAGAATGTATTCAAGAAGCAAAACTTCTCCACTCCAGCAGCAGGAGCAGGGAATAGATTAAGTCTTCTATCAATTATCAACACCAAGAAAAATGAAGAAATCGGAAACACACTGAAGTCTCTTACTAGGAACATAGGAAAAGTAGCGGAGAATATTAAAAATATATTATTAATATTTCAGTTTCTGGACGGCTCACTTTGTAATTAAGTGTTTTTAACTGGGTAACGTTTCAGCCATACAGCTACAATCCTCGCTAAATAATCCTTGAAACACCCCTTTCCCCTGTGCAATGTTGAGATGACATTTTACTCTTTCACTGGCTACAACAACATTGCAAAAGGGAGGGAGACGGAAGTGGTCTAGAATGTTCAAAGTGTTTCAAGGTTTTTGTCTAACATTGTAGCTTCCTCCTACCTGTAAAAACTTTATGCCGTCATTACTAACCAGCTCTCGCGTTCCCGCTCCTTAGCAATTCACGGTTATAAATTGTAAGACCCCAAAGAGGCTGATGTGATGGCTCGAATACAAGGGTAGACGCTTAGTAACTCTGCCTTCGGCAATACCTTTTCAAAGATCTTGTGCTTGCCTAAACATGCTTTGTTTTTTCTTTTGTTCCTCGCCCACCCACGGTGCCTTTTCAATTCAGTTTGAGAAACAACAGTTTCAAGCACATTTCATTCATAAACCATTTATTAATTTTTTGCTCTCTACTTTTGCCCCCCCCCCCCCCCCAAAAAAAAAACTGCTAATTCCTTGGACACTTCTATTAGCCCGGTCTTTTGTTTTATTGTAAGGTTGTTGCGCGAAAGTACAGTTATTAACAACTAAATGAAATGACTATCAACTTATCACTGACTTATTAGTACGCAGAAAGGCAAATGACTAGGCAGTCAAATTAGTATGAAGAAAGGCACTGACTAGGCACTGACTAGGCACTTGCTAGGCACCTTCTAAGTCCAAAGGGGTCTTATCTTTGCTGAAGGTAGGCCACTAAGGAGGTCTTTCATGATCAGTCAAACTTATGCTGACGGGCGCTCCTAGTTTACCAAGTCAAATGCTAATTTACTTTAATTTGTAAATGCATGATAGTGCACCAATTTTTTTCAACCACCTTAATAGACTGATTATTTCCGCTTTCATTTGTTTAAAAAGTGAATTTGCGTTCTTTCAATCTCGAACGCGACAACTCCAACTCATTTACTGTACAGCTGACTGTACTTAATCGTCACATGCAAGCAAACTCGTTTTGAGCCGAATTCCTAACAAACAGATTCAAGGTCAGAAAAAGAAAGAAAACGTCGCTTGTTTACGTCCTCCATAAAACGTGAAATTGGGCATTTTTCTGTTCCTTCCGAATATAAAAGCGTCCCTCTAACTTGTATTACTAGTAAATTCGATTTTCTGCGACGTTTTAAAGCTTGAAAAGCAAGTAACTTCAAACTAAAAGCATTCTGATCAGTACTGCTACCGGGGCGGATCCAGGATTTTTTTTTAAGAGGGGGTGCACTCGTCTCTTTCTCTACTTCAACACCAATAAACAACATTTTTTTTTTTGCAGAATACCAGTTGTATTAGAAAGCCGCAGGTCATCTCAGGGGGGAGGGGGGTGCGCACCCCCTGCACCCTCCCCCTAGATCCGCCCCTGTGCTCTGTAGCTTGTTTTGAAACATTTTTTGGTCCGATTATAAGTCCCCTCTCAGTTTATAAGCTGTCCTAAAACCCCTTAAGGGGTTGTATAAGCCGGAACTTACAAAGAAAAGTCTACAGTGTATTGTTTTATTTTTCACTCGATGTTCACTGACGCATTGTTATCGTAGTTGGAAGTTAAGTCTACCCTGACGTAAACCATAGGAATGAAGTACTTTTTCACGGTTCCTTTCTAGATCTATAAAGGGATATTATGAACGTGACGCAAATGTTATTTCCTGGTCGGGTAAGGTCTCGTCCGGTTTTAAAGTATCCGAATGCCGGATTCCTGCGGTCAGCCTGTGGAAAGTCATATGTGCTGACGATTTTCCAAGAAACCTTGCCTGATTACGAGTTATACGTGACATTCTCTCGCTATGTGCTCTTACGGATATATCACATGAACTATAAATCGAATTGCATTGTAAACGGTGTTCAAAACTCAGCAGATTAGGAATGTTTCCATTGTCTCAAGGCCAAATATTTCTTACACGCTGTAAACACACAAGCAAGCCAAAACAAATACAAAATAAAGATAATCGATAACAAGAGCCATGTCTCTTGTCGATAATCATGAACCACTGCGCGTGTTTTTCACATTTTCGTTACGTTCTTTTTTTGTTCTTAGGTCAAACGATACAAAGTCAACGTTTTAGGGAAAAAAGAAGACGTCGCTACCATAATACGTTTCTTCTTTCTCTCCTAGAATTGGCTAGAATCTTAGGATGAATCTACAGATTCTGACGCTCCCACAACAATGAAAATTAGTTACGAAAAGAGCAATGTTAGCTAGGGAGTAATCTCCATGTTATTGATTGGAGTTAAAGCCTCAAATTAGAGTAAAGATTCAATTCTTAATAACGCAATAAAAAAATTATCTTGGAGTGAGGCTAAGAGAATTATTTCCTGTAGATTTCGTTGACATACCGTTGATAGCTTTTCCTTGATCAGAATACCACGGATTCCATACCCGTCTGCGAGTGAAGTCAAGAGTAACCACAAGAAATAAGTGTAAAGACTCGCGTCTTTACAGTATACCGTCGAGCAAAATACTAATAATTCATGACAAGACAAGTTTAGGGGATTATACCTTAAGGTGGAATTCGATAATCGGGGGCACACGTTCTCTAGTGTTTTCGTCACGCCTTTGCTGACAGAAGAGGAGTGAATATCAAACTTGCGCGTAAAAGTGAAGTCACGGGTAATTTATATCTCGATTATGGCAAAATCTTGGAAATATTTTGATGAGTGCAAAAAAGAACAGGAAGAACAAGAAGAAGAAGAAGAAAAAGAAGAAAAGGAAACCAATTGAAAGTGGAAAAAGTCAGTTTCACGATGAGAACAAAAAAAAGCAAATAATATGAAAAGCGAACAAAACAGATCGGTTCTACCCCATTCGTTACGTAATTTCGCGGTCAAGATTTCACGAATACTAAAATAAACGCGTGAACGAATATAAGTGTATTCAATTATGTACCCTTCGAGCAGTGGTTTCTCCAGGCCGGACGCTTCGAGAAACCACTGCTCGCAGGGGATCAATTATGCGGTTGTATTGTGGTTTTTAACTCCCAGACATAGCTTCTGATAAACCCTCAAAATAAAAAAGGAAATTGGCACATTTTCCAGAGAGAATATAAAGTAGAGATTGAGTTTGAAGGTTTCACTTTAGGTGTTCAAACACTGGTCCTAGCCTTCTTTTCTTTTTTAATTCCAGTTGCAATGTATTATTAAAATTCTTGTCTTTTTTTTTAAGTGCTATCCAAAGTCAGTATTAATAGATTCCTATCATAAAATTTGTATGTCCACAGACTATACTGAGGACTAAGATATTTTTAACGTTCAACGAACTTAATTAATTTCCTTTTTCCAATTTCCCCGGCCAGTACACTGCGCCTAGCTATCGAATACTATTTTTTTTACTGTGACTAAAGATCGGAGACTGGTTAGGGGAATGTCTCCGGACGGACGAACATGGCTCCTGACACAGGGAAATACAATTCGTTGGCCTTAAATTTTAACATCTGGCTTAACATGACACCTGAGTACGCGATAAGCAAGAAAAATAAACAGTAAGAAGATAAGCTTTCAGCTTTTTATAAATGAAATTTGGTACTGTGCTGCAGAAAGGGACCTTAATGCCACCTCTTCACTAATACCCGGGATTATAGCTAAATATATAAAAACACCTGTTCACAGTGCGCTAATTGTCTTTAGTTTCCTGAGTGAATATGACACCAGGCATGACACCAAAAAATTTTTAACTTAATACGCATATTAAATTAAACTCGTTCGATTGTTTGGCACAAAAGTATGTTTTTAGAAACTTGCTAAAAATGGGAAAAGCTTTTTGCGGGAAAGCTTACGTCTAGTTTTCTGCCCAAAAACCTTCTTGACGTTAATTATTAACAGTAAAAAATATCAAGATGATACGATTTCCAAACTGAAAATACTGTATAAAACCCGTTTTTGAATATACACCAGCTCAACTCCGTTTATAAATTATCGGCCCCTAAAGATGCCAACGAATAAAAGCCGATCTCCTCTGCATCTGTCCCTCCTAAAAAGTGCGAAGATGTTTCGCTGAACAACGGAAAAACACGACAATTTCCCGACGAAACACCGACAAATACCTCCTCTTCAACAAAGAAGAACGAGGAAGTCGATACCGACTTCCAAGAAGATTCTATATATAGGCAAGGCTAATATTCCAGGCCCTTGCTCGCACGTTTTTTCTTTAAACAGCTTTATTAAGGAAAATACCTTTTAAGTCAGTTTCTCTTCAATGTCTTCAATCGTTAAATTGAACTTTAATATAACGCGACTAAATTTCCATAACCTACTCAAAATAGTCAAAATAATATGGATCGGCAAAGCATTACCGCAGGCAAATAAAGCCTTTTATATTTAGTTGTTTCAATTTGAATAAAAGACGCAAAACTTGTAACCACAGCCTTGCTATAATAAAATTATGTTAATATATCTGGTTCGAAGCGAGCCCAGAAATTTCAGACAAATTTATTTCGAGATCAGTATTCACAGGAAGTTGTTTCTAGATAAACAGACTTGACCCATTTTCACACACCGTCGTTTGAATGTTTCAGAACAAAAACCCGAGACAATCTTTATCAACATCTAGCCTTAAACATGCCGTAGAAAGAGGCTATAATCTTTGCTGGAGTAAGTAGTAAGCGTGAATCGTTTTCGTGGTGCGTACTGTTAAATTATTCACTTTAGAAGTAACAGTCGGAGAATGGAAAATTACTTACCCGTTACTAAAAGCAGTTCTGACGAAAACTCTAGGCATCTCTTGTGTCTGTGGTCGTCCAACCGTCTTTTAGCAAACGCACATAATAATGCATTTCTCCAAGGACACTGGTAGATGTCTACAAGGCAAAAGCATTATATTATCGTGCGTTTAATAGTTTTAAATTTATGCTGGTAACTTGATCTTCCGTAATACCTGCAAATCAATGAGGCGGGCGGGCGGGTATGGAAACTGCTTATTGATCTCTGAACCGCAATTTCCTGAAGCTCGTGTATTGAAAGGTAAATAAACCACTGAGAGAAAAGCTTGACAAAAGAATTCAAGAAGCGCCCAGTCCTCTAGTTTCGAGTGTTTTATAACCAACGTCAGTTAAATATATAGTTGTTCCAGAAGAGTGTCCAATGACTGAAATACACAGCATCAAATTGACAGAAGTAAGGGGTACCTTTTTTAGGTTTCAGGTATATAAACAGAAGGGTAGGGATGTCATTAGTTGAAGTATATGAAAGGATAGGGAAATCTGTCATTTGGGTCTGTAAAAGGACCAAAAAGGGCT
Source organism: Porites rus (assembly GCA_964035705.1). Classification (NCBI taxonomy): domain Eukaryota; kingdom Metazoa; phylum Cnidaria; class Anthozoa; order Scleractinia; family Poritidae; genus Porites; species Porites rus. The sequence goes on from OZ038001.1 coordinate 2,658,069, forward strand.
CGAACAGACGTTTTATATATCTGTGAAAGGGACCAAAAGAAAAAATTTCTAGTTTAGGAATTTATCCATGTTAAAAGACCGAGCATTTAAAGCAGTCAAAAGGGATGCCGTTTTCTAAACTAGGTATGTGTAAGGGGCACCGTTTTTCAGTAGAAGGTATACGAAAGGGGTCAGTAGGGGATTGGACCTTGGGGCGGAGCCTCCCCGGATAAAACTAGGGTGAGTACCCCCCCGGGAATTTTCTTTGTGCATGTCTCCGTTGATGCATTGCTGTGTATGTTGAAATGTGAAATTAACCCTTTAAGTCCCAATAGTGATCAACATCAATTTTCTCCTGACAATATCCATGTGTTGCCAAGAGAAATGGTTATGAGAGTTAATAAAATGATCACTAAAGAGAAATACTTTGATCTGTTAACAAACTCTCCCAACTAATTCTTCAAGGAAATGTATGAAGATCAGTATGGAGAATTCATATGTGGATATTGGTGCTTAAAGGGTTAGACACAGTGACGTTAAACAGTCGATTTAAATGTTCTTAAAACAGGGGGGGGGGCGTCTACAGAGTGACAGCGTTTATCGCAATAATTAACACCTTCAGAAGCCTATTTAAGGCTTGTGACACTTTTAATGTTTTTCAAGTTTTGATAAAGATGGCTGACAGTCATCGAAACTGTCAGCATCAATAAGACGTTAACAATGGCTATGTTTTACGAACATTTAAATCGACGGTTACACACAAAATTTTGTGACAGAGCCCTTGACCTTAAATTTTGGCAGACATTCAGGGACTTTCTGACAGGTTTTACTTTCGCCTCGAACTTTCACGAGAAGCTAGTTTCTCTTTCGTGCAGCTAGGCAGATGCCATCATAACAACCAAGCCGTCAATCAAAGGTATAGGCTACTGTATGAGTTACACCTAATTCCATGCTGATATTGGCAAATGACGGTTACCCCTTAAAATTTGTCCTCGAGTGCATTTCAATTGCGGAGGGCTAAATAAACATGAAGACACACATTCAAGTTACTTAATTCGCCACTACTTTGCTAGAAGGTGCTTTAGCTGTATGCGGCCATAGCTCAATATCTAGTCAGCAACAGGCCGCTGGTTCATTGATTGTAATGAGAAGTCGACTAAAGTACCTGACCATTTTAGAGGTACTTCTATCCCTCCTGTTTCAGAATACATTCAGAGACAAGCACATACTTGACAGAAAATCGTTATCTATATGAGACCGTGTAAATAATTTGCGGTTTCACTGAAAATTTCCAGAATCGTGCGGACGCGGGTAGCCAGCGAAAATCATAAAATGCTACTTGTACAAAGGAATCACTTGAACTGAATACAAAATCCGAGCAATGAGATAGTAAAGCCAGTCCAAATGCGAAATTATTTGTCTTTTGAGTCTCCTCCTTTTTATCCACATAATTGCCGGTTATTTTACTTTTTCCCTCGCCGCGCGAGGCTCTGAGGACAAGAGGACGAGCGCTCGTGGTCTATTTTTCAAAGCAAATTACGCAAATTATGCCTTGCTTTTAGCGAACCATTGTATGTCACCATGACAACCGTCAAGACTTCAGTGAACAACTTATATTAATAAGCAGTCTCTTTCCCTGATGGTCTCTCGTCTCTTACGTTACGCCTTGTTTCCGCCAGATTTTCAGTCGAAACGACAATCAAGAGAAGCTATCTCAGGCTACTGATGTTCTGGATTGTGAGACGGAAAAAGGCAAAATTATAAAATAAAATTACCCTTCCGAATAATCTACATTTTAGTCAGTGGACTTAAATAAAATTTAAAGTGCTTAGTACAAACAAAACCGAAAAGAAAGCGGTGATCATGTGAAAAATATCTATCTATTTCTTGTTTTGAGGCAGTTTTAGAACTCACATGTCATCGGCGGTTTTTTTGTAATAACAAACAATCTTATTTTTTAAGAAAGCTAGTGATCAATTAAATCTTCTATCCTTCAAATCACGTGAGTGTTCATGTGCTAAACATATGTCAATAATCAGTAAAAACCTTTGAATGCAGAGGTCCACTCAACGCGTAAATAAAATCGACTGGTTCTTTCTTGCCGTATCTCTTTCAGTGTAGCTCTGGCCCTGAGAAAGGCTTATTTTGTTAGCCGAAATATTGGCCTGAAATATATTAGTCCCTGACTCACGAGCCGTAACTGCCAGCCTTACATTCAGTTTTGTTTTGGAAGGGACGGGATAGGGGATGAGGTGGAAATGAACGAGCTTTCTGGCTTTCTGTCCCTCCCCTCCCCTTACACCAAAGCTAAGAACCCGGAAGTGTAACTTCAACAAGTTATCAATGAAACGTGACGTGGTTCGAAAGGGTAGCATGCATTCATGGGCTGATTGTTATTCAGTGCTTTCCTTTTACATGAGATAGTTGTGCAGCTGATGTTTTGAACATGCTACACGGTTGACTGTTTATGTTCCTTATTTTCCCGTAAAATCCTCGCTATCGAGCCCCGGAGTACTCTAACTGACGGTATAGCCATCTCGGTTTCAACTGTACCGATCTATATCTATTTACAATATCAAACGCTCTAAAATTTACAGAGCAGTTATAAACTAAAAGTATATATGTATATTGAATGCGGATATCTTAGTGTCAAGAGAATGAGTTAGATCATTCTCTTTTGTTAGTGTATAAAAACTTGCGATTTCGGTAATGCTTAACTATGACAAAAGCCATTGATACGGGCAACTGATTCTTTTTAAATTAAATAATCCGATGCATGATGAGTAGATCCGAGTTCTTTTTAATGATGACAACAACTTTACTGACTTTATCTTCGACGTGAAGATTTCAATACCAAAACAATCAATATAACAACAAATGAGACTAAGCAAAATAAAAGTTAATCAAGAGAGAAAGGAACAACGACGATATATTGAACATTAACATAGAAAATTACGTGGCTACGATGGCTTCTAAGCTACTCGTATTTTAAGAAGGCTAAATACTAAAACCCTCAGGATGTTGACTGCACGGATTAATTCTAGACGATGACTTCATTTTCACAAAATTTTTAAGGAGTGAAATCTTTCACGAATAGCTTAGTGAGTATTGTCACGGACGTGTACTTAATTTTTTTAAAACTTATAAATTACGCTTTCTTACGACGGAACTTGACGTTAGCGAAAAAATTAATTATAAATGATAAAACACAGCTTCTTGCCCGACCAATACGCCTCTCCAGTATTATTTTAAACGTTTTTTTTAACAACAAAAATAGAGGTAAAGAATGGTAAATTCGAGACTTTGCGAGACTGCGAGACCCTGGTTTAAAAATTCGAGACAGAGACTTTTTTTTTATCAAATCCAAGACCAAGACTTTACTCTTAAAAATCCGAACCCAAGACTCTAAGTGCTGAAGATTTTGGGGGTAATGGTATTAATAAAGTTCTTAGCCGTTGCCTGTAAACTGAGGCTCATATAGCTAAAAATAAGTGGAGTGGCAAGAATACCTGTAGCAATGAATATTTGCTGAGTCAATTAGCTTTAATGTACCGCTGCTAAGGGTAACATATTCGGCGTCTGTATTTCATAGTCTGTATTTCACGCTTATTTTAAAAGCTGACATTTTGAGATCAGGCCAATATTTTCCGAGACCGACGCTTTTCGAGGTACCATTCTATACACCAAAAAAGAAACTTTGAAAAACTGTTAGGCAAACACGTTTTCAAAACCATGAAATAATTGCAATCCGTTTTAATCTTCGTCAAATTTGTCCACCCGTGACTCCTTTTGACATATTTGCCTTATTACCAAAACTTCCTTTTAACATTTTGAGCGGTTATTTTTCATGTTTCACTCAATTTTGTGGCAGTTTCTACTGTTGGGTTTAAATTTCTCGTAAATTTGGTGACGCAGCTCCTTTAAGCCAACTGTTTACTTTAGCAAAGTCAAGCAAACTTACCATGTCTCGATATTTTCTTCAGCTGTTAAGTACAATAAGGCTCTTTTAGCGATGGTAATGTGAGTGGTCTTTTGCGCGTATGAAACTAAAACTGGGATTTTGTCCCTTAAAACGTGGTAGCATTCTAATAAAACTATGTGGACGTAGGCAGATAGATAGGTGAGCGTGGATAGCAAGTCATTCTTAAAAAATGTTAAATCATGCGACACGGCCTCGTTCAAGATAATACACGAAGGTTAAGTTTGACATCATGTGGGTAAATATGTTCATCTGCATATTTATATCCCTTGGAGCTGTCACGTAAACAGGTAAATGACGTAAGTAACTTACAAATTTCCTTCGTGTCGAGACTGTTTCAAGTTTTTTGTTTTATTTTTACATTACAGAATTAACTACAACCTTCCTGGGAAAGAAAAGGTTACTCAACATATTTTAAACGAAGGTTCTCTACCATGGCCCCCTAGCAAGCATTAGTGTCCTAAAATCTACCTAGACGATCTATCACCTTTAACCCGTTTGTCAGCACCATTTTTAAACGACGAATACCTTCCATTGAAAAATAGTACCCCCGTGTCAAATGACTACTTAACGGTACTGCCCCTCTCTCTTAAATCCTGGAGCTCCTTGAGTAAAAAATTGAACGATATTACGCTAGAACATCAACTTAAATAATACGACCACAGAGGTAGGTCTGTAATAATCTTCTTCGATATTACCCTAGGCCAAAACTAAGCGCAGAGCAAAGGCAGCCATCCTAGGGAGGGGGGGGGGGGGTACTTCCTAGTGATAGACCAATGGGGATGTGCCGCTGGATGAAGTCGCATTTTCATGGCTGGATTGACCATAATGGGGTTGCAATTTTCATTAGAGTTACTAGAAGGGGATCGCACATTTTCGGGATTTTGGGGGATCAGAAAATTCAGGTAGGTAGGGATTTGAAAGTGGGAAGATTTTTACTTCATTAAGTTTAACCAATGTGTCAGTTCATTTCAAGATGACCTAGTTAAAAGGCGTTATAAAGTAGATGCATAAAAAGAAAGGCGGTAACTAAGTTGGGATCGCGAAAATTACATTTTCCCAAAAGTGGGAAACATGAGGTCTATATTTGGCCACAGAATGGACTATAATAGGGTAGGGGTGTAAGCCGATTTCCCATGTATTCTTTATTTGCCTCGAATTTCATATCTACAAGTTGTTTTAGCCGTAGTTTACATTGAATTTTCATTGATATGTTTTAGTTTTCTTAAATTATACACATTTCATTTCAATGTTGACTTTTAATAGGAAAATTGGTTTCTGAACATTTGTACAGCTTAGTCACTGAATAACTGGTTTATCCGCCTGTTCAAATACCAACCGTTCATAGTTTTTGTTTTGTCATTTTAAGGAATCCTGAGCAAAGGAAGCTCGAATTCTTTTACACAGCTTTGCTGCTGAATCATTTCAGGGGCACCCAATGTCAATTTTAGGAAAATATCTGTTCGGAAGACGATTTGAGATCTAGAATTTTCGGAACATTTGTTGTAAAATTTCTTGCTTGCCTGCCTCTCCTAGGATCTTCGAAAATCTAAAAATGGTATAATTGCCCCTTGTTAATGGACTTTTACCCCTAAAAAGGCCATTTAGAACTTTCGGGAGCCTTTTTTCTGGCTGAAATTTTCGAGAAGGCAAGTTTTGATCCCTATAATTTTCGGACCACTAGACTTTCAGCTAGGAAATCCGAACAGATGAAAAATCTTTAGGGGATAAAAATATGCCTATATCTACCGTTTAAATACTAAAATACGTTTAACAATAACATGTTTTAAGTGGTTTTGAACTATATTCTCGTTGGGTGCCCCTGTCATTTGCTTGATTGACATTTAATTTTGAGTCATTTAGCGGGTCAAAAGCATATGAAATTCAAAGCTGAACTTATCTAGATTAGTTTTTAGTTTTGTGCTGATGATTTTATTCAGCCTTCTTTCCATTTGTTTTGCGATGTTGTAATAAGTTGATCGGTTAGTATAAGTAGAGCACTGTTATTCCTGTTTTTCGATTTACATTGCGGATTTACATTGATTTACATTTTGGATGCACGTGCCTGTATGGTTTACGTTCATGAGCTGAAGATCGATTAAACTGTTGAAGTCCAAGTTTGAGTGCCGTCCTGTTTTCAGTTTGTAGCAGATCCTAGTGCCGTGGAACAGTGACGAGTTCCTTTCCCGTTGGCCATGCGAGTTGCAGAGTTGGTTCCACAACACCTCTCCTCCCTCGCCCCTTGTTGTTCATACGCCGAAGTGGCCCGAATGCTCTTACCGCTTATTTCCCCGATTTGTGCTTGAAAAGGCAAAACCTTTCATCACAGCGGCACATACCCAGAAAAAATTAGCCCAAGTATGCCCCCAGGGCAACCATACCAGACACTCGAAGAAACTAGTGAACAATGAGTTCTTGCAAGGACCACTTGGACAAAGAGCGGCGATTAAAAGCCGGATCTTGTCGTAGATCAGGATCAGCAATATAAAATAACACTTAAAATTGAAGACAAGGCTCATCGGACAGCTAAGGGTTACAAATTAATTTGCCCAATATTTCGACTAGACAAAACTAGTCTTCATCAGGGGCTAGAAAACCTAAGTGAAAATAGAATAAACGGTTACCGTGTATAAAGTAATACACAAATAAAAAATAAAATGTGATTGGTGGAGGAATACTGAGAAATAGAATGGACAAAAACTTGTTTAAAGAGGTTACATAAAAATTTATGTCAATAGATTAAATTTCATCTCGTCTGTTCATCCCATAGGGTTCAAGAGTTTTGCCGTTAGATATTAAAAATCCTTCGAATTCGCGAGCCTTACGGATACTGTCCCTGTCTGAAATAATTAATTGTAATGGAATGAGTTCTATGTCCTTGGTGGAATGATCTGGAAGGAAGAAGTGTCCTGAAACGGCGGTTGGATGCCGGGGTTGGATGATAAAAGTGATGTGGATTTCTGGCTTTTTCTATGGAGCGCGCAGGGGGGGGGGGGGGGGGGGCCTCCGCATATGAAAGAGGTGGGGATGCTAGTCGTCTCGCTTAGGGGTGTAAATTCCGGATTTTGGGTGTTCTGGGCAAAACGCCATCATATTTAGCCATGAAGGTCTCACTTAGGGTTGCACGCGAAAAAATATAAAAATATATGTATTATCTGTGTTTTAACATGGTCTCTTTTAGGGATCAAAAAAAAGCTTAAGCCAAGCCCAGATCGGTCTCCTGTACTGGTTTAATTCAAAATTTCCGACGAGCGTCCCCACCCTTTCATATGCGGAGTCCCCCTCCCGGGATGGAGCGCCGGGCTCTCCAAATCCGCACTGAGCTGGCGTTTAGTTTCGCCGATGTATGTTACATTTATTGCACTGGAAGAAACGTTGCTAAGAGGCTACTATTTTAGTGTGAGAACAGGCTTCCTGGTTAAAAATTATGTACCCACGAAAGGAGTGAAAATAGACGAGGACAAATTGGTAACAACGTAGAAGAGGGGAGGCCAAATCCTCCTTACCCCTCCTCCGCTGGATCATCTTTCTTGGATCCTTCCAAGAGCACCCAACCCCTGGGGGGTACTTTAGGGATTTCTGGGTGGGGATGTGCCGCTGGGACCCTGGAACCCTTAACCTATACCAGAGCTAGCTCAGCTGAATTTTGCTACCCTATACTAGAGTAAACTCCCCAAATCCCCCCTATCCTTATTCCTAGAGTAGCTGTTTCCCTAGTCTAGATAAAATCTTCAACCAACTGATCAGTTTCCTGAAAAATGATACCCTATTCTAGACCCAAACGTTCTAATTTATATACCCTATCCTAGAGTAAATTAACTGCTTGAAAACCCCCCGGCATACCCTTCACAGCGGCACATACCTATACAGCCCATATATGGCAGTACTCCCCCCGGGACCCACCCATCTCAATGACACACGTAAGTCGGTTCGACGGTGTGAGATTAAAGGAAACCAAAGCTACCCGGAAATGCGTTAGAAATTTTAACGTTTTGCACATTTTGCTAAAAGATTTCCAGTTTGTAATAACATCTTAATTTGAAGTTTTAATTTCATAATAAAACGAATAGCGATAATAAACTTGAAAGTCCGGCCACCACGAAGAATTCAAGACCTCTTAGAGTCTTATGACGTCACTTTTATTAAGTGTTATATAAGGTAGTATTGTTATGTTCTATCATCAAAATTCCGCGGTTTTAACGCTGTTGTGATCTGCCTCCATTCGGTCGTAAACGTATCAAAAGAAAAATTGGCGAGAATTTTACTACAAAGTGGTTGAGTGAATTCGTGAGACCCTTGGACTTGAATCGTCGCTTTTAGAAAAGTCATAGGAACGGAAATAACAAATGACAGTAAAGAACGTTAGATGCTATGTTTGCCCGTCATTGGAAGTTCTGGGCGCTTCGATCTTCCTATCAACGAGAAAATGTATCTTACCTTTAGTAGTTTATCGCTAGGTCTTTCGTCCTTATCTCAAAGCCCGCGACTATTCTTTTACCCGGTTTCAAACAGACGCAAAGATAGTCTGAATGCTGCCGGAACTTACTGAATCTGAAATGCACAAATCCTTTCTTCGTTATGGTCACGTGAATATATAAATAACACAATACGCCGCCTTCGCGTGACTTAATAAAAGAACCAGTATTTTTCAAAAGCTTGATATGTCTGGCGAGTATGTTGGCTTAATGTTTTACCATGATTTCTTTGAAAAAATCGCACGCAGTTGATATTAAAAAAAAAACTCAGAAAAAGACCGATTAACAACGTATCTTAAGCGAAAATGTTAATATTTTAACATCTCGTGAATTTCCGAATTTTTCTCTGGAGTTTGGGCAGTGTTTGGCACAGCGAAATAAAAATGAAATTTAATACAATGTAGTCTATGAACTGAATTCAAGCACTTGTAGAATGCAAAGAGGAATGCACAAAATTAAAACTTGAAAATCAATATTAGGTACGCGTAAAACGTGTGAAACATTCAGTACACAGGATACAATTTGTCGCTTGGCGAAATTCGTGATAATAAATTGGATACTATAAAACCTTGCCAGAACAAGAAAATATTAGATCTTACTCACCAGAAATGGTTTCTCTTTTAGTTTTCCTGTATTTTCTTTGAAGATGTTCTCTAATCTTGCGGCTCCCAGCCCACGATATATCGATCACAACTTTACAACCAGACATGCACAGAAGCATTGACATGAAGTAACTATCCGTGCTCTCCAAATAACATTGAATTATAGTTCTCCTTGTGAGGCACGTCACGTACGCACTTTAACGTCGAATCGTGGCATGTACATCGTAGAAAGACGAGTGAATTGCTTATAGACGCTAGCTAGCTTTTTAGATTCTATTTTTTTCTCTTAAAAAAGCTACGGATAGTACTAACATGCGGTGCACTGGTTTGTATTTTGTATTTCAAAAAATTTGACTAACCGACAGTAATTTTTTGGCATGCGAAAGATGTTAATGTAAGTATTTTTTGTTCCAATAAGTGATGGCTATTAAAACAAATGCAGAAAGTGTAAACAATGCCTCCGGGCTCGACTACAATTAGAATTTCATGGCTAAAATGAGTTGCCAAATGCCGCGGATTTAATGGATCACGACCAAACGAACGTAATCAGAGATTTTTTGCCTGCTTGGTAACAGGAAATTTTCCAAACCTCTAAAAATAGCCCGCCAAAATCCGAGAGGAAGCGAAGCATTAGTCAGTTTCCCAAGTCAAACATTATTTGAAACTGACATATCAGTCGGGGTAAATATGCGCTTATCTGTTTACCAAACTGTGTAAACATTTCATGGGAGGGATACTTTGTACACGCGCGTGTTCCCGGAATCTTTGAGGGACCCCTATTCAAACAGATTAAATTTGCGAACCATTCACCTTTCAGTATTTCCCTCTATTATCTCCTCATGCTGTTTCCGGGAAATTTTCATCGCAGAGGTCTACTGATCACGTACACAGCATCTGCTTTCTGCTGTGGGATTTTTTTAAATTGCCTCAACAGCTTTACGTGACTTTTTCCAATATCTACCACCTTCGCGTGACCTGTATCTAGGCATTGTACTTTTGCGTGACTTTTAAGAACCATTGTGTGCCGAGTCTAGCTCGCGTGACTTTTAACTCTTCGTAATAAGCTGCGCGTGACTTTTTCCTATCCCTAAGCTATTTTTGTAAATATTATCGCCACAAGCATGATTTGCAATACACTAATGTGCAATATCTACAATTTTAACACAAAGGGTAGAAATGCTCTGCCTTAAATATAGAGAATTAAAATTGTTTTGGCAAAGCTTATCTTTTCATAAAGTCATGTCTGAGCTTGCGGTCAACAAAATTACTTGGCAACTGACGATATCAAAGATATTGATACCATGGGGACAAATTTCGGTATTATGAATCTAAAAGTCCAATGTCAAGGCAATAAATTTTTAAAACCCTGCAACGTGATTAGGCCTTTCCAGATTCTGCTCCGAAAAAGCCGAAAAGTTGCTAAGAAATATGCCAAAAGGTTGCTCAAAAGCTGCTCAAAATTGAAAAAGTTGCTCAAAAATTTGGTAAAGTTGCTCGAATATTTTTAAGACAGCATGTCTAATTTTAATAACAATTGCTTTGTAATCAGCATTAAGGTTCACAGGGCACCCGGGTAAATTTTTCACCGGTATGTACAGTAGAAATTTATGCTTTTGGATCCCCCATGTTAGGGAATCCGTATTCCAGAATCTGGGAAATTTTTGCTGTCGGAATCCGGAATCTGGGAAAATTTTACTCCTGGGCTTTGGAATCCAGAATACAGCTCAAGGAATCCGGAATCCCCTACACAAATGGAATCCAGAATCCAAGTTCCACTAACAAAAACTGGATACCACTACCTGCAATCCAGAATCCACTGCATAGAATCCAGAATCCAAGACTGTCCTGGATTCCATTATGGGGCGAGTCAGTAGGTCTTTGTCCACACGGAACCACCTTAACTCCGGGGGGGGAGGCTCGGCCAATATTTGGGTATGGGTGAGCCGCTGAGGGTTTAAGAAGACATCATCAATTTTAGTACCCTGTTTAGGACAACTCCCTCAATTTTATTACTAGAACAGACTCGCACAAATCATGCACACTGTTTAGGACAGACTTGCGCGAAATTATATAAAATTACCCTGATTGGGATAGACTCGTGCGAAATTATATGGCCTGTTTAGGACAGAGAGGACGAAAATGATACCCTGTCCTGCGGCACATAGGCCATATGAGGGAGTACCCCCCCCCCCCAAGTCTTAACAATACAAAAAAATTAAACGCCTATACGTTCAACGTTCCCGCGTGAACATAGCCAGCATAGCCCTAGTAACTTACTGCTTGAAGATAATTATTCAATAATAATCATAACTAAGGGTGAAAAACCACTGCAAAAACCGTGAACGATCAATGAAGCTCAACGTTGGATCAAACAGGATCGTGATCAGTCGAAAAAGATAAAAATAGAATTAAAGTCAGAAAGACTACTGCGAAGACTGATCAAACAACGTGAAAAAGGCTGAGGTATACACTGATATTTCGACTGGCCAATACCAGTCTTCGTCAGGTCATTTATTAGGAAAAACCACGAATATACAGAATGTATACATTAAAAAATAATAAAAGGAAGATACGTGGTATTACGTGGTAAGGTGTGGCTTCTAAGAAAAATAAACCGAAAAATGGATAAAGATTACATAATGATTATTGTTCGTCACGTTTTGTTCACTCCCAGAGGCTCGAATCATTGTGCAATCTTTATCTTTTCACGTTGTTTGATCGGTCTTTGCAGTAGTCTTTTTGACTTCAATTCTAATTCTATAAGGGTTGAGCGGCTGGGAGAACTTAGATGCATAGTTTCCAGTAAGCAAGGTTATTCAAGCTCAGCTCTCGAAACTACTTGTTTTTCTTCTGGCAATGCAAAACATGATATCATTTACAGAGGCTGAAAGCGTGAGGTATCAGCATAGCAAAAGTGATGTAATTTTTGTGGTTCAGAAGACCTCAGTTTCAAGACTGTTTCGAAAAGCACGAGTTTCGTGTTTTGCCGATCTAATAAAAACAAAAACAATAAATACTCTTGGTTGTTTTAGACGTAAAAATACAATGTTTCTATTAGACCAGCAAAATAACAAACTCATGGTTAACAAAAAAGTCTTGAAAAATCAGTTTTTTTGACGTCTGAGCCGTAAAATTATACTTGAATGTAAAAATATCTACTTCAAAGTCTTTTTAAAGCATTTTGCTCGCAAAATATGAGGAATTTGACCCAAAGATACTTGCCCTTCTATCTTGGAAAAATATAATCGTTTAGATTCAATTTTCGCAAATAAAAACAGGAAACAAAAAAAAAAAACATACCCGGAAATATCCTGCCGATCTGAATAAATCCTTGCTTCATCAGTGAAAATAAACTCGTTCGTTCTTGGCAATAAAAGCTAATGAGGAGAATTTCTGTAAGTGAATAATTACGTCCTGGCTTGTGGAATTGTTTTTTTATTATTATTTTGGCAACTTTGTTTTTTTAAAGGTTGAAGAAGATGCTGTTAATTACATGTCGCTTACTTGTCGGTACGGCGTGTTTATGGGGTCAGTTTATTTTGAATTCTTGGCAAGCTGATAAGCGTGTGGTTGTCCTGTGGTGACCGACCACAGAGAGTGAACCTGCGTGAGCTGCCGATATGATTGAAAATTTTCTTTCCCGATTCGTTTGGCCGTCTCTTTGGTTCAATTTCAAGTTCTGTTGGGTCATAACTATATTTTTCAGCTCAGTTTCAATAGACTAGCACTCTTTCTTGTTTTAAGAAAGTCTTATTGTGTAGCCAACGCATGGCTGAAACGGTCTGTAATATATGTCTTGACGTGAGTTGGGTCTAAGCATCATTGGTAAACAATCTTTGTACGTGAGCAGGAAACGTAATAGCGACTATAGCCTTCTCAGGTGCCACTACATCTTATCATTCAGTAATTGTCTAACTAATTTTTAATTTACAAGGAAATTATTGCTTAATCGGAGTATTTAGAAATCTGAAAGAACATTTTGCATCCTTGATCTCTCCTATGAATGATTTTGTTTGAGAAGTAACATTGCACAGTATTTTATTACAATATCAAACACCACGAAGTCAGTCAAATATTCCACTGTGCGTCGTACCATATCGTATTTTCGACTCTCTCAGTTGTTTTGATCTTTCCCGGAAATTTTCTTTCCGGCACAGGGTTTGATATCACCGAGTATTACATAATCACTTGGGTACATCAGTCAAATCAAAGCTTAATAATTCCCTCTCCTTTTTTACGGGCATTTGACACGAACTGATTTGAATTTTCCTAAGACTTTGATTAGCAGTTCAAATACCCCCCTCCGCGAGCCAAAATGCCGTTCATATGCACACTCCACTTCATAGCTCCGCTCTTAGGTGATCAAATGCCCCCAACCCAGGCAAATTAAAACTGAGGTGACCATATTACCCATTTTCAGTTAAAACTATGAAGCTTCCTAATGTCGAGCCTACAGACAGGCGTCAATTGACAAAATGATAATTAATTTTTTATTAACGTTTAATCAAAGGAATTGAAGAAAATCAATATTAACCAAATAGGAAAAATTTTGATCACGAATCTTTAAACCATTAACCTAAAAATTAAAGGAAAATCGTATGAAGCGTTCAGTCGATTCCGATCAACTATTGTGAAGTATTTCTGATGTGTATGAACTTGAAATTTCAGTGTGGTTTTTGAGGGATAAACTATCTATAAATAATGCATGAAGTTAAACTATTTATCCTTTCCTTTTTGAATTTTGGTTTATTTAAGCAAAGATTCTAACTTAGACGACTGCAAGAAAACTTTCCGTTGTATTCTCATGACCGGCTGAGCTACGTAAGAACAACAACAACAACAAAAATATCGATGCTCCTAAGTGATTTGTATAGGTAATAGCATGATTAGTAGTGATCTTTGGCATTAATACCGCGAGTGATATTTCAAAATTCACGAGCCGTTAGGTGAGTGAAATTTGAGACAATTTTGAAATATCACGAGTGTTATTTATGCCAAATATCACGTACAAATCATGCTATTATTTGTTTATACTACCGACAAAAGGTTTGTAATTTTCACATGTAGGTATTTCAAATTAAGCTGAAATACCACTGCTCTAAGCCAATCGAAATTTCTCATGTAGTAGTAGAGGGGAGAAATCCGGAGTACAGCTCAAGGGATCTGGAATCCCACTAATGATTAGAATCCGGAATCCAAGTTCCTTTCTGAAAAAGACTTATTTATCAGACTGGAATCCAGTACCTTGATTCCGGAATCCACGGCGGAAGAATCCAGAATCTCTAAGGGTGCGTTCCTTTGGGATGTCCTGGATCAGGATCAGTGATCCGAGATCACTCGGATCATGGTAAATCAGTTGAGCTGACCAATCCAATCTAGACAAGGATTCATGGGTTCAGTTGATCTACCATGATCCAAGTGATCACGGATCACTGATCCGGATCATCCCAAAGGAACACACCCTAAGACTGTCTTGAATTCTCTTACATGGGGCGAACATATGATGAATCAATGGATTATCACCGGGCTATAAGGAAGACAAACAAATGGATTGCATATTAAAGCAAGTTGTGTTTTTATTTGCTCGGGAAACATGTCTACCTATAAAGTTAAAATTGGATTCTTTCGAGAAAGTACAATTTGGGTACCTGTGCATCAAGACTCTTCTTCCGTCTTCAACGTTATTATATTATAAAAAACAGCATTCTTATTATTCTGATTTATGTAATTTTCTTGTGATTTTCAACTTACATTGAGTCCTGCCTAAAGTGACTAAATCAGCAGCTTGCAGCATACGTGCACGTGGGTATAGTAGTCGTAATTGTCCGTCGGAATTCAGTTTATTGCTTTTAAACTTAAAAACAGTAAAAAATTCCAGCGAGTCATACCGAGTAATGCGACGGTTTTACACTGTTTTAGCCTGCGTTCTTACTGCTCGTAATTTCTCTGTTGTCGTCCTTTTACACGTCTGCAAGCAGGTTATGCATTCACCTTTTAGTCCTTAATGCAGATAAAGTTTTGGTGTGCGAAAACAACCATATAAAGAATGGAAAGCTCAGAATTTTTACTGCATTAATACGAGCAAGTCGTCTTCTAGGTAGAGAATAAAACTTGAATTGCCAAGTCACGACGCAAGGTTAGCTGTGAAGATACACCCTACTAAGACCACGTTTCTGTTCAGTGAATTATCTTTTTATCCCTGTAAAATGATCAAAAGGCTTGTTTAGAGAAAAAAAGAAGATTTGTTTGCTTTGTAAAAAATTAAAGTAAAAAATACACAAACTTGCTATCTTACCTCGTTAAGTCATTGTTTTAGTCAGTCAGTCAGTCAGAAGGTCCTCATTTTTTTTAGCACGTGCTTTCCTTACTCTGCACGCATTGAAGACCGTTTTATTTTTCCCGCGAAAACTAGTGCCGCGAGGAATCTGGGAACAAGCAGCCAATGTTGTCACATTCAAAGTCAATAGGGAATTTAAGCATCGAGAGTTTTTTGAGAGACGTTTTTTAACCAGAAGTAAGCCTTTTTTAAATTTGCCTTGGCACCACCAAATTTGTATTGCTAAGTGTTTTTACTCTTAAAGAGACGATCTGCCCCAAAATTTGTTCAAAATCATGGCTGAAGAGTGCAAAAAATCCACTTCCGGTTGACGTGCGTCGCTCAAAAACGTTGTTGCTTAAGGTTATCCTGAAAATAATGACAAAAAATGGAATTTATTCACCTCCCATGAAGGTAATTTCTAACACCATTATGTTTGTTTATTCTTTTGCGCGGCGCCCTCATCAAAATTGAGCGCGGGTGTCAAAGGCAATAGCGCAATTATTTCGATGAAACCACCCCACCACTGGAAAAGTTCAGAAGGTATCTACAATAGTTGCGTTCTCCTACGCCGATTATAGCAAACTTAACAGCAATTGGCACACGTACATCAACCCACGGCCTAACCAGTACCTAACGCATGTGTAAAGCCATATCACCCGGGTGTTGGCAGACAGCTGTTTCGACCCAGGAGCGTCGTCACGCAACGCTCCTTAGTGGGGAGGAGCGTTGCGTGACGACACTAAAAACGGCTGTGTAGCAGACTATCCTTATTAGTAAGGGATCATCAAAATATGAAACATCAGCAAGTCCACGGCGACAAACCAATCAGCATGATATAACCGTCTGACCAGTGAACCGCGGACTCTAGCTCCTGGAATAGTTGCCATGTCAAGAGCCTGCCTATTTTACTTAAAGGCTCGCAATTGCAAGGGTTATGGATTACTTTCACATTGAAGATGTTGCTTCGATTCCTGGGCATGCAAGAACCATACTTTGCGTTCACATAAGCTCATATGGATGGGTTTCAGCACTCACATTCCGCATGTGCTGGTTTCATTACTCAGTTGAAGTACTCGTCACTGTTAGAACTTCTATTTACTATTTATCTCCCTCATAAATCGCGAAAGCTAATGAACAAGAAATAGGCATGAAAATGTTTATTTTCCTGATTCCATTTAGCGCGTTTTACGAGTAGTCGAGAAACGCGAAACGAGTACTGCGAAATCCCGCGCGCGAGACGCACGCGCCAATTGGGAGACTGGGTTCTAAACGAAACCAACATGGCGACGGATTATTGACCAGACAACTCGTGTACAGTAAATTGGATCTAAAGTAACATAGTTAGACTTCTGGAACTCGGATTTGAGCTTTAACAGTTCTTTTACTTACTCGTCAACACTTGGCTTTATTCATCATCTAATAATTCTCGCACGTGGCATGGCAGAAGTGAAAAATCTGGCACGGGTCTTGAGAGGTAAGCTTATGTTTGATTAGCTTAAGTTAACTTAAGCTTAAATTTAAGATTCTTTCGCAGGAAATAATAGTCTCATAAGCAAGTAATATTGGTAATGGTAATTAAAGGATTAAGCTTATGGCTTAAATCATCGATCAAGTGAATCCAGGAGATCTGGTACAAATTAAGGTCAAACATGAAATTTGTCAGGTACCCAGGATACACGTACGTCACAGGTCACAGGTCATGATCACAAGTGCAGGTCATTGCTCTGTTGATAAATAACTGAAATATATGACTGAAATAAGCTAAAACTCTATTTCGGATTTTGATTCTTCATGGAGAGAGTTTATATTTATGTTGTTGACCTTTGTGTCAGTTGTGAAATTTATGTGCATGGATCATCTAGCTAGTGAGGCAGAAACACGAGTTGGCTTTGGATGGTACATGTAGTTGCAGTGACGCCATTGATTGTGATGTCGAGCTGAATTAAGGTTTCTAAGCAACATAACTTCCACTGGGTGAAATGAAAGGCTGATACGTTTACTTCCTGAAAAGATCTGCATTAATTTAAAACACTTGTTTTTAAAAATCTTCCGACTCTCTAGGAATACAAGCTCGGTCATAGAGGAACATTAATTTTGCTGGAGCCAACAATTAGAGACTTTGCAGCAGTTTACGAGAAACTTATCGGCTGTTGGCCATAATATATGCTTCACATGCGATGAAATGAGTTAAAGTAGGGCTTTAACCATCAAAACCCTGCTTAGTTTCTTTGTATATATCTTTGAATCCTTGATAAATACAGCTCCACCAGCTTCAGACAGCATTTACTGGCAGAATTTCACGGGCAAAATGCTTTAAATTAGTAATTTTCCTTGCCTAATTAATATTTGGTTACGTGGCACACGAGATAGCCTGCTTAGCAGGCGTTTCCATGTGGTTTAGGAGCAAAGAATGAGGAATGAGAGTAAATGAAAGACCGCACAAAAAATAGCACAAGTAAAAGAGCGGGGAGGGGGTGAGGAAGAAAGGAAGGAAACTCTTGCAGACAAACCCCAGGATTTTGAAAAACCATCCACTTGGCCTGTCTTGCTTAAGTTTGTGCACCATTTGATGCTGTCATCCAATAAAAATAATGTTTCGCCTTCTGTGGAGCAGAAATGAACTTTAGAGGACACATGTGTGAAACCAAAATTATTTTTTTGTATTTTGGTTTGTGTGGATAGCATTTATGTTGAAATCTCAATGAATGCAAATGATCAATGCAGGCTGTACAAGGTCAAAGCTCTGCCAGACAGAACAGATCACTGTTCTCACCATGGTGCAGACAACTAGAGTTGCTCTTGTAAAAGCATCTAAGAACAAAGCTAACCTGGCAACTGATGAAGTTCGCGTGGAGAACCAAAACCATGATCTTGCCTGATTAGAAAGGGCAATAACAGAACAGTCGCAATTCAAAAGTTATTACAAATCAATCATTGCTTAATCAGCAGTCTCGACTGAGTCACAATGCAGTTCTCCATAGTTGATGTAACTTCAGTTTAAGGTGCAATCCATTCTTCAAAATTTGGATCTGAAATCACTATCCAAGAGAATTTAACATCCTGCAAAAAAGACACTAACGAGCTGGACCCAGCATGACAAAACTTTACAGGAAACCGTCACATTCGCTGACAAAAGAAAATCGCTTTAATTATTCAGATCCAGGAGGCACTTTGGAGAATAAATTAAATGACCTGAAACCCTTATTTAGTCACAAGAAAAGCTTTACGTTTCAAAAGAGGTCAATGAAAATGCTCTTGCATTGGCGGACAAATCTTGCCGACCAGAATAAACCATCCATACCATCCATGACTTCTCAGTATGAAACAAACCTTTAATTTGATTGACACATGTCAATATTGTTCAACTAGCTGAAATTATCGGACACCCACAAGGCCTCTGTCATGGTCTGCTTACCAGAGCTGTCCCTAGATTGCAGGTTCGTTTTGCAGAAAATATGGGAAGAAATGCTTAAAAAAATAACGTTAGCCATTCGTTTGCTTATGGATTCTTTTAATGCACATATATCGATCACAGAGGTATTTTAGAGAACGCTGAAGGGCCGCTTAATGCCAAATGACTCTGATGTTTAGTGATTAGGGTTAGGAAACAGTGTGAATCAGGTTCCATTGAAGGTCCTGGTACATTTGTACCTGGGTAAAGTTGCCTCAAGGAACTGCATCACCAAAATGTGTAAACTCTTCACAGATCTCGGCTCATAAACTTAACCAAAATTAGTATTCACCAAAACAGTGGATAGCAATTTTCGTATGTTCTGATTGGCTCCTGTAACTCGGAATATCCTTGGATATTAACTGTTTTGGGATGGGATTCAAAATGGCTGAAATGAAAGATTAAGTTTTTGTGGTAGATGAAGCAGCTGTACATGTAGTGCTTCTCCTTTACCCTTTTTGCAGTTTGAAGGGTGTCAAGATGAGAAGTGTGTATATTGAAAAGTTTCAGTAGGCTTGAAATGTGTTTGCAAGTCAAGTATTTTATGAGTTGAAAGGCGAGGTCCCTTAAAAACCTCATTATCAAGAAAAACAGTGCATTCGGACGATTTTATTTCACAAGTAAACTTGATATTTGTAGGGTGGAATGTGTTAGTGAAGTCAACAAAATTGTAAACTTCTTTGGTTGAAATGTCCCACAGTGAAAAGATATGATCAACAACGAGTGATTAGCAGTCATTTTATCTATGTCTGCCATAAAAATAACAGAGAAAGCAACTGCCATCTTAGTTCCCATAGCGACGCCTTGTGTTTGTATGAAGTGTCTTTCATTAAATTTGAAATAATTCTCTTTGAGTATGAGCGGTAAAAGTTCCCGTAATCGTTTGCGGGAATTGGCAAATTATGCTCGCAGTGCTTTTCATAATGATGGCAAATAATGTGAATACCCTCTGTTTGAGGCATGTTTGTGTAGTCAGGTAACTCACATGTCGAGTGGCTAAAACTACATCGTTAGAGATTTGCGTGTTTTCAATAAAGTTGATAAAATCAGTAGTGTCTTTCAAATATGACTCCTGTTTTTGTGTGATAAGTTGTAATAGTGAGTCAACAAAACTGGAGATAATTATTATGCTCACTAGGGCCGCTACTACCAGAAACGATTGGTCTGCAGCTGACTGGTATTTTCTTATGGATTTTTGTCAGTGTGTAAAATTCTGGTATGCGTGATTGGTTAAGGCCGATTGTTAACCATTTGATTCATTGTGTCAATATTGCCTGGAAGGGATAGTTCGTTGACTATTCGATTAACTTTTTGGACAGTGTTGAGCACAATAGGATTTGTAAGAGGCTTGTAGAATTTATCATCAGATAATTGTTGCGAGCCTTCTTCTATTTTTGTGACGGTGTTCATAGTTCATAGTGTAGTTGTTCCTTTATCAGCTTTTTTAAGATTGATTTTGCTATTACATTCAAGTGAGCCAATAGCTTTTCTCTTGTTCGCTGAGATATTACAATCATTATGTGTCTAAAGGGGCATAGTGAAATTATTGAAATCCTTTGATAAGGAATTATTGGAGCTAGGAACAGGAGGGGTTGGTATAAATTTAAGACCTTTAAGTCTGGAGAGCATTTCTTATTTATCTGACCCTTTTTAATATAATTATTGACTTTTTATGAAATCTTTTGAGTCAAGAAAAGACACACCAGTATACTGTTGAACTTGTTTATTTACACTGACTGCTTCACTGATTTTACAAAACATTTTCTGTGGCTCGGATAGTTGAGCTTGCATGGAGGTGAGATCTCAAGCTTGCTCAACTTTCTTAGGTGCAGTTTTCTACGTCCTGGACCTGGGTCTGGCTCTGTTAGGGGTGATAAATGGTGGGACATGAAAATTTTTAACTGTTTGCAAAATTTAAACGAGTGCTCGCTTGCTCGTGCTCCCAAAATTTTTGCAGTTGCTTGCAAGCTCACTTTCTTGTCAGTCTATCGCTCGAAATATTTGTAAATCCTTGTTTGAGTTAAATTAAATGTAGTTCTGTGTGGTGCTTATTTCCTATAAAATTATATGGCTATCAAGTTCAGTGGAAACGCGCCTGATAAATGACAACGATAAATAATAAATTAGCTAATCTAGCTTATATGGTTATACATGGTTGTTCTTCTTGTGACCTTTGCTTTCTGATCTGTACGAACACGT
Source organism: Porites rus (assembly GCA_964035705.1). Taxonomy (NCBI): domain Eukaryota; kingdom Metazoa; phylum Cnidaria; class Anthozoa; order Scleractinia; family Poritidae; genus Porites; species Porites rus. The sequence goes on from OZ038001.1 coordinate 2,679,073, forward strand.
GTGTGATGAAGTGAAGCGAAAATGTGACGTCATTTGGCATCAAACCCGACTGGATTGGTTAGACCTCGAAAAGGTGTCACTCAAACTAGCTTCAGAGAACTTGGTGCGCTCTAAATTAAAACCTTGTTTTAAAATATTTTCTGTTTTATTTTAAAGATGGATACTGAAAGCGGAAAATATAAGAAGTGCTTGCTGCTCGCGAGTTGTACTCTCTAAACTGCTTGCTGCTCGCAAAGGAAAATTAATTTTTTATCTCTGCTCGTGCTCGCAAAAACATCTCAGTGCTCGGCATGCTCGCGAATGCTCGCAAAGACCATTCATCACCCCTTCTGTTGGTAGCAAAGTTTCTGGTTGCCTGGGAACTCTGCTGACCAGTGTGGATACGGCTCTTGTAGTAACTACTGTTGGGCCTGGATAGCCTCATTGTTAGCTGTTTCATGGACATGTAAGTTCTTTTTCTGCTGTTTTATCATCAGCATTAATAGTTCTGCATTGGCTAGGCAACCGTTCTGGTCCAAGTTGGCCTGAAATTCTCTGTCGAACTGTACAACAGGTATATGTGGTCTCAGCCTGTACTGTAAACCATATCGGCATGCAGAGTTCTTTGCGTGTTCCCTCAGGACTTGTAATGACCTTTTGCATTTGGCTCGTCTGGTTTCCAGCGTAAGAAGTCGATTGCAGATGGTTTTGGCGCCCTCTGTCTGATATGTTTTTGGTTTCTTGGAGGCTGCATGGAGCCCTGTGAGTCTGGAATCACTGTTTCTGGACTGTCATGATCACAGCCATATGCATGGTCGCTTAGGTGACTTGATCAGTGATATTGTGGGAGCACTGCTATCCGCCATAGTTCTTAAAATGGCAATCGTCTCCTGGATGGTCAGAAACTGTTTGTTGTGCCATGGCAGAATTCCAAAATACAACTGTTTGAAGCTAGTACAAGATGCAAGACCAGTTTCAGAACCAAAATGTTGGATCCTTTGTCAGTTGCTTTAATAGTTTTTCCAAAGAGCTCAGGAAGAGAGCTGGTACATGTAAACTTTAGCTAAAACTCTATTTCAGATTTTGATTCGTCATGGAGAGAGTTCATAATGTCAGTTATGCAATGTGCTTAGAGTGTGCATAATGTCAGTTGTGCAATGTGCATAGAGTGCACATGCATAATGTCAGTTGTGCAATGTGCATAGATTGCACATGCGTAATGTCAAATGTGCAATGTGCATAGAGTGTGCATAATGTCAGATGTGCAATGTGCATAGAGTGTGCATAATGTCAGTTGTGCAATGTGCATAGAGTGTGCGTAATGTCATTTGTGGAAAGTGCCTGGATTTGGATTGCTGCCACCCCAAAATGTTTGATTGCTATAATTAAGTCTTCTTTCCTCGGGAATATACTTTAGAGACTAATTGTAAAAGACCTTGTAAGTTTGTGCCTTTTATAGCCCGAATGAAGGAGATGCCATAAGTTTAGAAAACTTTGAGAGATCACTCCAACAGATTGGTGGTAATACATGTACCTCATCACATAATTATCTGGATAGCAGGAGACATACAGGTTGTAAACTTCCCTGGATTTGACTGGAAGCACAATTGCCTATTTCCAATGTGTCGTTTCCCTGAGCTAACCTGAAAATTTACTGATTGTCTTGACGATCATGGCTTAGTCTAACTTATAACCAATCTTATGCGGGCTAATTACATGTAATGTCTTAGACTTTTTGTAACTAACAACAACAGTTTTATTATCAAGATTCAAGTCATCTGAGGTATTAGTGATCATGATGCTGTGTTTGTTGAGGGTATAAATATCAAAGCAACACTTAATAAACAAAAATGCAGGATGGTTCCCTTGTATAGAAAAACAGACTGGGATGCCTTAAAGAACACATGTAGACTCTATCGTGCATTCTACTGCCTATGATCTGTCAATAAATGTTTTTTTCGAAGAGCTCAGGAAGAGAGCTGGTACATGTATACTTTAGCTAAAAATCTATTTTGGATTTTGATTCCACATGGAGAGAGTTCATAATGTCAGTTGTGGAATGTGCATGGATTTGGATTGCTACCACCCCAAATGTTTGGTTGCTATAACTTCTTTCCCTGGGAATATACTTTAGAGACTGAGTGTGAAATCCTCTGGGTTAATATCAACAAACAGTACATGTAACTAGTGGGGTGTAAGACCTTGTAAGTTTGTGCTTTTATGACCCGAATGAAGGAGACGCCATAAGTTTAAAAAATTTTGAGAGATCACTTCAACAGATTGGTGGCTATACCTCATCACATAATTATCTGGATAGCAAGAGACATAAACTTCCCTGAATTTCTGATAACACCCATCTTTAAGAAAGGTGTAGTGACAGTCTGGCAAACTGCAGACATTTCCCTGTATCTGCAGTAAATTATTCATTTTGTTTGTTTTATGGACTATTGTCAGGGTTATGTTCATTGTTAAGGATGTTTTGTTTTCTTTGATTAAGTCAGGTGAGCTGATTAATTATATTACACCAGAGATCTTGTGAGCCCATCACTTCCACTGAGTACAATGAAAGGCTGATAGTGTTTATTTTCTCTGTGAAAAAAAAAAGATGTTTAAAATGTTTACTGTTGGTTAAATAGCAACCAATTCTCCTCATTCAAATGCAGGGAACTGCAACTCTACAACGCTGTCAAAAAAAGACTTTGCATCAGTGTGCAACACATCTGCTGTTAGCCTTAATCTATTCTTCAAATGCAATGAAATGTGTTAAAGTAGGGAAAGTTCTAACAGAAGTTGAAACATGTTAATTTAATTTTTGTCAATCTGATTTTCTTTCAGTAATGGACTGCTTTGTGTCACAGATTTTGGAATCTTGACGAAAGGAATAGCATGGCAACCTGAGAGACAATGTAATACAATCAGAAAACAAGATCAGAAAGAAAAAGCAGCCCTGGGCACAAGGTAAAAAACTCTTCAATTGTTTTTTGTTTTACAGTAATACAGTGTATTTACCAGTATGTGTGACACACCACATTTATTTGATTCAGGTGACTCCAACTTAATTATAAGGAAATTTTAGTATTTTTTCTAACCTGTTTGCATCACGTCAAATTTATTTATCAGATAATTCTCGATTTTTTATATAATATTATTATATGCACACAAACATGTAGGTTGACTAACTGACTAGGCTAATTGTTTGAATGGTTTTTCAACTGACAAACTGACAGTTTGATTATTTAACTGACTGGCTAACAGTTTAAATGGTTGACTGATAATCAAATTCCCTCCTCCCTGGGACGGCAAAGGTGTCAAATGCCTGGGGTAGGCCTGAGTGGGGGGGGGGGGGGGGGGGGGGGAGGATGAAGCTTAAATTTGACTGATACAATGTAGATACATGTAACTGAGATGAACCGTTTCCCCTTAAACTAAAACTCTATTTCGGATTTTGATTGTTCGTTGAGAGAGTTTATAATGTCGGTTGTGGAATGAGTGTAGAATGTGCTTAATGTCAGTTGAGGAATGTGGGTGGATTTGGATTGCTACCACCCCAAATGTTTGGTTGCTATAACTTCTTTCCCTGGGACTATACTTCAGAGACTGAGTGTGAAATCCTGTGTACATGTAGTGGGGTGTAAGACCTTGTAAGTTTGTGCCTTTTATAACCCGAATGAAGGATACGCCATAAGTTGAGAAAACTTTGAGAGATCACTCCAACAGATAAGTGGCAATATGTCATCACATAATTATCTGGATAGCAAGAGACATAAACTTCCCTGGATTTTACTGGAAGCACAATTGCCTATTTCCAATGTATCGTTTCCCAGAGCTAACCTGAAAATTCGCTGATTGTCTTGACGACCATAGCTTAGTCTAACTTATAACCAATCTTTCGTGGGGGTAATTAATGTCTTAGACTTGTTTGCAACTAATGACAGTCTTATAATTAAGACTCAAGTCATCCGAGGTATTAGTGATCATGCCGCTGTGTTTGTTGAGGGTATAAATATCAAAGCAACACTCAAGAAACAAAAACCCAGGATGGTTGCCTTGTATAGAAGATGCCTTAAAGAACACGTGTAGACTTTGTCGTGCATTCTGCTGCCTGTGGTCTGTCAATAATGATTATTTGTGGTCTAGTTTTTGAGATAAATTGACTTCTGGTATCAAGCGATTTATACCACATACAAGCACAAGAAAATCTCTGCGATAGGGTCTTTGACCATACCCCTAACCGTACGCCATCTGTGTATGTCACCCATTTCAATTACAACTGCTGGGCTGACTAAGCTATTTTAGACAATCTAAAGCCACACAAGGCCACTAGGCCTGATGGTTGTTCTCCCATAGTCCTCTGGGATCTCTCTCCTTAGTAATAGATAATCTCTATCATCTCACCAAGTACCAGACTACTGGAAAAAAGCCTTGGTAACACCCATCTTTCAGAAAGGTGATAGTGATAGTCTGGCAAACTGCAGACATTTCCCTGTATCTGCAGTAAATTATTCATTTTGTTTGTTTTATGGACTATTGTCAGGGTTATCTTCATTGTTAAGGATGTTTTGTTTTCTTTGATTAAGTCAGCTGGGAGTAATAAATTACATAACATGAGAGATCTTGTGAGCCCATAACTTCCACTGGGTACAATGAAAGGCTGATAGTGTTTATTTTCTCTCTGAAAAAAAATGTTTAAAATGTTTACAGTTGGTGAAATGGCAACCAATTCTCCTCATGCAAATGCAGGAAAATGCAACTCTACAACGCTGTCAAAAACAGACTTTGCATCAGTGTGCAAGACATCTGCAGTTCGCCTTAATCTATTCTTCAAATGCAATGAAATGTGTTAAAGTAGGGAAAGTTCTAACAGAAGTTGAAACATGTTAATTTAATTTTTGTCAATTTGATTTTTTTTCAGTAATGGACTGCTTTGTGTCACAGATTTTGGAATCTTGATGAAAAGGAATAGCATGGCAGCCTGAAAGACAATGTACTGTCACACAATCAGAAAACAAGATTAGCAAGAAAAAGCAGCCCTGGGCACCAGGTAAAAAACTCTTCAATTGATTTTTCTTTCACAGTAACACAGTGTATTTACCAGTATATGTGACATACCATACTTAGTTGATTCAGGTGACTCCAACTTAATTATAAGCAAATTAATTTTTAGTATTTTTCTAAGGTGTTTGCGTCGCATCAATTTATTTATCAGATAATTCTTTATATACACACTAACATGTAGAGTGATTAAATGACTAGGCTAATTGTTTGAATGGTTTTTTAACTGAGAAACTGACACTTTGATTATTGACATGTAACTGACTGGCTAACAGTTTAAATGGTTGACTGATAATAAAATTCCTTCCTGTCCAGGACAGCAAAGATGTCAAATGCCTCGGGTATGCGTGGAGGAGGGGGGGGGGGGGGGGGCGGTAGGTTGAAGCTTAGATTTGACTGATACAGTGTGGATACATGTAACTGAGATAAACAGGTTCCCCTTAAGCTAAAACTCTATTTCGGATTTTAATTCTTCGTTAAGAGAGTTTATAATGTCAGTTAAGCAATGTACGTAATGGGCTTAATGTCAGTTGTGTAATGTGCGTGGATTTGGATTGCTACCTCCCCAAATGTTTGATTGCTATAACTTCTTTCCCTGGGAATATACTTTAGCGACTGAGTGTAAAATCCTCTGGATTAATATCAACCCACTGTACATGTAGTGGGGTGTAGTTTGTGCCTTTTATAACCCGAATGAAGGAGACGCCATACATTCTGTATCCCTAGTGATATGTGTTCCCCTACCTGGGAAACACAAAACCCTAGTGATATGTGTTCCCCTAGATGTAAAACACAAAACTCTAGTGATGTGTGTTCCCCTACCTGGGAAACACAAAACCCTAGTGATGTGTGTTCCCCTACCTGGGAAACACAAAACCCTAGTGATATGTGTTCCCCTACCTGGGAAACACAAAACCCTAGTGATATGTGTTCCCTTACGTGGGAAACACAAAACCCTTGTGATATGTGTTCGCCTACCAGGGAAACACAAAACCCTAGTGATATGTGTTCCCCTACCTGGGAAACACATATCTCTAGTGATATGTGATCCTCTTCCCAGGAAACACATATCCCTAGTGATATATGTTTCCCTACCCAGAAAACACATATCCCTAGTGGTATGTGTTCCCCTTCCCAGGAAACAGATATCCCTAGTGATATGTGTCCCTCACCCAGGGAACACAATCCCTAGTTATATGTGTTTCCCTTCCTGGGAAACACAAAACTCTAGAAACGTGTGTTCCCCTACCTGGAAAACACATATCCCTAATGATATGTGTTTTCTTATCTGGGAAACACATATCGCTAGTGATATGTGTTCCCCTATCGAGGAAACACATATACCTAGTGATATGTGTTCCCCAACCTTGGAAACTTATATCCCTAGTGATATGTGTTCCCCTACCCAGGAAACACATATCTCTAGTGATATGTGTTCCCCTTCCCAGGAAACGCATATCCCCAGTGATATGTGTTCCCCTACCCAGGAAACACATATCCCTACTGATATGTGTTCCCTTACCTGGGGAACACATATCCCTAGTGATATGTGTTCCCCCACCTGGGAGACAGATATCCCTTGTGATATGTGTTCCCCTACCTGGGAAACAGATATACTTGTTTAAGTGTAGACGACTTTGAGAGATCACTCCAACAGATTGGTGGCAATACCTCATCACATAATTATCTGGATAGCTAGAGACATAAACTTTCTTGGATTTGACTGGAAGCACAATTGCCTATTTCCAGTGTGTCATTTCCCTGAGCTATCCTGAAAATTCGCTGGTTGTCTTGGCAATCATGGCTTAGTGTAACTTATAACCAATCTTTTGTGGGGTTAATTAATGTCTTAGACTTGTTTATAACTAACGACAGTCTTTTTATCAAGACTCAAGTCAACCGAGGTATTAGTGATCATGATGCTGTGTTTGTTGAGGGAGTAAATATCAAAACAACACTCAACAAACAAAAACGCAGGATGGTTGCCTTGTATAGAAAAACAGACTGGGATGCCTTAAAGAACACGTGTAGACTCTGTCGTGCATTCTACTGCCTGTGATCAGTTAATAAATGATTATTGGTTGTCTAGTTTTTCAGAAACAGACTTTGCATCAGTGTGCAAGACATCTGCTGTTAGCCTTAATCCATTCTGTAAATGCAGTGAAATGTGTTAAAGTAGTTAAAGTTCTAACAGAAGTTGAATCATGTTAATTTAGGTTTTGTCAATTTGATTTTCTTTCAGTAATGGACTGCTTTGTGTCACAGATTTTGGAATCTTGACGAAAAGGAATAGCATGGCAACTGAGAGACAATGTAATACGATCAGAAAACAAGATCAGCAAGAAAAAGCAGCCCTAGGGACAAGGTAAAAAACTCTTCAATTGTTTTTTCTTTTACAGTAACACAGTGTATTTATCAGTATTTTTGACATACCATATTTAGTTGATTCAGGTGACTCCAACTTAATTATAAGCAAATTTTAGTATTTTTGCAACCTGTTTGCCTCACGTTAATTTATTTTTTAGATAATTCTTGATTTGCTATATAATATTATTATATACACAGAAACATGTAGATTGTTATTGTTTGAATAGTGTTTTAACTGAAAAACTGACAATTTGATTATTTAACTGACTTGCTAACAGTTTAAATGGTTGACTGACAATCAAATTTCTTCCTCCCTGGGACAACAAAGGTTTCAAATGCCTGGGGTATGCCTGGGGAGGGGTGGGGGGGGGGGGGTGGGAGGTTGAAGCATAGATTTGACTGATACAATGTAGATACATGTAGCTGAGATAAACAGTTTCCCCTTAAGCTAAAACTCTATTTCGGATTTTGATTGTTTGTTGAGAGAGTTTATTATGTCAGTTGTGGAATGAGCGGAGAATGTGCTTAATGTCAGTTGTGGAATGTGTATGGATTTGGATAGCTACCACACCAAATGTTTCGTTGCTATAACTTCTTTCACTGGGACTATACTTCAGAGACTGAGTGTGAAATCCTGTGTACAGGTAATTGGGTGTAAGACCTTGTACGTTTGTGCCTTTTATAACCCGAATGAAGGAGACGCCAGATGTTTAGAAAACTTTGAGAGATAACTCCAACAGATTGGTGGCTATAGCTCATCACATAATTTTCTGGACAGCAAGAGACATAAACTTCCCTGGATTTGATTGGAAGCACAATTGCCTATTTCCAATGTGTCGTTTCGCAGTGCCAACCTGAAAACTGGCTGATTGTCTTGACGATCATGGCTTAGTCTAACTTATAACCAATCTTGTATGGGGGTAATTAATGTCTTAGACCTTTTTTTATAACTAACAACAACCTTATCATCAAGACTCAAGTCATCTGAGGTATTAGTGATCATGATGCTGTGTTTGTTGAGGGTATAAGTATCACAGCAACACTCAAGAAACAAAAACGCAGGATGGTTGCCTTGTATAGAAAAACAAACTGGGATGCCTTAAAGAACACAAAGTCATGTAGACTCTGTCGACCTGTCGTGCATTCTACTGCCTGTGATCTGTCAATAAATGATTATTTGTGGTCTAGTTTTCGAGATAATTGACTTTTAGTATCAAGCGATTTATACCACATACAAGCACAAAAAAATCTCTGCGGTAGGGTCTTCAACCATACCCCTAACTGGCGTGATGGTCCTTCTCTAATAGTCCTCTGGGATCTCTCTCCTTAGTAATAGATAATCCCTATCATCCCACCAAGTACCAGAGGACTGGAAAAAAGCCTTGGTAACACCCTTCTTTAAGAAAGGTGATAGTGACAGTCTGGCAAACTGCAGACATTTTCCTGTATCGGCAGTAAAGTATTCATTTTGTTTGTTTTATGGACTATGGTCAGGGTTAGGTTCATTGTTAAGGATGTTTTGTTTTCTTTGATTAAGTCAGCTGGGAGTAATAAATTACATTATATGAGAGATCTTGTGAGCCCATAACTTTTACTGGGTACAATGAAAGGCTGATAGTGTTTATTTTCTCTGTGAAAAAAATTGTTTAAAATGTTTACAGTTGGTGAAATGGCAACCAATTCTCCTCATGCAAATGCAGGAAAATGCAACTCTACAACGCTGTCAAAAACAGACTTTGCATCAGTGTGCAGGACATCTGCTGTTGGCCTTAATCTATTCTTCAAATGCGATGAAATGTGTTAAAGTAGGGAAAGTTCTAAAAGAAGTTGAAACATGTTAATTTAATTTTTGTCAATTTGATTTTTTTTCAGTAATGGACTGCTTTGTGTCACAGATTTTGGAATCTTGATGAAAAGGAACAGCATGGCAACCTGAGAGACAATGTAATACAATCAGAAAACAAGATCAGCAAGAACAAGCAGCTCTGGGCACAAGGTAAAAAACTCTTCAATTGTTTTTTCTTTTACAGTAATATAGTGTATTTACCAGTATGTGTGACACACCACATTTATTTGATTCATGTGACTCCAACTTAATTATAAGCAAATTTTAGTATTTTTCTAACCTGTTTGCATCGCGTCAATTTATTTATCAGATAATTCTTGATTTTTTTTTATATAATATTACTATATACACACAAACATGTAGATTGAGTGACTGACTAGGCTAATTGTTTGAATGTTTTTTTAACTGACAAACTGAAACTTTGATTATTTAACTGACTGGCTAACAGTTTAAATGGTTGGCTGATAATCAAATTCCCTCTTCCCTGGGACGGCAAAGATGTGAAATGCCTGGGGTATGCCTGGGGGAGGGGAGGGGGGAGGTTGAAGCTTAGATTTGACTCCTACAATGTAGATACATGTAAGTGAGATAAACAGTTTCTCCTTAAGCTAAAACTCTATTTCGTATTTTGATTCTTTCGTTGAGAGAGTTTATAATGTCAGTTGTGCAATGTGCATAGAATGTGCTTAATATCAGTTGTGGAATGTGCGTGGATTTGGATTGCTACCACCCCAAATGTTTGGTTGCGATAACTTCTTTCCCTGGGAATATACTTTAGAAACTGAGTGTGAAATCCTCTTGGTTAATATCAACATACTGTACATGTAGTGGGGTGTAAGACCTTGTAAGTTTGTGCCTTTTATAACCCGAATGAAGGAGATGCCATAAGTTTAGAAAACTTTGAGGGATCACCCAAACTTATTGGCGGCTATATACCTCATCACATAATTATCTGGATAGCAGGAGACATAAACTTCCCTGGATTTGACTGGAAGCACAGTTGCCTTTTTCCAGTGTGTCATTTCCCTGAGCCAACCTGAAAATTCGCCGATTGTCTTAACGAACATGGCTTTGTCTACATGTAACTTATGACAAATCTTACGTGGGGGTAATTAATGTCTTAGACGTTTTTATAACTAACGACAGTCTTATCATTAAGACTCGAGTCATCCGAGGTATTAGTGATCATGATGCTGTGTTTGTTGAGGGTACACATGTATGAATATCAAAGCAACACCCAATAAACAAAAACGCAGGACGGTTCCTTTGTAAAGAAAAACAGACTAGGAGGATGCCTTAAAGAACATATGTAGGCTCTGTCGTGCACTCTTCTGCCTGTGATCTGTCAATAAATGATTATTTGTAGTCTAGTTAATTCCTGGCCAATAATAATAATAATAAATGGAATTCGATGGGGTGTGAACCTTATCTTTTGCTGCTTGTTATGTGGACAATGATTTTCGTTCTTTTGCCCAAGAGGCCGTTGTCGCGCTGGAGGAAGTTACAAGGCGTTCTTCTGCAGAGACTGCTCCATGAGAAAATACAATAATATCTCCCCCTTCTGCCAGAAATACGCATAGACGAAATTTGTCACGTTTGCGGCGTGAAAATGCGATCTACCCCTTGTGAAGTTGTCATGTTTTGTCCAAAATGCGGCGTAAGAAAAGAGATTTTTTGACAAGCCCCGCTGAGAATAAAATAAAAAACCCAAAAGATTTTTTTTTTTTGCAGGAAAAAAACATTTTTTACAAATTTAAGGTTATATTCTTGAGGTGATGTTGATTGAACAGGTTGTTGTGGTTTACAACGCTGTAAATGAATTTGCTGGTTCTGACCAAAAAATAGAATATACCGCCGGTAGCTTTTACTTTCCAATAATTGATTTTGTCACTTGTGGCGAAACATCCGAAAGGGAGTTTATTTGGCGATCTTTTCTGAAACACCACAACAAGCTAAATTGAAAAATATACATATTGCGTGACACATAACAAAAAATAGCAAAAAACCCTGACAAGGAGGCAGCTCTGTAGGCCAATTTCCCATTTATCCTCTGGGACAGAGGTTCCAAATGCCGTTTCACCTCTGGCAGTGAGGGTTCCCATTTTACCTCTGGGACCGAGTTGTAGTTCGAGCACCTCCAGTACTTGCTGGGCCGGAGTTTGGGGTCCGTCAGCAAGCTCGACAGTCCCCCCCCGTAAGTTGTCCTACCGCACGGGTTAGTCAAGCAGGCTTCAGAGAGTTGGCCTTTCTCTCACCGCCCTATAACCCCACCGGCATATCCGCCATCGGATATATCCAACCTAACTTTGCCTTAGAAAATCGACCTATATATTTAGATCGAAACCTCATTTCGCTCACTTATGGTACGGTTCTTCACAGACGCATGCGTTTTTGGCCCCCAAAAATTGTTTGGACTTTTCGTTGATTCATACACAACATCCCCGTTCAGTTCAGCCACGAAAAATATGGCTGTCATTTGTAAAAGTTGTTTCTCTTTAAAATCTCGGCTAGCCCAGCGTTCCACAAACTCTTGTTACGGAAACGCACCTTAGAGAGTTGCTCAATATGTTACATGTATAAGATTAAATTTGCTATTAACTGTGCATGCCATTGGAGACTTCGTAGCATGCATTTTCGACCCTTCGACGATTTAAGAAACATCTAGGAGAAACCATGAGCATGAATCAAGGTCAACGTCTGCACATCAAAACTTTGATAACGAAGGAACCGGAGACTGTTAAGGTTACGAGCAAACAAACAGGCTTTTGTTCCACACACCTATGCAAACGACATTCTGGCCAATTTTGTGTAGAGGTATACGCTTGGCGTGGTATACGATAAGCCTCCCCCGCCGGCCCCTTACGTTTGAAAATGCTCCGCTGCCTCTTAACTGGGTCCTAAGAATCATTTGTATTCGTACACTAAAAGAAAAAACGTGAAAAGGTCTGGAGATTCAGTCGAGAACTGCCGATTCTTTGCGGCAGGCCTCTGGTGTCATCTTCAGGAGCGCTCAGTGACTGCTTTTTTGGCAATGCAATTTAATAGTCAAAGATTTCTCGTTGTAGAAATTGTACCTCGTAAAATTTCACTATCGAGAAGACCATGAAATAAATGGAGTTGTGTAAACCCGTCTAGCCAGACCATTTTGTTGTAAAGTTTAATAAGAGTTTTATAGTTATTTTTTCTCATTTAGAATCCCTGTTTCCTTCGCATTTATAATAGGAAGCTTGTTTCTTCACTAGCTATTGTTCAATAACACAAAAAGGCGGGAAAACAATCGTTAGTGATTTATTTCCAGGATATACTCAGTTTTAATTATTTTTTAAGGAAGAGGACACGTTTTTTGTGTCTATCAAAATCGAGACTGATTTGAGGAGTTTCGAAAAAAAAAAATTTGAATTTCGTTTTGTTTTTACAGTAAAATTGCCTGTAACTGCTGAAAAGAAGTTGACAGTTGCGTCAATTTTACACGTATTTTTCGTTCCTTTTCCTTGAGAAAGAGAAAACAAAAAAGTTAGATAAGTCAGAAAATAGTGGACATTGTTTAATTATACTCAAAAGAATACCGGTAAAAGGTATCACAAACGTCTAATAACACATTCTTTTATGGAGCAACCGTTTTTAAGTTCAGAAAGAGCCCTTCGTTGAAGATCTTTTCCCGCTGTTACTATTTTTTTTGTCGATTGGATAAAATAAGTCAAAGTCTTTCAGTTACACGTCTCTAAATGTGGCCCTTCGGTGTAGATATTTTACTGTAGTGTTTTCGTCGTTTTCGTTGTATTCTGCGGTTTAGTTATTTATGCTTTCTTCTTGCGCTTGTATGCAAACATCTTTCTTCTTGACTTGATAGTAAACGGCTCTAACACACGATGTACAACTTACGACTTATAATCGGCTTCTTGAACCACAAAAGACCTTCCAACTGGTGATGTTTGTTCCCGGGTTTTGAATAGGTATGGAGACTTTTGTCGCCCCATACAATAATACTGGGGCCAACTGTGTGAACAGTACTGCGAGAAAAAACTGGGGCATATGGTGTAGGTGTTGCATAGCTTTGCGGCAGCCAAAAGTTTGGGTGAACATTTCCTATAAGTATTGATTTTGTTAAAAATAACAATTGTTCGGATGAGACAGGACAACAGTGTGCCGGGCACATGTCAGCACAGTGAATTGCATATTGCAGTGGACAGATAGCAGGTGACTATGTCAAAAAATTAGGGGGATAGCACTCTTGACAACAATGTTTTTGGCATGGTGGAAGGCAGCTGACAGAGCAACTGCTTGGATATGAGCTTGGCATCGGCAGAGACACATTACAACTAAAAATGGGCGCAATGGTAGGCAATTGGAACTACAAATAGTTGAACACGATTCTTGTATTGATTGCTGATGTTCCATAGTAGAAATGTGTTGAGAGGCACAGCAGTGTGTGGGACAAGACGATTGGCATATTTCCTGGCAATGATGCCGACAGGTTGTGGGCAGAACAAATTTGAATTTGCAGTAAAATTGGGGACACGTAGGAAGACAATAGGCCATTTATACGAGGAAAAATAAGACGCGTCTTAAATATACATGTATGACGCAAACTTTCTGTATAAACAGCACATTTGTCTAAAATAAGACGAGACTTAGCTAAGACGCGTCTTGTTTTAGAACAGCCTTTAAAGGAGCTGTGTCACGAAATTCAGCCAAATTAGGAAATTACAAAATGCCCGTAAAATTAAGAGAAACATAAAAATAACCGTTTAAAACTTTAAAGGAAGGTTAGAATAGCATAAAAGAAACAACAGATGCCACGGTAAGCAAAACTGAAAAAGATTGAAACGGATTGAAATTAGGGTTTTTGAAAACTGTTCAGCCTAACAGTTTTTCAAAGTTGATCCCTTCTGCTTGCAACTTCAATAATAATGCGCAGGAGACATATTTGTTTGTCTCGAATCTCTGATCTTGTCATTTACATCTAATTTCTTTGCTTACTTTAAGTTCCATAGCGATTGAGGGCGAGTGATTGGCAAAATTAAAGAAAACAAACTGGACTGCCGTGACACAGCCCCTTTAACACCTGTTCTTAAATGAGACGTGTATTAGCTAAGACGAGAAAAACTTTGTATAAATGACCTTCGTGTCTTACATAATATGTGAACGCATAGTAGGCATGCGTTAAGTTTTGACGGGAAATCATGTCACACCTAGAACATTGCAATCTCCTCTATCATTCGCGGCATAGTTTTCACACATTCAAGTCATCTGAATTACAACTTATTACAACTTATTGAGTTGGTAAGTGATATTGTCGACAACTGACATGCTAAGCAGACTGATGTCATCATATCGGACTTTTCTAAGATGATAGGGTCTTCGACCATACCCCTAACCGTACACCATCTATGTATCCCACCCATTTCAATTACAACTGCTGGTATCGCTAAGCTATTATAGACAACCTAACGCCACACAAGGCCACTGTGCGTGATGGTCTTTCTCCCATAGTCCTCTGGGAGCTCTCTCCTCAGTAATTCATGTAGATAATCCCTATCATCTCACCAAGTACCAGAGGACTGGAAAAAAGCCTTGGTAATACCCATCTTTAAGAAAGGTGATAGGGACAGTCCGGCAAACTACAGACATTTCCCTGTATCTGCAGTAAATTGTTAGAGCACATCATCACTAAGAGTATCATGTCACACCTACATCATTACAATCTCCTCTATCATTTGTGGCCTGCTTTTCACAAATTCATTTCATGTCAATTGCAGCTAATTGAGTCGACAACTCACGTGCTATTAAAGCAGACTGATGTCATCATATTGGACTTTTCTAAGACCTTTAATAAGGTTCCTCATAACAGACTTCTTTATAAACTGGAGAATTATGGTATTAAAGACGAGACTCTGAGGTGGATTAAAGCCTTCCTTGAAAATCCGCAACAATCTGTGGTGGCGGATGATGAGAGGTCTGTCTTTCAAGCATACGTTAACAATCTCCTGCGGAACATAAGATCAAGGGTTCACCTATTTGTTGACTATACCATTCTGTAATTGACTATCATAAGTGAAGATCACTGCAGACAGCTCCAGGATGACTTTGATGTGCTACAAAAATGGGAGGTAACTTGAAGGATGGAGTTTAACAACCCTTAGTGTGTGGTGTTACATACTTATTACCTGCATGGCTCTGCACTAAGGGAGGTTGATCACGGTTGATCACATGGAATACCTACAATAGGTATATGGTTGTCAAATGATCCCAAGTGGAATTGGCACATTGACGAGATAACAGCCAAAAGAAGGCAAAACGCATACTAAGATTCCTTTAAACAAATTTACGGGTAAATTTGTCAACTTTAAAAGCCAAAGCTTCTGCAGGTTTAGTCCACCCCTAGGTTGAGTGCTGCTCAAGTGTTGCGACCCGGCCCAGGTGTTGAGAATAACAGTTCATATAAAATCAAAAGAATACAGTGCCATGTGGCTTAATGGTGGCTACACTGATGCTGGAGCAACAACACTGTCCAGCGTTATCAACATGCTTGAAGACCTGGGATGGCGTACCCTAGAAAAACATCATGGCCCTCTTTAAAATCAACCGGGGGCTTCCTCTCTCTTACATGGAACTCTCATGAGCTTCGTCCCCTGTCATGCACAGGACACATTGCTCGCACTCGCAAAGTTTTATTCCATTTCGAACGATTTGCCTGCTTCTCAATCTGTCTTTAGCAAACTCAGCTCTTTAGATACATTGAGCTGCCTAAAAAATCATCTACCTGTTTATTAGCCCTTTCAGTTAATTTTTTTCTTTTTCTTTTTTTTTTTTTTTTAACCAACCCTGCCAATAATCCTCAAATGTGAGGACTAGGCTGGTATACAGTAAATGTAAAATTTAAATTAATGATCACAAAGCACGCAAGGGTGCATGAGAAACATGAGTTGGCTTTGGTAGATAGTTGCAGTAACATCATTGATTGTTATGTCGAGTCGCATTGAGGTTTCCAAACAACATAACTAGGGTCATCCCCGGTGTAAAAATAATTTATTTGCTTTCTTTGTCGTATGGACTATTATCAGGGTTAGGTTCTAATTTGTTAAGGATGTTTTGTTTTCTTTGTTCCTGTCAGCTGGGAGTAATAAATTATATTATACCAGAGATCTTGTGAGCCCATAACTTCCACTGGGTACAATGAAAGGCTGCAATAGTGGTTATAAATTTCCTCTGTAAAAAAAAAAAAAGGTTAAAGTGTTTACAGTTGGTGAAATGGCAACCAATTCTCCTCATGCAAATGCAGGAAAGTGCAACTCTACAACGCTGTCAAAAACAGACTTTGCATCAGTGTGGAAGACAATCTGCTGTCAGCCTTAATCTATTCTTCAAATGTAATGAAATGTGTTAAAGTAGGGAACGTTCTAACAGAAGTTAAAACATGTTAATTTAATTTTTGTCAATCTGATTTTTTTTCAGTAATGGACCGCTTTGTGTCCCGGTTTTTATAAATCTTCATGAAGAGGAATAGCATGGCAACCTGAGAGACAATGTAATACAATCAGAAGACAAGATCAGCAAGAAAAAGCAGCCCTCGGCATAAGGTAAAAAACTCTTCAATTGTTTTTTTGTTTTACAGTAATACAGTGTATTTACCAGTATGTGCGACATACCATATTTAGTTGATTCAGGTGACCCCAAGTTAATGATAAGCAAATTTTAGTATTTTTCTAACCTGTTTGCGTCGCGTCAATTTATTTATCAGGTAATTCTTAATTTTTTATATATTATTATTTACACACAAACATGTACATTGATTAACTGACTAAGTTAATTTTTTGAATGGTTTTTTAACTGACAAACTGACACTTTGATTATTTACATGTAACTGACTGGCTAACAGTTCAAATGGTTGACTGATAATCAAATTCCTTCCTCCTGGGACAGCAACAATGTCAAATGCCTGGGGTATGCCTTAAGGAGGGGGGCCGGGGGAGTGAAGCTTAGATTCGACTGATACAAATTAGATACATGTAACTGCGATAAACAGTTTCCCCTTAAGCTAAAACTCTATATTGGATTTTGATTCTTCATTGAGAGAGTTTTTAATGTCAGTTGTGCAATGTGCATAGAATGTGCTTAGTGTCAGTTGTGGAATGTGTGTGGATTTGGATTGCTACCACCTCAAATGTTTGGTTACTATAACTTCTTTCCGTGGGAATAATATACTTTAGAGACTGAGTGTGAAATCCTCTGTACATGTAGTAGGGTGTAAGGCCTTGTCAGTTTGTGCCTTTTATAACCTGAATGAAGGAGACGCCATAATTTTAGAAAACTTTGATAGATCACTCCAATAGATTGGTGGCTATACCTCATCACATTAAATTATCTGGATAGCAAGAGACATAACCCTCCCTGAATTTGACTGGAAGCACAATTGCCTATTTCCAATGTGTCATTTCCCTGAGCTAACCTGAAAATTTGCTGGAAAAAAAGAGGCCAAAAATCAAGACGAGGCAAACACCTCGTCTTGCCTCATGCTAGCTATGACCCTGCCCTTTCATATGGGAGTCCCCCCAGGGCTTGTAAATGAATGTACACTGTTTGCATTTGGAGCAGGCATTTTAAACTTTACTGGAGGAAATGAAGCTTGATACAGATGTCCTTGATGAAACATTCGCTTTACAACTTGAATTGGTCTTTTTCCAAGCATACAGTCGTTTGTGCGAATATAACCATGCTGGTTGTGTTACAGCTGTATGTCTTTGTAAAATTATCGAGAAATCAGTCATGGGTTAATCTTTTGTTTTCTGTCCCGTGAGACTTGATCCTCGATTCGATTCTTGATAGCGTGTTCTCGATTCTTTATTCTCGATTCGCACAGGAATCGAGAATCACGAATTGTGTCGAGAATCAAGGCTCTCAACGGACTGTCAACTTACTTTTGGATGCTACTGTAACTGTTTGAATGGTTTATTGACTGACAGGCAAACTGTTAAATTTATTAACTGACTGGCTCACTTTTTGAATGGTTAAAAGGTGGATTGATGGACTGACTGACATTTGTTGATGTACATGTAATATTGCAATTTTTTGTTATTTTTCTACAAATTGCCCGTGCAATTCTCACTGTCAATTAAGCAACAGATAGTCAATATGTTAACCAATTAATTGCAGAATTTCTGATTATGCTACTCTTCAGTACACCTTGCTTTTGACTTGCATTTTATCTATCTTTAGAAGCTTAATACCAGTGATACCACTGCATTATTGAATGTATTTGTACATGTAAATATCCATGTAAAAATCTCTTTCTTGCTTTATAGGAAGCAACTACCAGAGTGGTAGACTGATGTAGGCTTGCATTAATGAGTGTGAAGTAGTATTGGACACTAGATGGGAACAAATCAACTGGCTGGATGACATAACATACACCTAGTACAAGGCAACTGGATAATGAAGATGGCATACTGGAGGGCAAAGAAGACAGCTGGCTGGGCAATGGACAGGGCAATCTAGAGCTGCCTGGATGACATCACCTAGTACAAGAAGTGTCAATGGAGAGGATGGATTAGACGGCAAAAGATATGAGACATCATGTGTGCCTGGTTCCAGAGTTGGGTTGTGGATCGTGGAGAGTCTTGCAACACCTGGTTTGTATTGTGTGATAATTGCATTGACTATAAATCTTAATTAAATATTATCCTACCATTAGTATCTTTATGAATAATAGCAATAATACTTTTCTAAGTCCTGATCACAAAAATGATTTAAAAAATTTCTGGCCCTGCCCGGGAGGCCTGAATGTGGGGTACAGCTGGCCTGGGGTTTTCCTCCTAGGAGCTAGTGGACGTACGGGGAGGTTTTTCACCCAGCTGTTGTTCCACAACCCCCATTCACTCAAGATTTTCTTAAACAAAAGAAGAGACCTTTAATATTATAGAGCATTAAAAAATGCACGTCAATCATTTAATTACCCAGTTGTTGTATGACTGAAATAACTTCCATATAATATGTCTGTAGGTCTGGAGTCCAATATTTTTTTATTGAAACCTTTTCAAATTTCCAAAATCTTTGTAAATATTGATATGATCTCTGGGGTCTATTAAAAAATTTTTCTGGGAAACAGTGGAAACTTAAGAAATTATATTTAAGCATTTTAAGTTGGGTTGCTAGAACGTAGTCTGAGATGTCCAGAAATTTTGATTGGCTTTTATCAAGAAAAAAATTATTTTGGGGGATCTTCATTATTGAAGGCTAGGTGAAATTTTCAATAATTTATTCGTGTAGTCTGACGTTTTTCAGTCATGTGATAAATTGGAAGTAATTCCTTGATTGTCAAAAAAAAATCATTAATAAACGTAATTAGTCCAGTGTGTGTGTGCCACCATTGTACAAACAGAGGCCATTGGGAAAGGACAGTAATTTGGCAGCATTTTTACAGTTGGAACTGGTTTCATTGAATAAATCACTTCTATACAAAGGGTTATAAAGTTTTGATCTTTAATTGGCAAGTCATTCCTAGACACATGTTTGTACAACCACTTATTGATAAGGTTTAAAGCTTCCATCACAAGATTCCATTGAGCAGTGGTTTTGTTTAACACAACATCTTAGTAGTAGCTTATGACTGCAGCAATAGGAGTCAAACAATCTCATAAAGCTTGGGAAAGGTTGGGGTCACATTTCAAGGACAGGTTTTTGTTTCATTATTTTGAGCACTAAATCAATCTGAAAGTTAAGGGGTAGGACACTTTTGAGGTTGCTGTTGGAAGTTTGCTATGGTTACCTCCTTGTGCCTTCCTTGATAACTAAACATTCTTGCCATCAGTTTTCAAGGCACCAATTCCCATTCTCATCTATTAGTGATGAATTTAATAATCAACCAATGGGTTATATCAGATGTTATGCTTATTTCCTGAAATATCTTTCTTTCCTCTGGAGATTTTAGTAGGAGGGTGTGGGTCTTTGGGGGGATTTTACAGGGAAATTACGCACTCATAGAATCATTTAGACTATTATATTCAGGATTCCAGTGCCATATTGTTCATTTGAAACACGAGTGGTCACATCAAGCTGCAACTTCATAATTTTTGCCTTTTCAAACTTTGCTGAACTAACTTTGTTTCATTGTTGCTGATGATAGCAAAAGTGTCATGCATTTCTTGAGCAACAGGAGAATAGAACCCTAAAATAGAAAAGATTTCCAGGGAATTCTTCAAAAATTCAAGTTGGAACGAGAAAGAAAAAGTAGCCAGATATTAGTGTCTGCTGTGAGTCAGAGAGAATTTACGTTCTTTTGTCTCTCCAAGCTCTTGTTCAAAGTATCAATGCTTATTTCCAGGAAAATAGAGTAAGATTTTGTGCTTTCTGGAACCAGAGTCATGGATAGGATAATATGTTATTGCATCATTTTACCCTTAAGGAAAACATGTCAGTCTTATTAATGAAGGTAGGAAAAATGACATACTGGTATTTTGGCCTGAAATAGAGTAAAGGTACCCAGGACACATGCTAGACAATAATAATGTTATCATAATTCTACAATAATTACCTTTCTTTAATACATTAAGGTTACCACATTTGTCAGCACATCAATTAGGCTACCACATTTTTCCCGTTTGGTTTGTCAGTATTCTTTACTGCTATGGCAATTTTAATTAGAGGGTTTAAACACTGCGTTTCCTCAGACGTCATTTCACGGGGTAACAAGTAAAGGCATTGTAAAATGTGAGCTGTTTTCTAAAGTTACATGTTTAGATTCCTTTGATGCTGAAAACTGGTAACCTGGTGTTTTTAACTGCTCATTGGAATCTTGTTTAACATCACTGGGAATACTAGGTTGGATCAGATGTTTTCATCATTAATAATTAATAATTGATCAATAATTAATCAAAAATTATTGACAGCATGTTGAAATCAACACATTGCTACCAAAATTTCACATATTTGAAGGACAGGCATTTTCTGCCCTCCTGACAATTAAGAGCAACACTACTTTTTACTTATTCAAGTAATGTGGGAAAAAATCGGCTTTAGGTCCAGGTTTTTTCACATTAAGGCATCATAATGTTGGTAGCACTATGTTGTTCCTGTTTTATAAGCAAGGTGAAGCAGTTTAAAACTGGAATGTCAAAATTTGACGAAATGATTTATTCTTTTTGATGTTCTCTAGGGTAAAAATAATTTGTTTTCGTGGGAAACAAAGTAAATCCCAAATTTAGCACTGAAATGCAAAAGATTCAGTTTTTTTTACAGGTCTTGTATTATCAGGATTCAGCCTGTTGGAACCCTGGGAGTAATTCAGAGAATCATATTCAACTTTGAAATTGTTTGCTTTCAAAACTTAATTGTTACAGTTGGGTGGGGATGTGTTTGGTTATAATGCTTCCCTTGCTTATAATATTTATATAAATTATTATTATTATTATTATCATTACTTTTATCATTTATCATTAGACCACTGACACAATTGCTTCATCCAACAACAAACTGCCAGAGGATTCTTTAGTTATTCAAGGATCCTTTAGTTATTAAAACTTTGATTCGTTTAATTTTGGGGGGGGGGGGGGGGGGGGTCACTGAATTTAATTATGGAACCTAGGGGAATTAATAGGATTTCTGGTAGTATTTTGAAGTCAAGTGAAGCCATTGTAAACATTAATGGTCTATTGAAATCCTATATTATTTACATAGCAAATAGCAAGCCCATTAGCATCACAAGTAGGACTTTTAACCAGGCATTAACTAGCATTAATAAATATTAAACCCTCACAAGCATAAATCATTTATTGCTAAAGACTCAGTGATTCTGTATTGGCAGAGCTTTAAGGTTTAATTTCATTATCCTATACAACATACTACAAGGCATAAGTTCTTGTTGCCTCTGCCTACTAAAATAATGTTTACCATCAAACAGGAACCAAACGGAAATAATTTAACAAAACCATAAAGTAGTGAAAAACTGTTTTTCATGCAAGGTTAACTTACAATAACACAAAGTACTGGGTGTCATCTCAGTGCCATTAATAAGGTTAGGTTTCATCAAAGACGTAATATTTATTTAATACTGTTTAAGGTCATCACTGGTCTGTTTTTTTATCCCCAGCTGTCATCTCGTGCAAATCTAGAAAACAAAGTAGCACCTAATTTCACAACTTACACAGTTGCAGCTTTGCAGTGGTTTTACCATTGGAGAACACGAAGAACTTTTGGAATAGCTTTCAAACATCCTAGCAACATTATTCAAGACAGCATAATTAACACTGCAGGCTATTAGTGACCATCACATTCTCTTAATTATGTTCAGATAATTATTTTATAATGCATGTCTATATTTTTTGGTGTTACATAAGTTCCCTGCTTAAATATCATGTTGTTATTTGTAGTTGTTGCTGTTTTTTTTACTCTAGGTTTTTGCTTCTTAGCAGTAAAAAACTAGTAAAAGAATTAGGGTTATAAGTAATTTTTTCGGAATTTTACTGTAACACCAAGTAATATAGGGCTATTATGTTTTTAAAGTGCTAATGGGCTTGCATTTTCTACTTAAAATTTTAGCTTCTTCTTTAATTTCAGATCTAAGGTGGCACACTCACAAGATTAGGAGCCCATCACTTGGGAAAGGTCATGTTTAATCTAGCCAACCTCGCTCCTGCTGGGCTGTGGAAGCTCTGCCTCTGAGAAGGTGTGAATTCTGATGTCCTCTGAGATATTCCAATGGAGAAATCCTGGGAAACTTTATCTGATCTTGTAATTCACGTTGAGGGCAGTTGGGCACTTGGAAGATTTGGCCGTTTGTTCCCAAGTGGGGAGGACAGTGCGGAGGAAGGTGAGAGTTTGCTTCTTATGTTCTCGGGGCTTCATTCATTTTGTCATAATACTACCCACACCTTTTTCCCAAAAAAAAAAACAGTAAGGTGCTTGCCTGCAAACAATATGTCTGGGAATGTTCCACTGCGGTAGGATGAAAAACGGGGGTGCTAACATTGTGTGACTAACGAAGTAGGTGAGTGGATGGAGGATTCGAGGACAGAGGAGTGGACACTGAATCTCACTGGTGTGGCGTGGGTGGATTTTTACAAATGATATCAAATTGAGCTGATAGTCATAAAAATCTCTCTAATGGGGGGGCAACTGGTAATGGAGTTCTCTTCTAAACCTAAAAATTTCACATCTATCTCAAGCTTGCTTAGACCTAATAATAAATAACCGTTCAAACCATCGCAGAGGATATATGCAAATCAATTATTATCTTAATTATCATTTCATTCTCGAATTTGCGTCTTGAATTATCTAAAACTGATGAGAACTAACGTTTTATTACATCAACATCTGTTGTTTTTTTGTCTGTTGTTTTTGTGTCAACTGGAAACAACAGTCAAACAAATGGGGCTGTTGATGTTTGACTAACTTCTCTTTGATATTATTTAAACCTTCGGAAAGCAAAATAACTAAACCATTTTAATTTAGGATTCAATTATTATCTTAATCATCATTTCATTCTCATATTTCCGGCTTGAATTATCTAAAACTGATGAGAACTAAGGTTTTATTACATCAACATCTGTTGTTTGTTTGTCTGTTGTTTTTGTGTCAACTGGAAATAACAGTCAAACAAACTTGGCTGTTGATGTTAAAGACTAACTTCTCTTTGATATTACTTAAGCCTTCGGAAACCTAGATAACTAAACCGTATTAATTTAGGATCAAATTATTACGATTAAGTTAACTTGGTTAATCAGACTGCTGTGGAAGTCTTCTCTATTTCCTGTTTTTGAACGGGACATAGAGTAGATTTCCTTGGCTTGTGTGATAAATCAAGTTAATTTGACCTTCATGCTTTAGGTTCAGTTGTAGGCATAAATTTATAAACAACGTTTTATCATAAGCATAGATTTTAGTATCTTCCTTAAATTTTCAGCTAATTTCATTCAGCAGTGACTTCAATTGATACATTAAAATCGGCTTTCCCATAAAGAACTGGTAGATGCTTTTTCTTTCTTTCTTTTTTTTTTTAATTCAAGAAACGCATTTGACTAGTTCCAGTCTTTTGTTGGAAACCTGATGTTAAGTATCAGTTCCGGTCACGACAGCTGAAACATCTCTAGGGAAATTGGCTCAAATTACTATTCCGGCAAATTTTCATTATTATGCGGCAACTCATCGCGGCTAACTGCATAAATTAAGACTTAAATCAAATCCAAGTTTTTCCAGCTAACATTTAATTTTACTTTATAGGATAAAAAAATATATATTTCCGCTAATTTCCGTAACTTCCTTTTTCGTTTCGAAATGCGCAAATTTGTCCGTTATTTTCATTAGAAGTAAAAGGATCCAAAATTTAACTTAAAGGAAATATTTACTTACAAAGTCGCTCTAGATCTAATCCCTTTGGCGAAATTTGAAGGCGAAAACTATTCGGCACTGATTCTAAATAACGGCATCCTAATTCATAATAGGGCAGGCAAATTTAGATATTAAGAAACATTAAGACCAAAACTCAATCGCGGCACATCGGCATTTTAGGATAAATGATAATAAACGGCGTTAGAATAAAATCTTATTTCACCTAAACATTAATCACTAAACATTAAAATAGGGCCAGAGAAATCCAGCATTAGTTGCTTCGCAGAGGAGAGATTATTATTGACTTGTGCTCTTTGGTGAAGTTTGTGAAATGAAGGTCAGTCAGACCAGCGCGATTCTTTGTTCAATTCTCTGCCTTCGTTTCTGACGGACACTGACTCGAAAAGTGAGTGACACTCTCTAGCACCCTCTTTTTTCTTGTCCGAGTCTCTGGATATTTTCACGATATATTGACTTTGTAGATACGCGTCTTCAACTAAAACAAATTATATTTTTCGCTGAGAATTATTTTTGGCCGGTGTGGTATTGTGACGTAAATGAATGGGACCCTGAGGGCATGAGGAGCAAACTCTCACTTTCCTCTACGCTGCCCACCCCACTTGGGAACAAACGGCTGAATTTTCTAAGTGTCCAACTGCCCCCAGCTTGAATGAAGGGATCAGATAAAACAGACCAGGATTTTAAAGTTGGAATATTATATGAGGACAGAAGAATGAACACCGACTCGGAGCAGAGTGGAAGCAGCCCGGCAGGGGCGAGGAAGGCTAGATTACTTTTTTTTTAAATATTTTTTTATTGTAAATAAATGGACAACAGAGACAAGTTTTATTTCTTCAATAAAGTATTGTTATCTTCAGTACCCGTGCTGTTTACTTTGTAATCTAACTACTTGAGTGAACCACATAAACACCCTAAAGGACCGGACACAGCAAAACATTGCGCGTAGTAAAGACTTGTCTACTTCAGCGACATAAACACAAGCATAAGTGCGGACGTAACAGCACAAGAATAAACACAAACACAGGAGAAAGTACGCACTGATTCTTTCTATTCTCACCAGTAATTCACGCATTTAAAAGCACAAGTACAAGAAAACCAAACGCGTTCGTTTTATTCTTCCTGCGCTTGTTCTTTAATTTTGTGAATTACTGATGATCAAGAAAAGAATAAGTGTGTTCCTTCTTTCCATGTTTCTGCTTATGCTTTTGTTGTTGACGATCTCACTGAACTCAGTTGTACCGGTTTTGCTTGCGTTTATATCGCTACTATAAAATAATCTTTAACTTACACCGTTTTCCAACCAAGCGATTGTTGCATTCAATGTTGTTAAGGATTTATTGAATTAAACAAATTGCTTTTCTTTACACATCGCAAGCAACAATCTCAGCGCTAAAAAACGACGTAAATTTACTGCGCGCAATGCTTCACTGTGTCCGAGCCTTTACGTTTGAGAAAACCAGAAGTCCTTCAACAACAAAGTACAAGTGTCGATGCGAACTTGGAAAAACAAAACACTATTAAGAGAACTTTCGCCCACGTAAATTCTTATAATTTGCTGATAAGCAACATTTCAAGGTATTTCGATTGAGTTTTTCGGAGACCATACCGATATTTTTCATTCATATTAAAAAGTGATTTTATCCTTATGTGATCGCTACTGAATGATTTTGGATTTAATAGCCGTGATAAACTCTTTAATAAAAAAGTTCTAAATGACTCGAATTAATCCTACGCTGCTTAATATCATAATTCGCTGCTTGGAAATTTTGGTGAATTTTCTTTCATGCGATCCTGAAAACTCAGCTGTTATCTCACCACCTATCTAAGTACAACTTTATTCTAAATTTTGATTATTAGCGCTTCTCTGTAAATCTCTAGAACTGCTTGAGAGAATTCTTTTTAAACCTCATCAAATAATCTTCATGATGTGCATAATAATGTCTGAAACTTTCATTAAGATTGATTCATTGTAACACCTTGAAATTTCAAGGCAAACGTAGCCTACAAACTGGCCAAAAATCTGCGTTAGTACAACATCCATCGTTTTGACGTTATGCTAATTTTTCTAATTTAATGCGGATCATCCATACCTCCATGACCAGTACATTTTAGTTTGAATTTTGTTGCAACTTTTGAATGTAAAACATCGACAATATTCGCACGAAGACGAATGAAAAATATCGGTATGGTCTCCGAAAAACTGTATTGAAACACCTCAAGGTCTTTCTCAAACTCGCACCAACACTCGTATTTTCAGATTAAAGCACTAGCTGGTTTAAATCAAGAGAGATAGAGAGAGAGAGCTAAGTTCTGCTTTTGATAAACCCTTAGTAAATCTTTGTGGTAAAAATCAGACTTATCTTTGTCAAGCAGTTTGCATTTCGACGCAAAGTAAGCCACAAACAAGTGTTTTTCAGAAACGAAATCGACCAAAAAATAATCATCTCGACTGTTTTATTCTTATGAAATAAAATGGTGCAATCCTCCTTGAAGTGGCTCTTGGGGTCGTCACGCAAAGACAAACGCCTTGCGTGACTATCTCAAGGACAACTGCAAACAAGACTACGATTCTGAAGTAAACTAGAAATAAAAAGGATTCATAACGCACTCCTTTGTGGCGCATTTTGCAATATAAACAAATCATTGACAAAGTTAGTCTCAAATTACACACTAAGCGTTATCCAAGACCTTTTTTCTTGATACTGTGAACTTCTTTTAGTTCCCAAGTGATGAAAATGCCAATTCTCCTTGCTCATTCTCACAGTTCATTTATAACAGTGAAGTGATTTCTCGCGTGCCAAACCAATACCCTAAATGGTCGTTTTCTTATTCTAACCACCCTTCCAGCTTCAAAACGTATTGGTTGTGACTAAAAAACGATTCCATAGTTCAAGGCGCCAAAAGCTAGTACCCACTCCCCTCGCAATTTAGGCAATTTAGGGTACATTTGAGATTCGTCGAAAAGTTCACAGTATATTAACCAAGAAATAAACTAGTACAGACATGCGATCCACCAAGACTATACAGTCAAGACAAGTCATTCATTCAGTTAGTAAATAAAGTCAAAGTCAGTAAAGCACTAAGTTGTTCAGTCAATACGTCGATATACCAGTTAAGCAGTCAACTAGTTAGGAAAACAAGCCCTCCAAGGTCATAAAAAGGGATTTCACATAGTCGCCATTTTGGGTTTTTTAAGCGAATAACCTATGATTTTGGTCAAAAATTACAAACTTCCTCTTCGTTCGTTTTAGGAAAAAATTGGCTTTGAAGTAGTGTTTGACGATTATCTAGTTAAAAAACAAGTCGTCCTAGACTAGAAAATATGGATTTTAAACAGTGGCCATATTGGATTTTCTCAAATTGGTCAACCCATGATTTTGGTCAAAAAATAGAAATTTTATCTTTGTATGTTTTTGGACAAATGGGCCTTGAAATATTGTTTGATGACCATTGAGGTAGAAAACAAGCCCTCCTAGACTACAAAAAAAAATTGTACATTACAAAGTTGCCATACTGAGATTTTTTATATAGGGGTTAACCCAAGATTTTGGTCAAAACTTGCAAATTTCCTCTTTGTTTGTTTGTTTTTTTTGGCAAAATAAGTCTGGAATTAATGTCTGATGATCATAAAAAATTACAATTAAAATTTAGTAAAAAATTAAGCCCCCAGCCAATCAAAGGTGTTAGCAATTAAACTATTAATAACTCGTTTTTCCTTGGAACAAATCATTCAGCCTGTATAAATTTTGTCCACAGTCAGTCAGCCAGTCAGCTATGCAGTCAGTCAGTCAGTCAGTCAGTCAGCCACTTAGTCAAACAGTCAGTCGGTTAGTCAGTTAGTCGGTCAGCCAGTCAATCAGTCAGTCAATCAGCCAGTCAGTCATTCAGCCAGTCGGTCAGTCAGTCAGTCAGCAAGTCGATCAGTCAACAAGCCAGTCAGTTAGTCAGTCAGTCAGTCACTCAGTATGTCAATCAGTCAGCCAGTCAATCAGCCAGCCAGTCAGTCAGCCAGCCAGTCAGTCAGCCAGCCAGTTGGCCAGTCAATCATTCAGCCAGTTTGTCTGTCTGTCAGTCCGGCAGTCAGTCAGTAAGTCAGTAAGTCAGTAAGTCAGCCAGTCAGCCAGTCAATGATTTTGGTCAAAAATTGCAAATTTCCTTTTCGTTTGTTTTAGAAAAAAATAGGCCTTGAGGTAGTGTTTGACAATTATCTAGTTAGAAAACAAGTCGTCCTAGACTATAAAAATATTGATTTTAAACAGTGGCCATATCGGATTTTCTCAAAGGGGTCAACCTATGATTTTGGTCAAAAAATGGAAATTTTATCTTTGTATCTTTTTGGACAAATGGGCCTTGAAATATTGTCTGATGACCATTGAGGTAGAAAACAAGCCCTCCTAGACTATAAAAAATTGATATTACAAACTTGCCATACTGAGATTTTTTTACATAGGGGTTAACCCAAGATTTTGGTCAAAAAACTGCAAATTTCCTCGTTTGTTTTTTTTTGTGGCAAAAGAAGGCCAGAAATAATGTCTGATAATCATCTAGTTAAAAATCAAGCCCTCAGCCAATCGAAGGTGTTAGCAATTTAACTATTAATAAGTCGTTTTTTCTTGCAATAAATCATTCAGCCTGTATAAATTTTTGCCCACAGTCAGTCAGCCAGTCAGTCAATCAGTCAGTCAGTCAGTAAGTCAGTCAGTCAGTCAGTCATCCAGTCGATCAGTCAGACAATCAGCCAGTCAGTCACTCAGCCAGTTGGTCAGTCAGTCAGCAAGTCAATCAGTCAACAAGCCAGTCAGTTAGTCAGTCAGTCAGCAAGTCAGTAAATCAGTCACTCAGTATGATTTATTAACAGTGGCCATATTGTTTTTCCTTAAAGGGGTCAACCCACGATTTTAGTCAAAAAATGGAAATTTCATCTTTGTATGTTTTTGGACAAATGGACCTTGAAATACTGTTTGATGATCGTTGAGGTAGAAAACACGCCCTCCTAGACTATAAAATTTTGGATATTACAAAGTTGCCATGCTGAGATTTTTACATAGGGGTTAACCCAAGATTTTGGTCAAAAATTGCAAATTTCCTCTTTGTTTGTTTGTTTTTTTTTTGGCAAAATAAGTCTAGAAATAATGTCTGATGATCATCTAGTTAAAAATCAAGCCCTCAGCCAATCAAAGGTGCTAGCAAATTTAACGATTAATAAGTTATTTTTTTCTTCCAACAAATAATTCAGCCTGTATAAATATTTGTCCAAAGTCAGTCAGCAAGTCAGTCAGCCAGTCAGTCAGTCAGTCAGTCAGCAAGTCAGTCAATCAGCCAGACAGTAAGCCAGTCAGGCAGTATGTTAGTCCGTCAGGCAGCTAACAAGTCAATCAGTGATGCTGGCTGTATGAGCCATAATGTAGATTGCATGTCTGATCTAAACAACAGTCAGTTTTACATCTCTTCATCTTCCATGTGAAAATCTTGAGAACTTTGAACAAAGTTCTAACCATATTGCCAACAAAATTTAAAATTTGTTATGGTTTTCAAATTTTAAATTTTACATGTAAAAATGAGATTTTAGTGATCAGCACATTTTAAAATTTTTACAAAGTTGTTGTTTCATAAAGTGCTAAGTTCGACCATTCTTTTTGCTAACTTTTTTTGAGTTGTTGAGTTGAGGTTGCCACTTTGAGTTGCATATTTTTCTTTTCATCAACGATCTAAACTTAATTCATTGCTTTCTGTTGTAAACCTTTTCCTTAAACTTTCTAGTTTGTAGTATGCATAAGGTTCTTTGAACCAGAAATTGACTAATGGATGAATGGTTATATGAAACTTCAATGGGTATTAATGTAAGCTTCCAGCACAATGCATGAATTATTTATCTTCACATTGAAAAAAATTAATGCTAGGTTGTTCTCCTTTTTAAGCCAAATTTTCCCTTGTTTTCCTTCACTTTTCCACATGTTTATTGACACAATGATTGTGAGCTTTAACCAAAGTTTTCAATATCACTGGTTCACTGACAATATGGCAGTTTTAAAACTTTTGCAATGACTTTGCAAGTGCAAAAATTGGCACATGAAAATGATGTAAAACTGCTTTTTAACTATAGCAGAACTTAGCTAATATCTATAACATAGCTGTGGCAAAACAGCTGATCAAAAGCAAATCAATACTTATCCAGGCGTAAAATCAAAAATCTATTAGGCATGATTAATTATCAAGCCAAACATTTACACGGAGTGGTTCTTTGCACAACAGGATTATAAAATTGAATTTTTACATGCATTTTTATAAAATAAGATGAAGGCTGTGATAATTTCAAAAGCCAGTCAGAAAATCAATGTGAAACTGCTATATGTAACCTGCTCCAGTGATTCATTGAAACTCTCAAATTAAGTTTCAAGTGGTATGAAAACACAAAAGTGTTTTGGACAGTAAATGTTTTCCTTCATTTTGTGTAGACAGTGAATTTGATTGCCTTTTGAGCTTCAAATACAGAGTACTTTTCCTGAAAAAGTTAGAGTCAAGTGAAGGTTTTCAACTACACTGAGCCAGATGCTCTGAAAATAGACATTGATTCAACTCTTTTATTTAATTTCAATTCTTTGAGGTGTTCCCAATTCTGTTGAAAATCAAGACCAACGTTTCTGCACAACAGTAACGAAAGTGATTTTGCCCTCAACTACATACCAGGCATCAGCTGTTGATAATTTTGCCTTGTATGTTTTACTTACTAATTTCTGCAGTTGAAAGATTGTATTAAGAAACCTCATAGCACAAAAAACCCTGCACAAGAAATCTCCACATGCCTTGTATCATGTGAAAATTGTAGTGGGTGTGCGCAAAGCAACCAACCCCTTAAAAATGCACTTTATTGTTAACTCCTTTAAAGTGCATTTAAATGCATTTTTAATTTTGCATCCTGGATAAGATTAATAATTGTCTTTTGAGCAAGCAAGCCACATTTTGTTTATCTGGTTCACTCAAGAGCTAGATTACAAAGCGATCTATACAGCACTCACAGTACTTCAGATATAAACCTTAAAATAAATGTTGAAGACTTGATCCAGTCTGTTGGTGGCATAGTGCATCTGATCTGGATAAGAAAAACAAGAGCCTAGATAAGCAACAGGTTAAACCAACTACGTCAAGTTACATTCATTAAGATTACAATAATAAATTATTCTGTTTTTTCAGTTCATTTATTTTCTAAGAACCATTAAAGTTAAGTAGCTTGAATAATGTAGAGAAAATTTAAGGGCCTTCTTTCTCCAGGGACAAAACAAAAGTGCTGTCCAATAGAGCGTTTTCACATGACGTCACGGCGGCCATATTGGTGTCCCAAAACAATAAAACAGCAGCCATGTTGGTGTCCCAAACCGATCCTGTGGGAGTTGATCTCTTTTCCTATGCAAACACTTTCTTTTGTTCCAATAAATTTGCATAGATGCTAGCCACATGAGCGAAAACACTCTATAGTTTGGCTAAGTAGAGCAACTCATCGGGCTAGCATGTTTGCAAGACTGCAAGACTACTTCAGGCTAGTAAACTTAAACAACATCTTGACAAAAGGGTAAACAGATCACATTCAGAGACTTGTAAATTTAACTAAGAGTCATCCCTAATCAAAATGACAACCAATTTACTACATGATTAAGTTACATTCTACTTTGCCATGCTATTAGTAGTACAAATGAAGGTCACAAACCAACCTATGAACTTATGATCTCCATCCTGTGGTAATAATGTCCTTTAGTTTACACAGCTGCCTCCATCATTGGAGCCACTCATGAAC
This sequence comes from Porites rus, assembly GCA_964035705.1. Classification (NCBI taxonomy): domain Eukaryota; kingdom Metazoa; phylum Cnidaria; class Anthozoa; order Scleractinia; family Poritidae; genus Porites; species Porites rus. The sequence goes on from OZ038001.1 coordinate 2,711,448, forward strand.
ATGCATCTGAAGATCTGTTCCACCCTGTTCAAAACAAATTGCCACATTAATTTTAATACCAAAAGATTTTGCCTGAATAAGGGTTGTGGAACTAGGTAGCTAGCGAAATTGGCTGACTATTTCATGTGAACTCATCACCTACTTTTCATTGGAAACTCACTCCAGTTTTTTTTTTTTACAAATAACTTGATTTAAAACAGTTACTAAAACAACAAGTGGTTCATACTGTAGCTATTGGCAAGATGAAATAAATAAGCACACGTAAATAAGAAACTACTCATTTCCTGTCACTGAATGAAAAAGCCAAAAATAATTTAATGATGTTTGTGTTCTGTTTAAAAACTCTAATTTTTGCTCCATTTTGGCTAACTAGAACAACACATCGGGCTAGCATATTTTCCTCCGATGGGCAAGCAACATTTTGCTGAGATAAAGTCAAATTTACAATGTATGTTAGCTGCAAAGAAGGGGGGGCAGTGTGTTGGTGGGCCTGCAAGACTACAGTGTACTTCAGGCTAGTAAATTTTAACATCTTGACAAAAGGGTAAGCAATTTTTTAAAAATATTTTCATCTCACCCCGCCAAATCAAAGTTATTATTTCAAGGGTTGAATAAAATCTCGAAATCTAATGGGCAAGAGCAGCTTGAATTACACAATGTCTTATAAACATTTTTTGCCAAATAAATAAGTTGGTGCTTCAAGCCTTTTTGTAACAGATTGTAGCTATGGTAATAAAAATTAATAACTTATGATAATAATAATAATAACTTTACTCAAATTGAGGTTACCCACATCACATTCAGAGACTGGTAAATTTGAGGAACTAGAGTAACATATGGTGCATGTAAAACTGTCCAGTTTAACTAAGAGTCATCCCAAATCAAAATGACAACCAATTCACTGCATGATTAAGTTACACTCTACTCTTCCATGTTAGTAGTAGTACAAATGAAGGTCACAAACCAACCTATGAACTTATGATTTCCATCCTGTGGCAATAATGTCCTTTAGTTTACACAGCTGCCTCTATCATTGGAGCAACTCATGAACATGCATCTGAAGATCTGTTCCACCCTTAGCTGTTCAAAACAAATTGCCACATTAATTTTAATATCAAAAGATTTCGCCTGAATAAGGGTTGTGGAACAACAGTGGGCTGAAATACCTAATTCCTGTAGAACAACTTGCTTTTAGGGGGAAAACCCCAGCTGTTCCTCAGATCAGGGCTGTCAATAAGGGCAGGAGGCCCAGGATTTTCCCCGGCTTCTAAAAGGCATAACTAAGGGTTTTCAATAAGAGCCGGCAGCTCGCGAAATTCGCTCAGGCTATTTCACGTGAACTTGCCACCTACTTTTCATTGGAAATTAATACTCCAGAGGTTCCTGATCCTTGCAAAACGTCCCAAGCGGCGAGGAGCAAGGATAAAGGCTGTTTTTCACAGGCTAATTCCCTGCCAACTAATTTCATATACCCAGCAACTTGACATTTCAGTCAGAGTCCTGCCACATGTAAATGACTTCCTAGCCTGTTTCAGCGAACATCTCCAGAACTAAAACTTTTTCTAAAATTCTGCAATTAACTAATGAGAGTATTAACAATGAACGTCCCTAAACCAACCTGTTATAACAACTTGTGATCTCTTTCCTGTGGCCATGATCTCCTTTATGTCAGCTACTCCTCTAATGTTGGAGACACTTATAAACACCTGAAGATCTGCTACAATCCCGTTCAAGACAAATCTTTGTTCTTCTCCTCTGGCTGAAAAAGAAAAAAAAAAAAGAATTGAAGATTGAGCAAAGTTTCATGTAATTATGTACATGATAATTTTAGAATTCCAAGGTATTATTAAATACAGTTGAACCTCTCCACAATGGCCACCTTGGGGACAGAAGAAAGTAGCCATGATGATTGATGATTGGATCTTTTATCAAATTCTCTCGACTAATTTTTTAAGAAAATGTATGGAGATCAGTCTGGAGAATTTTTATGTTGATATTGGCCTGGAGTGGTCAGATAATTAATTATTCTATGAGTATGGGGCTCTGTCCCCCACGTGCGCTTCGTGCCCGTGGGAGCCCCGCTATAAGTTCTGGAATCTGCTGCAGTTATCATTTTTTAAGCAGCCAAATAAAAAATCACAGTTAACTTCTCTCCAACAAATTGTTGCATTGTTGTCTCTACGAGTGCAGTACATCAATTTTAACTTAAGAGAGATTAATATTCTTTATGTTGTGAAAGCTGCAATCATTGTGATCAGTGTACTCTTTAACCCTCTTTGTGGTCAGTTATATTCTGAGTACTAAGGTGTCCCCTAAATGGAGGTAAAACCTGGGATTCAGGACTAAGAAAAAGCGTCCGTTTGCCCGGAATAGAGGTGTCCCTTAAACAGAAGTAACAGATAGAAAGATTATGTGAATATTTGTCCTGGTATAAATTTTACATCCCCGGGATGGAGGTGTCCCTTGAATAGACTGAGGTGTTTTTATTAATGAAGAGGTTCAACTGGATAATATTCTATTTATCAGTCCAATTAAGAACCAATACTTATAAAACAGGCCTCGGTTCCTGAAAAGCCAATTAATCTATCTTCTGATTAGCAGTTAATCTATGATTAAATTTCTTTTTCCCGGATAACTAATCGTCAGTTAAAAAGTATATATCCCACAATTAACTAATCCCAGATTATTGCCAAAATCTGGTTTAATAATTTTTTCGACTGCCTGCTTCTAAAAAGAATAATTATATGACACAAAAAATTTTGGAAAGTGCATGGTTCTTCTCGTCTGCCTTTGGAGATTGTCTTTTAGGATGTCTACTAGTTATTTGATTGACTCTCCGTCAAACCATTCTGCTGCGAAGTTATTCGTCTGTTAGTTGGTAGAGGTCAATTTCTTGCTGTTGGAACTTTCTTGTGAAACAGTAAGACTCTGCCATTTAGTATTTTTTGACAAATTTTTCCCCCCGATTAGTGAGTTCATCATTCTCGCTAGGTGGGTTAAATTTAACACGTAGTTTATTCCTAGATTAGTCTTAATGGTGCTTTCATGAACAGAATCTAATCATGGGATAAAATTTATTCCACGACTAGCGATATTTAATCCTGAATCAGTGATAAATGGATTTCCAGGAAAAGTGGCAAGAGCTAATATTATTTATATTTACATCAATAATAACAATAATAATAATAACATCATTCAATAAGGATAAACACATAACATTCAGATATTGACAATAATTTAATATTTATAGACCTTAAGACCTTAATACCCTAACAGAAGTGACTACAGATGATCAGAGATGCCCAATTTAACTGAGAGAGGTCCCTTATCAAAATGCCACCCAATTTACTGGTTACATTCTATTTTGCTATGCTAGTAGTATTACCAATAAAGGTATACAAACCAACCTAGTGACTTGTCATCTCTTTCCTTTGGTAATGATGTCCACTCCTAGACATGCATCTAACAATCTGCCACAACCTGTTGAAATCAAAATTTTGATGGTGTGGTTCATAAATACAACTTATTTCCTATGCATTTTAAAAAAATTGAACTTGATCCTGCTAGTAACTTGTCAGTGGATTACTTCAAAAAAATACTGACAACTTTGATGGGTCAACACCTCAGCCTACGATAGGGTCAGGTGACACTGGTCACTAGATACCCTGTTTTGACAGCTGTCAATTTATCATAACATGGATGTGCAATATCAGGCTGCACCTGGGCTCCCAATTAAAGTAGCTAAAAAGTGTGAGATGGATGCATGGTTGGGCTGTTGGTGTATGGTCACGTGATTACCAAAATTTAATTTTGTCGGATGGATACATTTTTTTAGCTATGGGGCTCCACTATTACCAATAAAGGTCCACAAACCAACCTGATGACCAGTGATCTCTTCCCTGTAGCAATGACATTCTTCAGATCAGTTGCCTCTCCAATATTGGAGACACTCATGAACATCTGTTCAAGACAAATCTTTGTTATTTTTTTGTACCTGAAAAAGAAACAACCAAAGGTTAAGCAAAGTGTGAGTAAATCATAATTTTAGACTTCCTAGGTTATTTCACTATTATTAGTAGCATACAGACATACAGGATTCAGTTATGCACAAAAAACATACATTAAAGTAACTGTTGCACTGAAGAAGGATTTGATAGTTTTTGTGGTGGTGGTAGTTGACATGACATCTCAGGTTCTTCTTGAAAGCTATTGGTTTCAAAAAAACAGTTGAACCTCCAACTATCGACCAACTCCCCACAAAGGCCACCTCTCTACAATAACCACTCATCTTAGTCCCGGCTGACAGTCCATATAAAAATTATTGCTTCTTGTTTAAATCTCTCTGTAACTGCCAGCCCTCGGCAAAGGCAATGGCCACTAAAGCGTGTCCCCAACTACCAGTTTTTTCAGTGACTGATCATGAAAAAGTCAAGAATGGTCATGCGATCATTTGATCCATATGGCATTTTGATGATTAACGTGACAATCGTATTTTACTGCTACAGTAAGCAAATATTGTCTATGATACTTTTTGCGAAGCCTTGCTCATTTTGATACATTCATATTTTGATTAAAAACACTACTCAACTCTGCGGTGTACTTTGCTTCTATATAATTTGATCAAAATGCTTGTGTTGAAATGTTCTAATTTAGCCTAAACGACAGATGCATGAACGTGTGAGAAAATGTAGGTGTTGCAGGTTTTAATCAAGTACAGACTGGGTGAAAATCTAATGAGTGTAGAACGATAACCTTACAATGATAATTACAGAGGTCATAAAACAGAACAATAAAAAGAACTTTCTAAGGCTTCACTAAAGACATTAAACATCCTAGAACGCAAATCTAACAACTTTGCCGAATGCTTTAGACCTTTTGAAACGAAATTTCAAATGACTTTTTCTAATGCTTTGAACGACCCGGACTAACGCTTTTAACAGTTTCGCTAACACTTCTAATGGACCCTATAAGGTACATTTTTCTAATGGTTTTACTCACGGCCTTGAATGCTTTCCCAAGCCGTTTTAATGATTAGTTAACGAGTTCATAATGCTTTAAGACGCCAAAAATCTCATTGGTTCCTAGCAATCAACTCGTAGTACCTCCAACCTTATTGGCCTCAGCAACACACATCCGAACAGACAAAGCCTCAAACTCACAAAGATACATACGCTTCTAAGACCATGACACATGAGCTTTTATTTTTTTTCAAAATAGCTCAAAAAAGGGAGAATTCTAAGGCAAGAATGACAGTTTTATGGGTCCTGGCTGATATCGTATAATTCTTCCACAAGTACTACAGTGCAGGGGATAATAAATTGTTTAGTCTGTCTACAGACATCCCCTTCCCTGACATTCATTGTAAACAAGGCCAGGAAAACAAGTGTAAACATACCTTCTCAGAGCTGTGCGCAGCAGTAACTGATAAGCAGTAATTCAAAATGTTCCTTACAAGACCGATCCTATTAACTGGAGTCTGTGAGCCTGGAGTTCTTGCTTTGTTTCCTCTGTAAACATTGTTTGAAAATAAATTGAAATTAATTATCTCTGTTTAAACTGAAAACAGAATAATTTAACTTTATTTTGTCACCCTAAGCATTGCTTACTGTGTAACTAATGTTTGCTTACGTACATAACATATTAAACAAGCCATCAATCATTAAAACCTTTTGCGAATAAACAAGTTTACGACATAATCTAGGCCTATCAATAAAACTAGAACACAACTACAGCCCTAGCAACAAGAATGTTAAAATGATTTTTTTAACTTATATAATTACTTCTTTCTCTGAACAAAAAAACTAGCAAGGAAACTTCATGAACTACCTAGAAAGTCAAATGTTCAATGCTAATAACAGTTCAGTAAACAGTATATTGATACCTCAAAAAATGCTAAAACGGAAATGACATAAGCTTCAATTTAAGATCTTTCTAAATTCTAAATCTATGCAAATCTCCCACACGGGATATATGTGCATAGGGAATGGTCAATGGTCAGCAGTTATTTACCGCTGACTAGATATTAAAATCAGTTCACAAAGAAACCAGGATTTCCATAGTCCCTGTAGATAATTTTAGATTGGAGTAAAAAATGTTGATGTGCTCTGTAATGGAACGAAAAAGGGGAAGACATTAAAGGCGAAAATGGCAGAAATCTAGGAAGTGGAAGAATTGCAAACTCAAAACTTGTTCACAGCATAATCAGCTGAGCAACAGCAGATATAACTTGAAGGTCGTATGTGGGTGCGAATCATACCAAGGCCAAATGTTCTCTTTGCCTCTTGTACATGTGGTCCCCAAATTTCTTTTATTTGGGCCAACGCTCATTGGGGTTTTTTGGGTTAAACCTACCAGAAGTTGAAAGGTTATTAGTTCCTTCTGTCCCTGTCAAACTTTCTCATATGGACTTGTTGAAATTTGATGCATTACTCAACTGGACATCTACCATTTCCCTTTACCAGCATTATCCCTACAAAAAAGACAAAGATGTTAAACATGAATGTTATTCTGGAGCAATAATGTTTACAAAAAATGAATGTATCTGAATCAGTAGCCAATGAGCACTCCGAAGGGAGACAGTTGTAGTTTGCATTTGTAGTAGTTGCATTTGTATGTCTGTTCTGTAAGAAGGTTGTTTTGCTGGAGAATTTTAAAATTATTTTTTTTTCCTCTATGGCCTCCCTACAGTGTGTAGTTCCAGAAAATATCCATGATCCCCCATGAAAGGCAACAGAAATTCCAGGGGAAAGGAGTCCAAAAAGAGGCAATTTCTGAGGGAGTTGGGGGTTGTTTACAGTGTTTTTTTCCAGGGGAAAAAATATAAAAATATCAAGATATAAATATTAAATGCCAGCTTCTCTGTTGAGCAAGCTATCAGATATTTCACTGTTACTGATCTTCAAAACAAGCATTATTGTTTGCATTCACCATCTTTTGCCTACGTGCGAATAGTTTTCTTTACAGTGTAATACATCAGCTCGTGAGTAAACTTCCGGTCATCTAGCTGTCCGAGTTCATGTATGCTGCCATCTGCCCGCGCGTAAACAAATCATGTTCTATGTTTTTCAAAAACTTGCCTTTAAGTTTTTCTTTCACTGAATCAACCGTTCTCCATCTTTAGGTAAATTGCAAAACGTTTTTTGTTGTTGTTCTGAATGGCATCTGTCTACTTGCTCTTAATATTAGGGTAAAAACTTTGAGGGAAAACTATAGCTGCAACTATAAACACCACCTAAAAAGCCTCTAAAAAATAAGCGAAAACTAAATAAATGAAATAATTATCAAGCTTAAATGTATTTATGTGACAATTTTTGAAATAAACGGTAAAAAATCGGTAAATCTCAAAGCCTAACAGGAGGGGGGGAGACAGAGGCTCCCAAGACTTGCCCTCAGGCGACCAACATTTTAAACAAGGAGCCCGAACGGCGCCTGAAATTTCTGATTATGATTATCTTATGGGATTGGGAATAACATGTATACCAACTTCCTGTGAATTTGGCCTAAAATCTTAGCAAAAATCATGGCTGTCCGTCTATACATCTTCACAATGCTATAAAAATTAATACAGAGCAATTTCATTGATCATTGTTTATGCTCATAGTGTAATTTCATTGAGTTGGTAGTCTAGAAGCTTGGTTCCGAATATTCCCATTATACAGCCGCTTTAGAAACGGCTTCGTGTGCAAAGGAGGACCAGGTACGTATTTAGCGTCTTTTGTCATATATTTTAACCTTACGTGATTTTTAAGACCGCCGTCGATCGTTTGGATCATTTTGTAGTACAATGCAATAGTCCTAAAAAGACAAACCATAGAAAGCTTTGAATTCCTTGCACAATGGATATCATGATTCCAATGAAAACAAGGCAACCATTTATGACTTTATAGTCATTGAAAAAGCCTTGAGTGAAAATATTCTTTACTTTACTTTATATGAGAGCTTAAAGTTGCAAAGTTGCATGTGTGGTCTCAAATTACACAGCTCATTTGGGAAACAAACTACATTCATTCCCCTTTTCTAATTGAAGCGCTGCTTATTCTTAGTAAAACTGTACATATTTCCTCACTTAACTGGTTACCTTTGCACAACATAACTTTATATATAAACTGTACTGTTTCAAAATTCACTGATCTTTATTTCACAAAACTAGCCGCAGTGCAGTACACATTATTAACTATGAACTGAATGAAGGTATTTTTAGCTGATCTCTTTTGCTTACACTAGTTATTACCTAGCTTTTTCTGCAGTCATTGTAAACAAGCAAGAACAAAACAGTTTTAGGGTTTTGAATGTACAAAACTATGCACCTAATTATTATTGGTTTTCACATGACGTCACCAAAATTCAAACTAAGAAACGATCGCTTCTTCTGAGTTTCTACTTTCATGTAATACTAGAGCACCTTAAAACCTTTATACGAAAGAATTTTCAGTTCAAAAGGGTTCTTTGTTTTGCGATACAGGACGCTTGAATTTCAAGGATTTTGAGTGACACGGCATTTAGCTGGTGGCCAGGAAAGCTCTCATGTGGGTTAAAAACATCATGGATTTTTGGAGATTTTGCTATCTAAACATTCCTTGTGTTAGAATGAATATTACTTTAACCTTTATGAGTTCCTCAAGTGAAGAATTCATGCATGAGTAGGAAAAACCAAAAACAGATGTTTCTGTTGGTTTCCAGCGGCCATATTTGTGCCCCTGAACGGGACACAAACATGGCGCTTCCATACAAAGCTTTATAAATTTGGGTAAAACATTTTTCCTAATATCTCGCATATGAAATATTGCACAGACCTGATTCTTGGCAAGGCTTTTTGTATATTTATCTTCTTTCATTTCTCAGATTCTTGACTTTCTGTATTAAAAGGTTTCCATTTTTACTTCTGCTTTCTCACATGAGTGAAAACCAAGAATAGATTATCGATGAATCGCTGACAAATACAGAAAGCGGCAAAGCTATTTTGATCGGCATTTTATTATACATAATAAATTTTCAACTGAAATTCAGTTTGACTGTAAGGTCCAATTCAACCCTCGAACCTTTCATAAACCAAACTCAAGACCTATTTAGGCCAACCCAAATGATACAAGTTTGATGGTTGATTCAGACGTCAAAATAAATTAGTGGGACTAAATTCATTTTCACAAGGTACAATGGTCTACAATTCTTACCAGTAATTTATGCATTAGGTTCAGCACATAAGCAGTTTGATGTTTGAGATGAAGTTGCTCCACAATCGAAATTCCCATGAGGCCCATTCAAACTTAATTCATGGTTTGACCCAAACTAGATATATATTATGTCGGAGTTAACCCTTGATCTACCTCCAGCGGCTGCTGGAGGTAGATCAGGCGGCTATGACAACATAAATATATATAACTAAAGATATGAATGGTAGGATTTCCGTATAACTCGATATTTACAGTACATATGAGCTCATTATGCATGCAGTCTTAGTGTCCATAATTATATAGAATCGAAACATGTAAACATGATGAATGTATCGGGATTGTACAGAAATCTTACCAGAGATTTTCTTTATAAACAAAGCAACGAATTTTTCTAAGAAGTTGTTTAAGCTTACCTGTATGCATCATTGTAATAGCCAAGCAACGTTATTGTACGGTCGTACACAGCGAAACAAGTGGTCAACATTCCAGCGACTTGCAGTTATGCCGGCAGATAAGTTGGTCCAAAAATGACACAGAACGAGGAACGAAACATTTCCAAAGGTAGTAATCATAAGAAAGTCCATTTTTTGCGAGATCTTGACCAATAAATGTAGCATTTTCCATTAGCAGTCGACGATCATGGCTTCCATATTGTCACCGTTGGGTTCTCGTTCCCAGGATCCTCGCGGCACTAGATTTCCCGCGAATCGCGCGATTTTCAGGAAAAATCGCGCAATTTTCGTTTTTCGCGAAATTAAGTGAGAATATTAGTTATCCACAGTCTTTGGAACCACGAACGCGCTTAGATCAGAGGGGGGATGTACAGCAGACACCTCTAGGAACAAAGTTTTCCATTGTAGCCACATTTCGTTAGGGTTACGTACTACCTTGAGATCATGCCATGGTTGACCTAAAATGTCAGAGCGAAAGCTATTACGATTGAAATCACGCTTAACTATTGTCTATAATTTATGTTGTAGTGCTACAGTAGTTCCCTTGAAAACAGAGGGTGACAAAATCTTGCGGTAAGGGACGGACAACTAGAAAACTTATGGGGGGGGGGGGGCGAACAGTTAAATGAAAAAAATTCATGTACGCCAATTAACCCCCAAAAAAATTCATGCTAGGGCCTATGGCTATAACACGAAAATAACTGAAAACGCGGCGAAAATAAAAATACTATAAAGGTAACGGAAACGCTCCTGGCGCTTACATTATGTTTTCTATAACATTAATACCTAAACAACATTGTCAAAAAAAATGGTCTCCTTTGGGAGTCAAAAAACGGGTGGCCCACGCCCAGGTTGGTCTTCTTAAGGGGTTTAATTCAAAATTTCCGATAAGCATCCCCGCCCCTTTCATATGGGAGTCCCCCCGGGTTAAAAATATACATATTGCGTGACAGCGTGACACGTCACAAAAAAAAACCAAAAACCCTGTCAGGGAGGTGTTCTGGCGGCCATTTTTCCCGTTTAACCTCTGGGAGAGAGTTAGCCGTTTAACCTCCGGCGCGAGGGTTCCCATTTAACCTCTGGGACCGAGTTAATGTTCGAGCACCTCCCTGCACTTGCTGGGCCGGAGTTTGGGGTCCGTCAGCAAGCTCGACAGTCCCCCCCCGGTAAGTCAATCGTCTACTGCACGGGTTAGTCAAGCAGGTTTCAGAGAGTTGGCCATCTCTCACCACCCTATAACCCCACCAGCATAATCAACCTAACTTTGCCTTAGAAAATTGACCTATATATTTGGATCGACTACTCATTTCGCTCACTTATGGTTTAAAACACTCATGGTACGGTTCTTCACAGACGCATGCGCGTTAGGCCCAAAAAATTCTTTGGAAGTTTCGTTGATTCATACACAACATTCTCATTTACTCAGGCCCGTTCAGTTCAGCTGTGAAAAATATGGCTATCATTTGTAAAAGTTTGTTTTTCCTCAAAATCTCGGGTTGCTCAGCTTTCCACAAACTCTTGTTACAAAAACGCGCCTTAGACAGGTGCTCAGCATTTTATAAGATTGAATTTGCTATTAACTGTGCATGTCATTGGAGACATACATTTTCCACCCTTCGACGACTCAAAAAATATCTAATATCATTTGATAATGAACGATCCGAAAACTGTTAAGGTTACAAGCAATGAAACAGCTTTTTGTTCTAAGCACACAACTACGCATACATGTATACGCTGAGCGTGGTGTACGATGAGCCCCCCACCTTCCCCGCCGGCCCCAATTACGTTTGAAAACGCTTCGCTGCCTCTGAACTGCGTCCTAAGAATCATTTGTATTCGTAAAAGAAAAACGTAAGAGGTCTGATGATTCAGTCGAGAACTGCCGATTCTGTGCGGCGGGGCCCTGGTGTCTTCCTCTTCAGGAGCACTCAGTGAATACTTTTTTTGCAATGCAATTTTTTTAATAGTCAAAGATTTCCCGTCGTAAAAATTGTTCCTCGTAAAATTTCGCTATCGCCCGTCCACACAAAAATGCTAAAACAATGGAAATACGATAGCATACCATGCAGGGAATGCGCTGTATGATGTATGACATCATGGTATTCAAAAACCTATTTTTTCGTCCGTTCTCATTCTGGAGACCATTTCTATGGACGTACCTGTGTTTTTGGTATCCGAAACACCGTTTACGTGTGAACGGAAGGCTTAAACGAGGGGAGGGAGGAAATCGCCGTTTTCAAAAATATCACCCCTTAACTTCTTGTTTGTTAGTTGCTTGTTTTTTCTCAAAGGAACATAGTAAGCATGGTCGTTGGCTGTATAGTCTTCCAAGATTCTGCAAACAGTGCACAGCTGAGTCCCTTTTAACTCTATACTTAGGCCATCATCGATGTTGCCTCAATGTTCTGTTTCAAAGCGAGGCCAGGTGCGAAGCGATTATCCACTTGTGCATCTCCCATATACTTATGATATACCCTTTATTGTATAAGACTCCAAATAAATAAAACATGTATGTATGTATGTATGTCTCCCATAATGCACCTTGTTCCCCCTCCCCCCCCCCCCACAAAAATACAAAGTTGGATAACCTTTGTCTTTCATTTCTCCTGAGTATTACAGTCGTCCCAAGAGAAACTGAAGACAATGATTGTGCAAAATGTGGGGGGAGGGGGGGGGCACTAACAGGGTGTATTATGGGAGATGTGCAAATGGCTAATTGATCTAAAATGATTTTTATTCTTATACAGCTAAAATTCATTTTCACAAGAATTGTTTCATACACTTTGAAAGTGAGAGTTTTTGGAACTCAGAAATGGGAAATTACCTTAAATCCCAGGCCCCCTTGTGGGCTTATTTTTTTTCCAACCACTTTTGAGGGGGGAGGTTTATTTAATTTAGCGAAACACATCAACGGAAGCAAGGCTTCTAGAGGACGGACTTGTGGTTCCTGGGCGTTATACTTCTTTTTCTAACAATAAGAAAATGGTGACAATTCTCCACAGAGAACTAGAGCATAAAGTTGAAAAATAAAGTTAAGCACATGAAGTTGGAGGTCATGTGTCCAAAGACCAAACACAATATGAATTTCCAGCCTGAACAAACCATAACTGATCAGTTCATGTTGATTGATTGTGAAGAATAAGGATGATGGTGAGTGGACGTGGGAAAGGGGGGGGGCTTAATAGAGAGGGGGGCTTATTTTAATTCCCTCCCCTGAAAAGTGGGGGGGGTGGCTTATTTTATAGGGGGAATCTTAATAGAGGATATACGGTATGTCTGTTAAAAATCATCCTTCTTACCTTCTTATGCTAATAGATAAACAACAACACTAACAAAAAATTTAAAAAGCAGGAGCCCATCCCAGGCCCAAGACGAAAACCAAAACAAGCTTAACTGATCATTAATTGTAAGGAAACTGCGTATGAGGCCATTTTGATTGAAAGACACTGTTAAGTACAAATAATCAGATAAACAGGTAAACAAACAAAGAAAAAATAGAAAATGATGCAGTAATTTTAAGCTACATGCAGCATTAAAGTTGATAAGGCAATAGAAAAATATCTTAATACAGCTGTTAATACGGACACTGAGGAGACCATAGGAAGTCTCGGTATTAAAGGAGTGTCCGTATAAAGCAGGTTGAATTTAGACAAAATTTAAGGGCTTTCTTTTCCCAGGGACAAAGCAGACTGTTCCTGTCTGATGTATGATGAGGCGTCCGTAAGAGGGTGTTGGTAAAGTGGAATTTGACGGTTGCTAGTTAAATAAATTTGTTAAGCTAAGTGATTTGTGTGCCTTTGTTGATTTTTATTATATCTTTAAAAGCATTTTTGCCATGTGTTTCATTCCGAGTTACCAGTCATTTCTTTCTTAAGTGTGCCATGTTTATGGCCAAAATTTAGCCATGAACTGGCTGAAACTCTGAAATGAAAAAAAAACATGGAAATGCAAATTGAAATTAGGGTGTAAATCACTCATGATCAGCTCCATAAAAAATTTTAAGAATGCAAAACAGTCATTTTTTTTCTCATAATTGGTTTTGCAAAGGCGTGAAGTGTCGAGAGAAAAAACCCATCGTATTTAAATGTTTGGGCTGTTTTGCAGCCTACTTTGGCTCAGGGCCTGTTGACATAAAGGTGGGGGACCCCAGGTAGGTAAGGTAACATGTGGCGGGTCACCCCACCTAACATATAAATGTGATCATATTAAAATGAAAGATTACAGTTGACACCCGATAACTGGAATCTTCAAGGGAAATCGGAAAAGGTTCGAGTTATAGGGAGTTCAAAAAAATAGCCGGAAGTAAGGAAAAAAACAGTTTTTACTGTATGGTGAACATTTTAATCACATTTAATTGTAGAAATATCAAGTGAAAATTAATAGATACCTCTAGATTATAAATCAGAACGTAACATAACAAAACCTTGCTTAAATAGAGCATGCCTTTCACTGTTTTCAGAAGTAAAGCTGTTTCACGTTAGATTTGTGACAAACAACATCAGCCTCCAATCAAGTAAATTATATGCCACAACACGTCAATGGGAAGTTCATAATTCGATGTTTGGGACGCCAGTAGACTTTTTTCCCGACTTTTAAGGGCTCAAAACATGGTTTGAGTTATCGAGGGTAAAATTGTATAGAAATTATCTGAGGGGAACAAAAACTACCGGTACTTCAAGTTAGCAGGAGGTTTGAGTTATCAAGGGTTCAAGTTACCGAGGGTAAAATTACAGTAAATGTATGACGGAAATCCAGAGGAAATCGATTTTGGTTCGAGTTAGCGAGGGTTCGAGTTATCGGGAGTCAACTGTATATGGACAGGCAGGTTACCCCACCTAAGCGGGTTACCTCACCTACCTGAGGTCCCCCACCTCCATGTAAACAGGCCTTTAGACATGTTTTCATCTTGTTTGTTTTAACCTTTTTTATCAAAGTTGTCAATTTTTTTCATACAAGGCAATAACCAATCAAAATTCAAGATATATTTAAACAATGGCAACACATCGCGAAAATTTAGTTAAACAAATTCATATTAAGGTGGCTCTGTGACTCACTGCAATATATGGGCTATATAAGTATGTGCCGCTGTGAAGGGTATGGTTTTCAAGCAGTTTACTCTGTATATACAGCGGAAAGCTCTCAAAATAATATTTGGCCAGGTAGACTATACGGAAGCCTTGGTCTTGGCCACCTGGAGTCTCTTAGTGATAGGAGAGTAGGAGCTTGTAAGCGGTTTATGGCTACTGCATGCCAAATGTCCCCTCAAGAACCGTCATCCTCTCTCCTGCCACTATTGAGTCTCATTACAGTACAAGGGTCCAACTGCCAAGACCTCAACATGGTCATACCAGAAGAATTAACGACTTTGTAACTTATAAATTTCAGTGAATGTATGTAAAGTGGTTATTTGTATAATAATGACAATGACCTTCCCCAACAATTCAGTTATTGCTGCAAGTGGGTGAAATAAACAGAATATCTATCTATCTATAAATCAGAGCGTTTGGGTCTAGAATAGGGTATCAATTTTGAGGAAACTGATCAGTTGGTTGAAGATTTTATCTAGACTAGGGATTGTGGTATAAGGTTTTGTTTTGTTTTGGCCAGACTGTGCTATGTGCTAGTAACCTCAATAGTTTCTAGAAAACAGCTACTCTAGGATAGGGGGGATTTGGGGAGTTTACTCTAGTATAGGGTAGCAAAATTCAGCTGAACTAGCTCTGGTATAGGTTAAGGGTTCCAGTGTCCCAGCCACACATCCCAACCCAGAAATTCCTAAAGTACCCCCCTCCCCTTCCCCGGATTGGAGTTGAAATTACAAGTCAGATTCAGGAGTGCAGGTTCCACAGGAAAAAATAACAGATTCCCATTTTTGGATATTTTAGGGTATTTAAAGAATACCCTTAAAAATCCCAAATTTGGCAAAGTGAGACAAGTCCTAACCAGGGAATTCCCAACCAAGATCCCTGATTGGGACTTGTCTCACTCCTCCAAATTTGGGATTTTTGTGGGTATTCTTTAAATACCCTAAAATATCCAAAAATTGGGGATCCGTTATTTTTTTCTGTGAATTCAGCTGGCAATCTGGTCGTTGGAGGAAAAGAATCAAATGCTGCACCTTTGCCCGTACCCCCCCCCCCAACCCCCTCTCCGTCTTAACATTGATCCCTGCATTATTTATCAACAGAGCAATGACCTGTGACGTGTGTTCTGTACCTGCAAATTTCATGTTTCACTCTAGTTTGTACCTACTACCAGATCTCCTGTACTTACTTGATGATTTAAGTCATAAGCTTAATCAATTCCCATTATCAATATAACTTGCTCGTAAGACCATCAATTCCAGCAAAACAGCCTTGAATTTAAGCTTATTAAAGTTAAGCTATTAAATTAACATACCTCACAAGACCAGTGCCAGATTTTTCCCGACTTCTGCCACGCCACGTGCGAGAATTTTTAGGTTATAAATAAAGCCAAGTGTTGACGAGTAAGTTAAAGAACTGCTGAAGCTCAAATCCTAAATCCAGAAGTCTAAATCAGTTACTTTAGATCCAATTTACTTCCAACGGTGGTCAACAAACCGTCGCCATATTGCTTTTTCTTTTAGAACCCAGTCTCTCGATTGGCGTCACGCACGAGCCACGATTGGCGTCACGAGCGAACGAGCGCGAGTACTCGTTTCGCGTTTCTCGAGTACTTACTTGTTCATGAAATTTCAAGATTTATGAGTGAGATAAGTAGTAGATGTTACTTCTAACAGTGACGAGTATTTCAACTGAGTAATGAAACCAGCACATGAGGAATGTGAGTGTGAGTGAACCCATATTCTCCGGCGCCTTAGCTAAAGAATTAATTATGCGATTTTTGAAACAAGCACCAAACTTTGTAGCAATATTGCAATTCCAAGGCTGATCATTTCTTGATATAGTGCAAAGTTAAATTTTCTAATTCCAGTCTGCTAGTGGGACAGGAACGCGTGAAGAACCCCTAAGAACTACGTCTGCGTGGGAGGTTATGTCTTCCGTGCAGAAGTAAATGGGTAGGAGCGAGGACAGGAACCCACTGAAACGGAAGTAAATATTTGTATAATGCCTTAGAAAGCTGTAAATCGGGCGCTTCGCAGTTGCAGTAGTGACCATTTACAAACAATGATGTAAATTAACTGATTTATTGTAATCGTGTTTCGTTTCAATTATGGTATTTGTGACGTAATAACGTTTAATGAAAATAGTATCCACACAGGCATCCCAGCTTTATGTCTCTTCTGTCCTGAAGATCATAAATCTACCTACAAAAAATAACAATATTTTCTTATTGTGAAATTAACATACTACACATCGTACTTGTAATAAACATAGGCCAGGTTTTGCGGGAAAGATCGATTCAGACGCTCTTGCTTCCAAAAAAATCGTCCTTGCAAATCGTCCCGTGTAACATCACTATAAGACTCATTGACATGAATTCATGTAACTATTCGATCCAGAATCTCTAGTCTATTAGCTCTAAGAAAAGTAGACAAGACATCAATGGCACTGATAGAGCTCGGAAAATCTTTGCTCGTGGAATTCGAAATCCTGGGCTCTGGAGTCCAGAATACAGCTCAAGGATTCCGGAATGTAGCTAACGATTGGAATCGGGGATACAAGTTCCATTGACAAAGAATGCGGAATCTATCGCCAGGGAATCAAGACTCCAAACTATCCAGGATTTCTTTACCTGACCCATCGGACAACGTGACCCGAAACGCAAAGGCCGCTTGCGGATTAATGAGACTAGGAACAAGACATACAATGGAGGACAATAGAACTTGGGACTGTGTGAAAAAGCCCGTCGAAGCAATTGTTACGTTGGACCCTGCTCCTAAGGACAATTTTTTGTTCGGCTTTGGGTTCATCCCGTCGTCCGCCCACTTCCCCTAGCAATGTTGTGGCCAAAAAAGGCACTCATTTTGACCCACTTTGCTCCAAATCCAACTTTGTTTGGGGTGGGAGAGGAGGGTTCGCTAGTTTTAGTAATATCACTGGAAAGGTCCCAGCACTTTTGACCTCCATTGTAGGTGATACCATATTTCATAAATTTAACAAACTGTTGCCACTCCTCTGCTACTAGTATCTAAAGAATTTTACACACCTCTGCAAACACGACAGCTTCTTTTGCAGTTTTTAATCATCCAGTCATCTTCGTACAGTCTCCTTTTGCGGCCCAGATGAGTCAGGTATGGTAGCCATCTTGGCAACCTGCAAAAGAACAGAAAATAGACATAACCACTCATTCGGGAACAATACAAGATTCATTTTTATATATATGTTTTTCTAAGAGCCTGTTTACATCGAGGTGGGGTACCCCAGGTAGGTGAGGTAACCGCCTGTCCATATAATCTCCCATATGGTCACCCCACCTATCATGTAAACGTGCTCAAATTAAAATGAGAGATTATATGGACAGGCGGGTTAGCCTACCTAAGCGGGTTACCTCACCTACTTCGGGTCCCTCACCTCCATGTAACAGGCCCCTACGATGACTTCAAATAATAAATCGATAAAAGCAGATATTGATCACTGATTACGAGTCTTCATAGCCAATAACATCACGGCTTAACTGACAGACGACCAATAACATCGCGACATAATTCACCAATCAGATCAATAACCAGAGTAAAATACCATCAACTGACGTGATACAACTCACTTTGACTCTAAAGATGACTACCGCACAGGTTGTCGAAACGTCAGTCACAGTCAACAACAACAGTCCTATTCAGGACTACGTTCACCCGGACGATCAAACTCAACCTTTTGAAAAGCAGATATTTTTGGTTAGCTTCGGTAGTTGTAGTTTTAGGTTATGTTCAGACCATACCGAGTAGCTTTTCGTGCCGGACACGAAACACTTTCCGGTAAAGTACGAACACCATAAGATATGACTCTCCAC